>JAVJGG010000030.1:12915003-12964983 GCA_035590195.1 Aviceda cuculoides | reverse complement strand
GGGGGCGCAGGCCCGGGTGTATGTGTGTGTGTGCTCTGAACCGCCCCCCCCCCCCGCCAGAAGCTTCTAGAAGCCCGCGGGCACTCACCGGCCAGCAGCAGCACGCACGCCAGAGCGAGCCCCCACACCGACTTCATGGCGACGTGGGGTGCGGTCGCAGAAGAAGAGGGGTCCCAGGCGCTCCCGAGCCCGCCGCAGCCCCCTGCCCCACCGCAGCCACCGAGCCCGCTGGAGCGGCCGCGGCCCTCCCCCTCCGCTTTATCTAGCCGGGGCGCTGGAGGGCGGGGGGGAGCCGCTCCGCGACTGGCCAATTGGAGCGTACCACGCCAAATATACAACCAATGGGAAGCCTGGGAGGGAGGGGCCCGCAGCTATCGCCGCCAATCGGGGCTTTCCATGTGCGGTTTCCTGCGGACGGAGCGTGGCCGGCGCCGATTGGCCGGCAGGAAGGGCGCTTGGCCAATCGCTTCGGCGGAGGGGTTTGACCGGCGCGGCCCCTCGTTATATTTTAATGAATAAAAAAATGTTAGTGTTTAACGCCGAGGCCACGTGGGCCGCAGCCGCTGCGGCCGCCTCCGGGAGCGGTAAGGACAATCTCCACATGGGAGGCCAGCTCCGACCGCTTCCGGGGGCACCCGGCATGTTTACCGGGGAGACGGTTGCTACGGCAACGGGCGCTTCCGGTTGGGGCGGCCCGGCCGCACCCCCGGCTACCAAAGAAGAACGAAAAGTGACGGGTAGAGCGACCACAAACAGTGCGGCCGGGCGGGGGGGGCAGCGCCAGGCTTGGGCCGCCCTCCCTCCCCTCAGCCCCGCCGGGCGGAGGATCCCTCTCCCCGCCCCCCCGGGGTGGGTGTGGGGGGTATTCTTTATTTCCCTCCTTTTCCACTAAAGACGGCCCCGGTCTCCCCGCGGTCCCCCAGAGCCCCTCCTGGCGGGGCAAGGGCGGGGGGCCGGGGCGAGCGGCGAGGCGCCCCGCCTGGGGGAGGCGGAGTGGGGGGGTTCAGACACGGCGCCGCCCGGGGCCGCCGCTCGCCCCGCCGCGCTCTGACGCTGGGAGCCATGTGATGCCCCCTCGCTATAAGGCGGGGAGGAAGGCCGCCCTCCCCGGGACTCGGCCCCAGCCTTTTCACAGTCTTTCCTAAGGGCCGGCAATCCGCCCGCTCCGCCCTCCCTCCTCGCCAGCCTCCTCCCCTCTCCTCCTCCCAGGACTAGGCGCGCTCCCTCCTGCCCCGCATCCATTAATGTCTGGGGGCTGAGGTGAGGAGAAAGAAGGGGGAACCGACTTCCAGGCGCGGCGGCACAGCCCCCCCACCCCCCCGGCCTGGGCACAGAAGAGTTTTCAAGAGGTAACAGAGAGAGGAGGAAGGGGGAGCTCTGCTGGTGTCTTCCACTCCATCTCTCCGGACAAGACTCCCGTTCATCCAGAAACCAGGTAGCTCATGTCACACCACACAAAAATAGATGGAGCAAAGTCATCTCAGGAAAGAGAAGGTCACTTAGTTTGAGGGCAAAGACTGATTCTGGTCAAGTCAGAAGAAACTTAAACAAATTCACCCATTAATTATCAATTTCTCCATTAGCTGAATGAATAAATGAAAACATAGTTTTATCTGAACTTTTATTTCCTTCCTCCTTTCTTAAACCCCGTGGGGGAAAAAGAAGAAGAAAGAAAAAAGCAGATTGATAGCTGCAATTTTGGTATCTTCACTACCCTTTAAGCCAACACACCAGGAACAGTCATCCTGATATTTCTCCCCTCTACTCGCATTTAAAACAATAAAAGACACAACAGCCCTGGCATACAGACTTAAGTCTATATGCCAAAATTAATTTGTAGATTGTATTAAAAAAGAAGAAAACAGACTGTGCTGCACAAAAAGGATTAACCTTAAATCTAGGCAGTTATTTTTCAAAATACATAAATAATCACAGATGTTAAGTCAAATTCAGTCTACCTCCAAACTTAAGACAATAATAAAGCTTTTATTCTGTTACATAGTTGGTAAGAAGACCACAAAGACAAGGACAACAAAAAGTATATTTTGTTAGTGGAAATAATCTGAGCCTACATTACTGTACTTGGCAGTTCTCAATTTCTGCACGTACCTAGCGCACACTGCTTCATTAGGGGGGAAAGACTGTCCCCAGAGGAAGAACAAAATTCCTAGGAAGAAAGTTAAAATGTATTCTCCTTCTCTATATTGGAAATATGTATCTGAAATACAAAAGCATTAGCTAGGGGTGGGCTTATAAACTGAAACATATTTAAACACATGAAAAGAAAACCCTTACTTTGGAAGCCGTACCAGAAAGCAACAGACAAGTAAATTGGAGTAGGCAGATACACAATAACCAGATTCCATAAATATGTTCACTACTTTTTGAAGCATTACTTGGAATAGATACTGCTGTACTTAGCCTAATAGTTCCACTGAACTGAATCTTATTAATAACTGCAATTTCTACTTTTAGACTACAGTATTTTTAAAAATGCTGTTTTATAGCATATTTCTTAGTGCCACCTGTTTTTCTACTGCTATTAAGGAGTTCGCCATTCCAATTTAAACAATCCAAAAAATCCAATGTCTCAGGCATTAAACCAATTCTGCAATCTTCCCCACTTAGTCACTTGTAGTGACTTGATTTTGCAATTTATTTTTCTTTAATCAAACGTCACTGATTTTTGCCAAGTATTCACATGAGGATACTTTCTTGCGTTCAGAAAGGTACAGGAGCTACGTAGAACACAACCAGTCATAAAGATTTGGAAAGATGCACTAACAAAAGCAAACTCTTCTTTCAATGTCTTTATAAGCTGAGTAAAACAAAAGCAGTGAAGTTACATGAACATGTTCCAGGTGTCATCTTCAGTAATATAAATAGCAAAAAAATATTCCAAGGCTACAGTGCTGAGAAAACAAACGTAGCACCAGAATATAGCAAACATTGGTTGGAGTTTGTTACTCGTAGACCTCTGGTTGTCAGTATCATGCCAACTTCTTCTTGCCCTACTGCTTAGATGGCTACGCTTCAGTCTTCAGCTTCCAGTGAAAGAGGAGAAACAAGTATAAAAGTAAGGTTCTCTGGCTCCGAGACCGGAGTGTGAGAGAAAGCTCCCAGCATCTTCCCACACCATGGAGCATGCAATAGCACTCCATTCCCTGCGGTAGCGTACTCCCCATGTTAGCTGAATTCATTTAAATAACTTAAATAAATGTGTGCATTTAAAAGCAAATTCCTTTCTAGAAGAGCATCCTAAAAAACCCCAAACCAAACCAAAAACCAAACAAAACCCCCAAAACACACCCGCCAAAAAACAACCCAAACCCAACAAAATAAAACAAACAAACAACAGAACAAGAAAAAAAAAAAAAAAAGAAAAAAAAAGAGAAAGCTCACATCTTCTCCAGTTCATCTACTGGCAAGTGCCCTGTGGGGCCTGGCAAGTGGGAAGATGTATGTTTGGCATGTCATTAATCCATCTGACTTTCTTCACTAACCTCAGTTTCGTACACCAAAAGCAATAATCACAAGGAGCACTTTGATGCACTTTGAGACCAACCAAGTGGCAGGCTGGAGACTTTCCTTTGTGCTCCTCAATCTCTACGGACAAGCTAGGATCAAGCTACACCTCAGTCCAACTTCCAGCAAGCTTGTCTGCTGGGTTTACACCAGAGCTGGGTCGCTAATACTGTTCCCCCCTCGCTGCTGGGAACCCAAATGTTCTCTGAGCAATGATGGCATTTTGAATTATCTACTGACTGCACAATGGGTTTGTAAGAAGGGTTTAGCTTGAGAATTGAGAAACCCCCAAATTCTAGGTTTTCAGATAAAAGCAGCTACCCTACAGTTAGAAGTAGCAAGGGATTTCAGAAACACTTGCATCAGCATCTCTGAGTCCTCTAGCCTTCTCATACCCTATAAACTCAACTTCAAGTTACTGCCACTAGCCCGGAAGAGTTTCAGCTGAGATGCCAGAGGGGACAGTTCATTTCTAGAGAGGCTCTGGGAAAGAAAAGATACCAACAGATCTTAAGATAAAAACCCATATAATCACTGTTAATAATTAACAACCACAATCAGAATAACAACTTGTTCTTCAGATAAAATTGGCAAGCATCATTTTGTTTATTGTTAAAACAAACTTTGTGGCTTATTATATCCCCTCTTTCTTTCTTTCCCTGTTTGGTTTTTTTTTGTTTTGTTTTGTTTTTTTTTAATCTGCAACAGGCTTATATTAAAAATGCACATACTGACAACTTACTTTTCAATATTAACAAGCAAACAGTATTGTCGATGCCAACAGTTTTTTCCAACAGCACTGACTGAAACAATTATGTATAAAGTGTGCTTAGCCCAGTGAAGCAAGGCAACAGTAAATAAAGACTACCGTTTGTTCATTTGCTTCAAACCTAGAGCAATAGTACTCTGCAAAACTAGTAAGCCTGAACTCTTGTTTACATTTCAGAACAAGAGCTGTGAAGCTGCATTGTAGATAAGGGAAAAGTGAGGTGTTGGATCACGGTGTACATACAAATCTCAACTTTATGGTTAAAAAAAAAAATAAAAAAAAAATCCACCAACCAACATTAAAAGAGTGTAAGCAATAAAATTTGTGACAACTTAAGACAACAGAATGTCTTCAGTCGCTCCATTTGCAGTATACAGGAACTAAAATACCAAGGGCTTTAAGGCAAATTCTGACTCAATGGGGATTATTATCTCAAGACATGACAGACGCTTCTAATACTGCAACAGCTGGGCAATCTTTCAACTACGCAATCTCTTCTCTCCCCCAAAAGAAAAACACCTTTTCCTATCATTTTAAAAAAGCTACTGTGATGGAGAACAAGTACCAACATTTGCTGTGTTTTTTTCAACACAGATGAATTTTCAGATTGCCTACTTTCATACGTAGTATGAAATATGTATTCCCTAGTAAAAAGGAAAAAAATACAGGTAGCTATACATACCTTTCAACATTCACAGTTCAGATACAGAAGTTCACAGCTGAAGAGTATCTACAGCAACAGAACTTAAAGTTTGAGTGGACAGTAAAGCAAGTGAAAGTGTAGCTACTGGGGAAAAAAAGTATATATACACCTCTGTAAACCTTCACATGGTACCAGCAATTTAGTTCCCGAGATGGAGATTTTTCACTTATGCCACATAGTGAGCAGGACTAAATATTTGATTCAGAAATGCAATAAATGACCTTATTTTAACAATTGAAAAAAGTAATGGCATAAGCAAAAGTAGGAATTCTTGAGTTATTCCCAGTCCATTCCTGACTGTACCTGCCAAGTCAGTGCATATGTCAGCATCTCATTACTATGACCCAGCTGCTTGTAAGTCTACTCAGCGGGTAGCTGAAAAGTAGGTATTTTCTTCTGTCTTTGACATACCTCTTGTTTTGAAATCCAACATTCACAAGCATTTGTTAAACTACCACCTAAAGTGATTTATTAAGAGGAACAGCTTACACCAAGAGCTGCTTATAGCAAGACAAATTTTCCTAGACTGCCTTGTTAACCAGGTTTTAATCGAAAATTGTATCAGGAAGGGTAGGTATACAAATGCCAATGCATTTTGTTCACAACATCCAAGCACATAGTTATTTTGGAGCCTTAAATACTTCTGGGCTTGATTCACTGGTGCTGTGCCCTGTGTGTGGCTGCAATTTACCAATTGAGAATTTGGTATAAAAGCCAACAGTACCAAACCAGAACAGCAGAGATTTTGTACTTGCTTTGCAGTGGTTTGAAAGAACATGGGCAAACAAAAAAAGTCTTTTGGTTTATCCAGTCAAGTTTTACCTCATGTAACCCTCAAAAGATCTGAAAACGGTTTTATGAAATTGCATTAAAAAAAGAAAAAAAAAAAAGTCAGACAAATAACAACTTGTGTTCCCAGGAATGACTGAGCTTCGCTTACTTTTGCACATGCTTTCAAACTGGGATTCACTAATAATTTTGAAAAAAATACAGTGTTCCCTTCTTGCTAGATTTCTGTGTATTTACCCACTATGGAAAAGCAGACTTACAGTAGCAGTCGAACTGGCTCAGAGCTTTTTGGCAGCACAAGTAAAACTCAAGTTCTCCCACCCTAAGGGGATAAGCCAGCACTGTGTTTCTCAGGGGAGGACGGAGCATGGCTGGGGAGAGCACTCCAGGGCCAGGCTCGTGCTTGTGCTGTGTTGGGAGGCACAGGATAACCGACGGAGCACTGCTCTTCCTAACCCTCAGTGGGAACCACCACCCCACACAGCCCTTTCCACTGGCACAGCCACGGGAACGGCGGCAGGAGCTTCCAGCTGCTCACTGCCTGGGCGACCCACCGTGCTGGCTGAACGTAAGGCTGGAGGACATCGGCACTGGCAAAGGGACGATCAGCGCCAAGGGGCAGTTCATGAGGAACTGGCTATGATCCACTGAAACGTGTAACCTTCCTAATCATTATTTTTTTTGCTCCAGAAGTTCACAGACCTTCCCCCATGCCTTCCTGACAAGCTCAAAGCAATGGAAGCAGGGCAGACTATTACTCCCTGACGGAATAGGACTAGCTCTCAGAAGAACAAAACAATGTTTTGCACCACCGCAGGCATATGCCACTTCTCCAGATATTCCTGATGCAGAATCTCAGAAAACAGGAGAGTTTTGTTTGGTCACCTGAACTCTTACACTCTTACACATTCAGGCTCACATTAGCGAGAAAAATTTTAACAGTTGATTAACTTTCAGCAAGACTCTTCAGCTGTTCCTACAATTGCAGTACCAAGAGAACATTAAACAGACACTGAATATTGCCCGTCACATTATTTATAAATGCTTTCTAATCCCAAATAGAATTAGCTGTATGTACATGGACAAAGTACAATCAAGTATCTCCTGTACACTTTCTGATACTTAAAAAAGAAAAGTTATTTTAAAATCATTAAAATAACGACATTCATTATTTGTCCACATTCATCACCTAACTTACGCTAAAATTCCACTTGCTATCTGAAGAACTATACTGACATTCACAGAACATTTAATCCAGTATTCCTCTCCAGACTGTGTTCATAAGCTCTTGGAATCACTGCCTGCTTTGTTTGTGAAGTAGACCTGCTGGGTTCATTCATCTTCCATTATGCCAAATTTTTTGTTTTTCCAGAACAAAATTGGAATTATATAAAAATACAACAGCCCGCATAATCCATTTTGTATTTTTTGATTGTTTTTCAAAGAGAAACAGATTCAGAAATGTGGTTTAAAACATTTTGTTTGAACAGCACCATCCACAAATACAATCCTGAGGTACTCTGCAATTCAGTTACCACTGAAATTAAAATCAGTTTTATATTCAGTATGGAAGCATTCATCTTTCTGAATACAGAAAGCCCACTGATTCCACAAGACACATACATTAAATCATTCAGATCACCAATCGTGGTGCTGTCTACCCATTTGTTATATTGTTGGATGAGCTGCAGTGGAAAGAACAACTGGAAGGTCACAGTTACTAGGAAAAAAGAATTAGGGTTGAGCAGGCTAGAAAGAGGACAGGAATCAGGCTGAATTTATTAAATCAGGGCTTTCTTTGCTTGGGGGGGGTGTAACAAAAAACTTCTAAGTCACACACAGTACTGTTCCTACCTAGAATGCATCCCTTTGATGGGCAGCTCACCAACTCATATTCACTCAAGTGAATCAAAGACTAAAGGACTACAGTCTGGTCTCAGTAGGTAGATAAAAACCAACATATTCTGAAAACTGCATCTTGGATTGAAAATAGCCTTCTATTTACAAGAAAAACATTAAGTTTCTTATGAAAGCTAGTCTGTTTCTAACACACACAGTTAACCAGTTTCTGACGCGTTACAGCCAGGACAATCCTCCACAAGAGGAGGTAGTTATTTTTTAGGAAATTTCCTGCAGACCAGTAGTCATTTGGCTCCAAGGGCAGAGGAAGACCAAAAGTACCATTATCGCTTTACCTTTGTAATTCACTAAGCGCTCTACTTGTGGATGGGCTAGGGTTTAGCCTCAGGAAGTTCTGCTTTAAATTGAGATGAGTGAGGTCTTGGCTATAAAACAGGTTGGCAGGCAGGTGCTCCAGGCTGCAGCATGAAAGATCCACTGAGCTTATGCGTTGTGATGCAACCTGGAAGTCAAGAGGTACACCAATACGTTAATACTGTGATAAAACAAGAACACTTCCTCCACCTCTACTAGCACAAGATAAACTGTTTTTAAGCACAGCAGAAGTCAGTGTCGGCATACATAGCTGGTCTAACATGGTTTACACCATTGCTGCAAGTTATGCCACAATCCCTTGCTTTGTCTCAGTGCTAAAACCAGGTCCACGGATGGCTAGCAGGGGGAAAAACGCAAAGGTTTGTCAAACTAAGTGAAATGGATTAATTTTCATCAATGAAGTTAAGCAATACTCTACAACCAGAAACAAAAGCTAAGAGATTTTACATGAAGTTTGGTTTAGTCCTTTAGTTAGCAAGTAACAGTAGCAAAAACATAGCGCAGAAGTCTTCTATATTGCTGCATGACTGGTCAGTATACCCAAGTGAGTGGAGGCGAGGGGTACCAGTCATCATCCTGTCTTGGTTTCAAGGGTCAAAAGCAGGTATTAAATGGCAGAAGAAATCCCATTTATATCTTACTGGAGAAAAAAAAACCACCACAGCAGCAGCAAAGCACCGAGCACTCGTCTCTTCTCAATGAGTTAGAAAACTGTCCGAGAGTGATAAAAATGTGACAAACCCAAAACTGAGATTTGAGGGTTTAACACTGTTCTCTAGAAAGGAGAAGGTAAACCAAACAGTCTATACAGGCTGAAGAAATCATACCACCTAGCACTACGTATAGCTAGCATCACTCCACAGAGACCTATAGGCAATAAATTCAAGTAACAGCAACTCTGCCGCTTACCAAATCTCTAGGATACAGCTGGGTGAACTACATCCTGCTGCTTTACTTATTTATTAGTCTTTGTTTAAAAACAAAACAAAACAAAACAAACAAACACAAAAAAACAAAACCAACACTGCAATGTAGAATTCTCATATTTTCTGTCCAATACTATTAAAAATATCCTTTCATAAAGTAGGGTTGTGGAGCTAGCTACATGACAAAGCACCACCACACAGTAGTACAAGGCAGTGCAGATGGTGGGCAAGGAGGAGGGGTCAAATGCTAGAAGGACAAGAGGTGTTTTTGGAGCAGGCATGGCTTAGATCAAAGGAGGAGAAGCAAACAACTTCACTATTTTAGACTTCTGGGACTGCACAAACAGTGCTCAAATGGTTACGTGTTCTGTCAGCTGCTCACGGCAAGTGAAGCAATCATTTCATTTTGTCATTGGCACTTTTACTGGCCTCACACGCTAGGATTCTGGAAGTACAAACACCAAGTCTCAGGGACAAAAAGAGGAAAAAAAAACCTCAACAACTCATAATCAATGCCCAGTGACAGTCTATAAGAGCTTCTGAACTCATGAAGGAGACATCACCCAACATTCTGGGCAGAGATACAGCCCTTGCCATAAAGTACCCTGAAACTAGAGACGTCAGGTTTTGCTGGCACAAGTGAAGTAGCTTGCCACTGAAAGGAAGGCCAAGGAGTTTTTTCTTCCTTTTTTTCCTCTCCAATGCAAGCTACACAAGCCTCAGGATAAGTGGTCTCTATTATAAACACGCAGCCGTAAGCTTCGAGAGGAACAGACGGTGCAGTGTTTTTCTCTAATGCGACCGTTAATAATCCAGTCCTCCCACATCCATTAAAACTCACAAATCTTTGTTACTCAATTAGTTCAGTCCTTTTGTTACTGTAGCTACTATTTTTCTTCCCCTTGTAGTATTAGACAAAAATTATTCATAGGCTATTCTGAGCAGTCATTTCTGAAATCTAGGTATTCGGTCTGTTTATGGTGCCAGAACCTAGCTGGTACGGTACAGTTCTCATCACACTGAAAACACAAGAGATGAAAAAGCATTGACACCCGTTAAATTAAAAAGGAGAATGTGTAATTTCAGGTGTAATGCTTACATACACTGTGGCTCCAAGTACTTGTTTGGAATGTGATATGAACAGTAATAAGCAACCCAGCAGTGCTTAGCAAGGCATGTTACTCTAAAAATATCTAAAGTACCAGAACTCATAACTCTGAGTGCGAACCATGATAAAGCAGCCAAATCCAAATTCTACTCTTGTCTCAAAAAGGATGCAAATCCTCTCTTAAGCTCATCAAGCCCTGTGAAAAAAAACTAATTAAAAGTAATTTTGTTTTTACAAGTTGTATGTTCTGGTTATATTTTGTTTCCTTGTTTGTTTGTTGTTTGTTTTTTTTTTTTTCTTTTAAAGGACTCACTTTGTTATATGAAGAATTTAATTAAGATTTTCATGCAATTGACATATACTGAATGATGCCTCTACCAGAGAGATAACTGTAAAAGTTAAAACCACATTTTAAAAGGTGTTAGTTCTGGAATCAACTGTAATTTTACTGAAGCCTTTTTTGTTAGCAAAACAGTACTCTAAGAATTAACTTCTGAATTGTTACAAAGAATACTCATATAAACAAACACAGTTATTCTCACAGGCAGGGATAAAGACTTTTCTCTTTTCATTGCTCGATACTGTTCTGTAACAAATTCCTAGAGAATAGAGGAACAAGAAGAAAAACAAAGAGTGACAAAGGAGAGCAACATCTTAACAATAGTTTCTTTGGTTCACCAGAAACTTTCATCAGTTGTTCTGAAGTTGAGTATTGAAATTCTGAAATTATATTGTTTAATCTTGCAATCATCTTCAATTGACTTAAATGCAGTAAGACTGTGCATATGTGTGTTTGCTGTTGTTTGTTAAGAACAAAGCATTTTTCTAAAAGATGATACAGTTTTTAATAACACACTAGGCTTCCTTGACTCACTGTGGGGAATCACTGCAGAGATAAGCTGATAAAGGGTAAGAAAATGCTGACTAGAATGTCCCTCACAGTCAAAGAATAAAAAGCATCCAGAGGAAGGGACATTATTTGCAGAAAGTAGGGTTTCCACTGGAAGAAAAAAACCCAAGACATTCCGCTGTAAATAAATACCCCAACAAGTTGTCTGGGACGGGTTCAACAGATCCATGCTCCAACAAGAATAGTGAGGAGAGTCAGTCAGTATGGTAGCAATGGTAGAGGGAAAGGCTTTCTGGATACATGTGGAACCTGCATCAAGCACTCATTATGGCTTGTTTGGTGTTTTCTTTTGGAAAACGTAAGAGTGTAACTGTTTTATATGCTTTATGTACATATATAAAAATAAAAACAGAAGCAGCACAGTTCACGACTCCCCAGGCAGAAGCAGCCTTTGCCCAGACCAACCCCTCTGGAACGTCTTCTCATCACATCCTGAACTGCATGCATCCTTAACAATTGTTTTCACATGAAACCCCTCTTGCATCTCCAAAATGGTTGGGGCTATGACCTTCTTGGAAGACGGTGTATGACACCCTCTCAGTTATGGTAGCTACAGCATAAGCTGTAGAGTCAACCAGATGTTTGCCAGAGGAGCAAGACATGCAACAGTTTGACAGTAGGGTACCTCAAACATATAGAAAGATCTTATACTTTTTGAAGTTCACTTTTCAGTCGGGATTTTTAATCATCACAAATATAAAGAAACAAGATTAAATATGCAGCTTTCTCCATTCCCTGGATATGATTTTTAAACACTTTATGGTCCATCGTATTGCAATGTCTCCCATTGTAATACTAGAGGAGTAGTAATGGGGTAAGGCCAAATTCAACTTTGCACATCAAACTGCAAAGTCCATGGAAGATGTTTTTTTCCAGTTACTGTTGCAACCTCAGTTATGCAGCCTTGACCTACAGTGGTTTAAGTTATTTTCTTTTTTTTTTTTTTTTCGTCTCCATGGGAGTATGGCATACTGAAGTGCAGTTTTGAAGAAGTGGTATACAACTATAACGCATGCACTACAAAGAGCCCTGGATCTACCCACTGCAAACAGCAAAAAACTGTTATCGTGGTTTTAATTTTCCCCCAGCAGCAATAAAATGCAGATTTATTCTGCGAATACTACCACAAATAATGCTGCTGGAGAGCTCTCTCCCTCCCTTGGGCGGTACGCCTTCTTCTACTCCTCACCTAAGAGTTGCACATGTGGCAAAGAACTAGGAGTCTCCCAAATATGAAAACTCACTTTTAAATATGTGTTACTTGTGCCACAATAGTACTTACAAATATAAACAACGATTCACAAAGGCCAGCAGTACCTTAAATAAAAAAGGTTTTGCCAAGGTGTTTCAATTTTAATTTTTTTTATTATTATTTTTAAACAAAGAAAAAGTATTTCAAGACTGGTGAAAGTATGGTATGGGCTCACTGTAAATCTTTAGCAGCTGGCAACAAAAATACAGAAAAAGACTTGTATCAATCAATATTCTTGCCTCTTCTTGCTACACAGGACTAAAAAAACCACTTTGCTTTGTCCATCAGTATAATGCCACCTCTGTCACCAAGCTATGCAACAAGACTGATTACTGTCTTTGTTTTAAAGCCTTGGCTATACTACAAAAATGATCTGTTGCTGACAATGGATGTCAGCAATGGACACAGCTGAACCCAGCTGTATGGACAAACACATGCCTTGTTTACACAAGGACATCTTTTGGTGTGACCTGTTGTGTGAATTTAAAGCAATGTAATTATGTCTTTTTCCTGTTTACCCTCATCCCATTCCCTATAGCTCTACTCAGATAAGAAATTACTATTTAGGACTTCAACAGAAGACAATTAAAATAACCAAACAGCCCACATTGTACAGGCAGCCAAATTCCCAGTCTGTTTGAACTGAGCTGACGATGTTAAATTACACCTGCTGTAGACATGCTAATGCAAAGGCAGTGTAATTTTTCTCCTTTCGCATTTGTTTTCAAACAGTTCGATAATCATCACATCCCACCAATGCCTGCATAAGGCTTAACTAAACAGTGATATATATGCTTGAAATATCTAAACTAACAGCTTAGAGCAAACAGGTTCTCCTCACCTCAGAGCTAACCTTGCTTCAAATCCTAATCCTCCTTTCTACTCGAACACCAAAGCCCCGCTCGGCAGCGAGGCCTCCCTCCGCGGAGCTCAGCTCCACCACCAGGAAACACATCGGTGCCCTCAGCCGCAGCCGAGAGCTGAGGAAACCAGCTAACGCCAAAAACCTTCATGAGAGAGGGGAAAAAAGAAGTAAAATGGTTTTCTTCTTCTTTAAAGCCATATATTCTCATTTTTAAATGACAGCTTTTAAGATGGGTGCAGTCCAAAGAGTGAAAAGGTAATGGCTTTTCTGGCCTCTCCTTTCCGTCTTCTTTCAAACGTTAAAGTAGATGTACGCTAACTCAAGCTAAGGGCTTTGCAAAGAAAAGATAAAACTCAGCAGAGGCTTGAAAGTGCGTCACTCGGCTTCCCAAACCCGAGGGGCAATGCCACAGGTAAGAGCCGTAATCGCCTACTACGACGAAGGGCAGGAGCGCACGCCGGTGCGGCCGCACTCACAGGGCTTCTGCTTCTCGCCCGTCTCTCCTCTGCAGGCGATGCAGCCAAAAGCCTCTGGTACAAATACCTCGTGCCAGCAAGACGCGGGGGCACGAAGACTATTTAACTTGTCCCTGCTCTCCGCTCCTTAACTCTGAACGAAAATTTATATAGTGTGCAGAAACAGCTCACTTCTACTTTTGGCCCTTGCGCAAAGCTGTAACAACTTAACTGAAAAAAGTAGTAGCAAATACATGGGGGGAAGGCAAAGTGTGGAGGCAACGAAGCAGAAGTTGCACTCCTTTACACCTCACGTCAGAAGTCCAGAAAAAATTTCATAGCTGTCAAAGCCAGTGTCCCAGGTTTAGCATCAAGATCTTGAAAGTGAGAATTTGTCAAATAAAAAAAAAAAAAAAAAAAAAAGTGACATTTGTCACCTGTCATTTGGAAATGTTTGGTACTATCTGAAGTCATTACTAGCATAAGGGCATTTCTGTTCTTCCGGGAGGAAAACTGCTCTTCTTTTAGAGGTCAGGTACTGGTATCAATATTACACGGGGAGTGATACCAACACTGTTACCTTGCTGGTGATCACGCTGGGATGTTCACACTGGTAAGATCCCTGCAGGGACAAGGGTTAAGATGCAACTTGGAGTTAAGGGACAGTAATTAACTGCACCATTAAGCTACTTATAATTCAGACATGTGAATCTCCATTTGGTGGGAGCAAGGAATATTAGCATCCTTAAAACAGCCTGACTGAAAACAATTAATCTGTGAATATTGCAAAATAGGTGACAGTCTCACAAAAATTGATATACCCCTTTTTATTTCTTACAACTTTAGATTTAATTTTTTACCAAGAGAAGCTGCTGTACTGCCAGCAAGCAGACTTCGCAATGAGCAGCCCTCCAGCAAAGACTTTCTTTCAGCATCTACTACAGATTTCAGACACTTGGCAGTGAGGTTTCCCATAGATGTTCACTTCCCTGAGTCTCCCCAGTCCCATGTGGAGAGGGTTGCAGGGTTTTGTTTGTTTTAAATAAGAGGTTATGCTAGGTCCTCAAGTTCTGACCTAGGTTCTCCTGCACAGCTGCATCATACGGATTAATTCTACAGCAAGATGAACTCTTTTCATGCCATTATTTCACAGTAACTCAGAAAGGCCTTCTGACCCAAGTGTTTTATAATACAATCACGAATATAACTCTGCTGGCCCGGGGCCTAAAACTGGTCTCCAGCACTCATTTCTTCTTCTCCCTGGAGACCTTCCTCCTTCTCCACTGACCGAAGAAGCCTAAGGAGACCAAACGTCCCTAAAATGAGTTTTTGCTAATAATTCCTCTCCTTTTTTCCTCCCTGCTAGACTTTACTTAGGAAGGCTCTCAGTGTTACAGCCATTCAGTTTCAAGACCAACACAGTTATCACCTTAGACATACCAAAGTACTGTGCAATATGTCAGTCCCTGCGACTCCCCCCAGCCTCAGGGGGTCTGCTCACCACAGACACTTGGTTCCCCTGAGCTTCGTTAAGAGCAAAGTTACATTCCCCCGCTCACTCCCAGCCTTCTACCCCCAGAGATTACTGAAAACACTTTGGGATCCTCCTGGATTGAACACACCTTAAAAGGTAATATCTGCGACACCTCATTGAGCTTCTAGCTGTAAGTCGTGGTGACGCTTTCCTATATTTATGCAAGAGCTGCAAAAATTCAGCTTCAATAATATCAGAACCTGATTTAGAGGCTTCAAAAGACATTACTTGAAAGCTATTCCAGATGCGTGGGCGATACCTAGTTTTCTGTTCTCACTCGGCTGCAATACTTCAATAACTACTCTATTATTAGCTGAAGGCAGCAAGTCCAAAACAAGGACTACAGACTCTCTAAATTTCAGCAAGAAAAAAATTAAAATAGTGAAGCTATTGTTTCTCTAGGACACAAATTAAGAGAAAAGCTTGAAGTCACCAATTACACTGCTTTGGAATCAGCTGAACTGTTTTGACATGGAAAACTAACCAGCTGAGCCAAAACCCCAAGCTTCCCTCCTGAACCATTAAGAGAGAGACTACACTGAAACACACTTAGAAGTTCATTTCCAAAACATCAACTAACCTCTAACAACAAAAGGCACAAAACAATAGGGTTTGTGGGGAAAGAGGAGGAGGAACACTTTCAAGTGTTACCATCAAAAGAAAAACAAAACTGGCTTTAAGTTTGCTTTGCCCAATCTTCTGCTTTCAGACTTGAGATGACAAGAAGCCACCCACAGCAAGAAGGACCAGATATGATGACAGAACAAAGGTCTCAAATATTGAAGATTTCGTACACACACAAAAAAGGAAGTCAAGTTGCACATGGAAACCAGAGGTTTGTTTATGTTCGAGTACTTGTAATCACTGCCAAAAGGAAGCTGTGGGTTTATTTTTAGGGATCTATTTTTAGAGAAAGCATTATCTCAATATTGTCATTTTATGGTATTAGAGGAAAAAATGGTTTCCTTGTACTAAACTTAGAGTCATCACGTTTCCTGTAAGTAAGGATCAGCTCAAAAAAAGCTCCACTGAAAAAAAAAGAAAATCTTTCAGGGTTCTTTTTTCTTCACTAGGTGTTGAATCAACAGTTGCAAACAGGCTAATGGTGCTGCTTAGTCTCACAAATGTGAAGAAACCTAGACAGTTGTTATCCTCAAAGAAAATCAAGCTTTTTGCAGAGCCCTGGATTTGATTAAAGGCTATTTTCAAAAGATGCCACTGATGTTAGCATTATACTAAACTCATTTTTAGGTCATACTAGTATAGAGACTCATTTTCAAGCCTCCAAGTGCTACTGGCATAAGAAACAAACCAATTACTGCATGGTCACCCTCTCAGCAACCAGCACACCCCAGACCTCCAACCTGTCCCAACACAGACATAAACACGGTAGCCCACAATCACGATGGTACATTCAAACACATGGACTAAGACTACAAAGTTACAAGAAAAGGTCAGAAACTCATAACTGCAACACAAGTAGTAAGTTTGTTGCATGCAACAACTGTCTGTAGAATTACCAAAGGTAATAACCGATTGCCAAAAGTAAAAGCAAAAATACTCATCTAGAAATTCAGATCTCATGGAAACTAAGGTAAAGTTCTCTACAGTTTTGCTCCAGAAGAGGGATTTCCATTGCTTAGGAGGCTAAACATACATCTGGAGAGGAGATACTGCATCCAGTGACTCTGAAGTATAAACTGGCAGCACTATAACAAGTAACATCCCAAATAACTTAAAATAAACTACTTCATCCTTGCATATGATTTTTCCCTACACTTGCCATTGGCATCACTCTGTGGTCAAGGCTTTAAAAAAAGGTATTCTGAGCTGGTTCTGACCAGTAAGCATTAGAAAAACCTGCCCTTAACACCTTCAGAGGCCACTAAGGTTTGGTAATAAAAATCCCTGCAATGATGAACTTTGTAAAGATGTTACAGATCATTATAGTATCTAGAAACGTATGAAACAGGTCAACTGGCTAGTGGGCAAGCCAAGGCAAATACAACGTAGGGCTAATTTAACCATGAGACTAGTGGCTTCAAGCCTTCTTTACAGGCTGAAGGCCGTATTTTTTATTAAAAAGCTCTGCAAAGTCTGTGTTCCACACTGAAGTTGGAATCTGCACTTAAGTCTTTCTCCTCGTTGACCATGCCTGATATGAGAAAGTCAGACATTAACATCTGACAGTATCTGAAATAAAGATGAAGCTGTAGGCACAAGTGGATATGGCTTATTACCCGTCACTTTAATTAAGGAGCAGAATCTTCTGTGCTGAAGGAAGAGGCAGTCCCGCAGTTGATTATCTTTCACTAGGCTCAAAGGTGGATGAAGCACAGCTGAAAAGCGGGTACATCTCTAGCAGTAACGCTCAATTGCTGCTCACTGCATTTCCTCAGCACCGTTCCTGTAAAACACTTGCACGAGCTGATCATCTTGGTCTCTTATTTTGGAAATATATTTGCAGAACTGCAATCAAGTTCAGAAATACATTTTTAAATTCTATAGAATTTATTTATATAAATATGGTCTGTAACATCAAGCTCATGTGCAGTCAAAAGTCTGACCTTTTTTCCTCAGCAGAAATAAAAATCGTATTACTAGAGTCATAGATCAGCTTCATCCTCTTCACACGGTTCAGACTCATACTTCACAACATAGTCTCTGAACACAATTGTCAAACTTGTACTGAAAAAATAGCTAGAATACTGAGACAGCTGGTCAGAACTAGGTAACTTGAGAGAAAAAAGCTAAAAAGTTGATTTTGTACTGCTGCTTCAGATAGGTCTCTACACAAGTTGAGGAAATACGGAGACTACTGCTGTAGAGGCTCCAGTATTACTTACTTGTATAAACTAAATTCAAATGAGTTGTTGTTTTCCTCTAGTTTCACGATGCTAATAAATGAAGAGAGCATTCTGTGCTTACACGAAAGGAGTAAGACCAATATGGCAGCACGCCCTTCTTCCTTGAATTTGCTATTCTTTCTATTTTTAGCACTTCTTAAACATAATGTACACTGACATCATAATTTAGTCTCTCCTTTTTCACAGCAGGCTAGGGTTGTCTGTAACACCACATGCATCTCCACTGCAGACCTGAAGACAAAAGTGACTGAAACTGGGAACAGAAAATACAAAGGCACGCAGGAGAAAATTCTTAAGCTTGCTAGTTTTTAAATAAAGGACCTCTTTTTGGATATTCTTCGTATTTTAAACAAGGTTCTTTTGTGTATAGGTGCAAATCCACCCTGTCACCTAAGCCCCACACAACAGCTTATTTCCCACGGAACGCACTGTCGCTACAGCCACAGCTGTGCAAGTCGGCCTGGGAAGCAGTCGATGGTGCGCACACACATACGGCTGCGTGCCTGCGCATCTCGACCTATCTACGTATATAGTGCGGCCACGCACAGGCAGCTGACATGAGGCAGTCATGCATTATTTATAGACCTCCTCTCTCATCACCTCTCTCCCTCTACCTGCCCAGTTGAACTGAGCACTAAAGCAGGAAAGAATTGTCGCGTGAAGCTGTTGACACACTTTCCTGCTCTTCTGAAGCCGAGAGGGGAGAACGCTCTGCGGGGTCAGATAACCCGTCTCAGCGTGTCCAGTGATGCACGCTATTTCCAAGAAGATAAAATTCTGTAATGCATCCCTGCTTAAGCTCTGCAATACTGAATTTCTGAGACAGACGTTGATATCGCATTTTAATTGTACATCTTGGAACATGGAGGACTGATAATTCTTTTTACTCCAGCCAAACCATTCATGTCATGAGTTGTATAGTAGTCACACTTACGCAGCAATTTCACATGCTGAAAAACGTTAAACTACGTTTAGCTGTTGGAAGTGTCAAACAGCAGGAGCTCGCCACCACATCCCAAATATAAGCCTCACAACAGCAAGTTCCACCACTCAATAACACCTCATACATAAAACCTCTCCCTCTTCTGCGACATTAAGGGTGTAGCTTTTTAGGTTTTGGAAGTGGCAAACTAGGAAAGCCGCCATCATGTCCTCTTCCCTGTTAACTGCACATTCTTCACCTGTCCTCCTGCATTTGACATTCAAGTAGTAAACAGTGGTAGATCAGAATCGCTCTGCAAGTAATTGTGTGGGTTCCAGAACCATCATGCCAACTTTACACAGACAAAATTCTTTAAAGCTATGAAGATGTCCCTTTCTTCCCCCTCCCAGTTGCATAAGCTTATTTTTCAACATTTGGCAACAGAATGAACATTAGATCACAAAGGACCAAATTTGTTGTTGTCTTCCTTTTGGGCTTCCTTAATTAGGGCTCCAGTATTTGGAAAGTAGAAGGAAAGAAATGCACTGTGGTATGGAACTATCAATATTAACGAACAAGCCACATTTCCAGCTTTTAGAAATATTCTGTTTGAGGCTAAATCAGCATATCTAAAAGTGACCTATTTGGAGTAAGTATGCCACCAAGTTTGATATTTAGGTCAGTATTTGTGCAATAATTCCAGTCTGTCCTGAAAACAGTTCTGTTCACCTCAGGACACACACATACAGGAAAACCAATCCTAACACCTATCAACAAATCCCTTCCAAAAACTTACTGGGGCAGAGGATGAGAGCTGTCTTGGCTAAGATAGATTTCAATGTTAGAATGAATCAGATTATACAGGAGCAATGCTCATTTTTAATTAAATTGAGCCCAAGTCTCTGCAAACATGAATTCAAATGTTCTCTAGCATACATATATTTATTGCAGGAGTTATGTGTTAGGATTCGTCTCATTCTGTAACACCACTAAAAAGCCAACATTGCCAATATTCTGTAGGGAGAAAGACTGCAGAGCAAGCATTCTTTGCAAGGTCTCCTTTCAAGATTAAGCTTGTTATTTAGAAGTTAAAATAACATCATCTTCTAGCTCTTTTGAAGTATACAGAAGACAGACGTGAAAATTTTTTTTCACAGTTACAAACTGAATTGAGCAATTGTAATGAAACACTTTACCAGGGATCTCCTTCTGCATTAAAATTTATAATTAAAGCTTTCATTACACTTGTAAGTTTCAGAAGCCTCAGTTTTCAGCAGCACACATCAGGAACATGAAGGACTGCAGAAAAACTACCACTGAACATAAGTTAACACAAATGTCAGTTTCAAAACGAATGCCATTAAGTAACATCTATATTTAAAATAGTCTTAAATATTATTCATAATAATTAACAAAAGTGCAAGTACTATATACAACACCACGATTAAAAAGGAATCTGTAAGTATCATGTGACGTAGCCTGTAAGAAGCAACTAGGAGCTCAGAGTTAGAGTGCCATAACATCTCCCTTCCTCAGTTTTCTTGCCTTTAGACATACAATGCTTTACATGGTATTTTCTTGGTTAACAAGAATATGTCAACTTCTCTGAACTTGAGTAGTTTCCAAACACTTGAGGCAGAGTACCTCACATAAACGTTGGGGTTTTTTTCCTATGTGAGAATGCTAGCTTGCTTGAACTACAGAGTTGAAGATGAAACTTTTTCTCATTTATTTCTACATGTAGATCAGGGATGATGCGCCTTACAGTTAAGCACTTGGACATGAACAGCATCAGCTGGAGGAAATCTGAGTTACTTTTGCAGCATTACTAGTTTCCCTGTTTCTGTTCTTCAGAAACAGTGTTATTGCATAGTACGTCCCACACAATTGCCTTGCATACAATCATGCTTGTCTCTATGTTTTTCAGTCTAAGGATAGAAAACCCAAACATTAAAAAAGCAACTTGAAGTGGCAAAGTACTGTTTCAAAATCGATGAATCCAGAATGCCGAGTCTCAGGTTTTGGGGCTGAGGGGTGGGGAGCTGGGGAAAACGAAGCATCATTTTTTCCTCAAAGCATGTTTTCCAACGAAAACCACAGCATAACGAGTTTCTTCAGTTCTGACAGTCTAAAAAGACACTTGAGACTATGTATTTTCTTTCTACTCTTACATAAGAAAAATGGGAGGTTATCATGAGTGCATGGGGATATGTTCTCATGCTGGCTATCGTCCCGATGCTGTTAGTCATTTGGGTGAACCAGAGAGAAAGAGAGAAGCACAGCATGGCACAGAACGAGCTTATGCTGCCAGTAATTCAGAGGGGCTTTCTGGCCATTTATCTCTACTTCTGAAGTTCATTGTTTTCCACTGTTTTTCTCACTCATTAGATTTGCCTTTCATTTATCTGATGTCAAAGCCTCTGGAGATGAAAGGGCACTACTCTCCCAGAGAGAGCCACGAAGCGGCAAGAACTCAAAAACCTGACAGACCGTGCCTCACCATCTCATAAAACATGCCTTGGGGATTTTTACCTTGAGCCTTAACAGACCTGAGCAGGGATGCCAGAATAGTGCCTTTAAAAAGAATTTTAAGACTTACTAGAAAAAATCTAAAGGACATTTTAAATGACGCATGTGTTGGGAGGTGCAATAGTTACTGCTCGAAGAAAGTTTGACATAATAATCAAACCTCTTAAAAAAGCCTACAACCCAGGCTGTACCACTGGCAATAGGCTGGATAATACATTATTGCAATCTAAAAAGACAGAACAGATCTAGTGTGCCATAAATATCTCTAAGTAGTACCACAAAAAACCAAGTTGCTTTAACATAGTAAAGAGCATGAACAGACAGCCCTATCAAGTATAAAACTAATGGACAGTTTAGGCCCAACTAGAAAACCAAAGAGAGAGGGCTGACAGCACAGCAAAATAACTTGCGTGTTAAAAATATAAAAATACAATGGTTCAAGATACATAAAATATTTTAGAGAGGATTTATCAAAAAAGTGGCAGGGATTAAGAGATAAAACAGGTAATTACAGAAACAACCTTTCAACAACAAAGTAGAACTGAGGAGTTGAATGAAATAATGCAGGACCTAAATTCCCATAATAAATTGTGTTCTAAGCACAGTATAAAACTTGGTTTATGAAGGCTTCAGTTAGTAATTTTTTTTTACTGACATAAAATGATTGCTTATTAAAAAGAACAAAAATCAAGTAGTTACTAAAGAGAGATTCAGCAACATTTCCAAGCAAGAGAATAATTCCTTAATTCTAGCAATTTAATCTTTAGGCTCTGTGTTAAGGAATGAATTAAAAAAATCCAGCACTATTTTAGGTTTTATTAACACTGCAACAAATCTTTTTAAACTGAAATTTTGACAGTTATATTTGTCATCCTTTTTGTTCTAACAATCTCACTCCATCCATCCAGCTGGATCAAGATGAGAAAAGGGAGAAAGTCCAGCACAGCACCTTGTTTACACAACCATAGTAGAAAGAAGTCTCAGTATAACTGCAGAAAAATTCACCTCCCTATTGCCTGTTACCAAGAGCACTCAAACTGAGGTTTTTTTGTGCAACACTAACAGCAGCAGCAGCAGTTTATGACACTGAACCCAGAAGAGGGACTATATCACTGGTTGGAGAAGACAGAACTGTGGGAAATGCTACAAACATGCCATTCAGGCAGAATTAGCACTATTCTCACCTTTGATGCTTGTCGAAGCCATCGCAAATATTCAGTGAAGTTATCGAAACAAATGTAGTAGGTCTGGCTTTGAGGTCCAGAGGAGCTAAATGCTAAACAGTGCTGGTGCTTTTTCACTTCTTCCACCTACAGTAGAGACACAAAACCGTCAGTGAACAAGAATCAAAAGCCTCTTTCCAGAAGTCCCCAGGGCAAAGTTAAAGTGTGCCCAAGAGGAGCTCATAAAGTAGGAGTTGGATTAACCCTCTCAAGCAATCGAGCTGGATCTTGGCTGTCAAATATTCATGAAATCTACACAAGCAAGGAATGAGAACAGCAGGACAAATGAACCAAAGGGGAAAAACACCAAGAACATCAACATTTTAAGAAAGACTGAGCACCATAAAACGTTTCCTAGTGAAACACATTTAA
Source organism: Aviceda cuculoides (assembly GCA_035590195.1). Classification (NCBI taxonomy): domain Eukaryota; kingdom Metazoa; phylum Chordata; class Aves; order Accipitriformes; family Accipitridae; genus Aviceda; species Aviceda cuculoides. Next base: position 12,941,999 of record JAVJGG010000030.1, on the reverse strand, counting down.
GGCTGTCTTTATACGACTTTAAAAAGCATAATTATACTCCTGGTTATTAAAAACAGGCTTAACAAAATGCTTCTCTTACAGCCCAATTTAGTTATTTTTCATTTTTCAACTTGTTAAAAAACACCCAGAATACACCATTCTGCTACCATACACGAGAAGTCCCACACAACTTATGGTCTCAATGTCTCAGCACTACATTCTGGAAAGCCTTTGCAAACCAGGAAGTGCAGAGTATTTATGGGGTTGAGGAAGAATATTTTTTGAGCGATAATTTAAAAAACACTTAGTTCTGTGCCAAGCATCCTCCTCCCAAGCTTTGTCAGCAGAAGCCCTCAGTACATTTTTCTCAGCTTAGTTCTCCTTTTCTTTTAAAATTTGTTGGCAACTTTCTGCTTAACACAGCCTGCATGTTTTACCTTACACGAAGCATTTCTGTGCAAAAACAACTTCGAAATTCCATGTTAAGCAATTAAAAAAAAAGTACACAATCTCTTCTCTTTTTGAATTTAAGAAAAAATAAAATCCTTTTCATCTCAAAGAGAAGGCTGATGGGGGACCTGAATCCTGTCCTCTCTAGTGCACTACAGCCAGGAATACAATTCACTGTCAAAGTTCACCCATTGCTGCTAAAAGAGGACAATGTCTCTACTTCAGTACTTCCAGGGAAGAGTTGAAGAATCCTGGGAAGAATCATGGAAGGAGATAGGAAAAACAGCTTCTAGAAGGTGGCCCTACTTTCCACATTGCTAGTATAGAATATTAATGAATCAACCCTAGTCTGCATATATAGCATTGTGAAGCTTGTTTCTCTCCCAATGACTGTTAAGAATCAAACTTATCCGTATGCAAGGTAAAGGAGCATTACTTCAGGTGTAAATTCATCCTGAGGCTAATGATTCTCTTCCCATTACCTTGGCTAATCAAGCCAATAATAGTGTTCTGAAACACTATTAGGTCTTACAGTTTTCACCAAAGTTTCACGGAGTCACAGCATGGTTGAGGTGGGAAGGGACCTCTGGAGATCATCTGGTCCAATCCTAGTGCTCAAGCAGGACAACCCACAGCCAGCTCACCAGGACCATAAGGATGGAGACTCCACAACTTCCCTGGGCAACCTGTGCCAGTGCTTGGCCACCCTCACAGTGGGAAAAAAAAAAATTTCCTTGTGTTCAGACTGGACCTCTTAGGTTTCAGATGTAATCAATCAGAGAAAAGTCCAGTTTCAGCTTTTCGCAAGTAAAAATGTTTGTTGCTGTTAGCTTACAACAGATCACTACTCATACAATGCTGAACACTCAAAAAACACCCAATTTTAAAAATAAGCCCATCCCCTTATTGGTTACTTTTCAGATTTAAGAGTAACCAAGCATGGATAAAGCCTGGATGAGGAGGTATGGTACAGATCATACACAATACAGCTGCATGTATCCTTTGGCTGTGTACTATTGCATGTATAAAACATTTAACAGTGCACCCAAGAAACAGAAACTGAATGTATTTCCCTTCCTTTTCTTTAGCACTTTAATCCAAACATCATAAACTGTTAAATATGACTCTGACCATAATCAAGAGACATTTGTATACTTTGATAATCCCATTTACAGTAACAAGCTTTTGGGGGGTCAAAATGATCATAATTGAATGCAATCTTCTCTGCATCTCTGCATGAAGAGATAGGGGTTAAGCAAGCAAATACATAAAATAAAACATCTTACTTTTCCACCAATTAAAGGGAGGACATGCATCTTTCCAGTCTGGCTTTCTTTTACTGATGAGACAATTAGGCATGTTCCACAAAGGATAGCTTGGCGTCTTGTCCATCTGTTGACTGGCAAATGTATTTTCCCTTTTCGAACATTGTACATTCCTGAGAGCTGAATCCGTTCAGAGCTGCCAATGCTGTGGGGCTTTCCTGAAATAGAAACAAAAGCATCCACTTAATCACAGAAAATCTTTGCCTTTTTCTCACAAGTCATCCTGAGACTTCATCAGCAAGTTTTCAAGCCACAGACTGCAGCACAACAAATGAAACACAGCTTCAAAACCATGCAAGCAGGTAATTTAGTTTCAGCTTCAGTACAGGCGTCTTTCATAGACAGAAATATAGGACAGGTCGGTATCATGGAGAGCAGACCACACTAAATAATCTGCAATAGTCACCGAAGTACCAATTAATGGTACTAGTCTTCTCTATGGGACCTGGATATCAAATGTTCCTCCTCAACAGCAAGCAATTGGTTACTGTTGAGTTCACAGTGACTGCTTGGTAACTGCAAAAGGGGGCGATGTACTGCATGCTGACCCACACCTTTGCGCTTCCATGTCTCTTCTGGCCATCCTTAAGGTCATGGTTTGAATAGCTTCAATAGCTTCCCAAAGAATACAGTTCTTACTCTCTCCAGCCCATCCTGTTCAGTCCAAACCCCACAGCAGAGGTAGTACACTCTGCCACTGTGTAAACAGATACAACCTAGATGAAACCCCTCAAAGACCTTGCTTCAGTCTGAGTAGAGCATTGGAAAGAGTCAAGTTCTTTTGTCTGTATTACAATGAATTCGCTATTTATAATAATTCAGATTATTAGCAAGACTATCAATTAGACCAAATCTGTTAAATTACTTTAAATGGCTCAGATGCTGCTAATCTAATCTATTAATAAGATTCTACTCTACAGAAACCATCATTAACAATGGCAACACAAAGACAAGCATCTCATCTCTACTCTTACAGGATCACATTCTTTTAGGATAGAAATGGGAAGAAGCATGATTTACTCATTCTAATATGAAGTATTTATTCTTCATCAAGTTACCCTATCAAACCCTAAACAGTCCAGCACAGATCTGAGTTATACAAATATACTAAGACTTCTGCAAACAGAGACAAGAGGTGATCATGTTCAAGTTAAACCAGTTCAAATTTCTGTAAGAACACCAGTGTTGGTGAAACTTTGGAAGGGAGCTCTCCTGGATAAATAAACCAAAGGCTACATTAATTCCAAGTAGCTTCCCCATCATGATAAAAGATAAATCCCTCATTTTCCTACACTAATCTTTAGCAAAATTCTTAAAAATTAAGGAATTAATAACTAGTTAGGAGTCTAGAAAAGCAGAGCTGATCCTGTCTTCTAACCCCGATATTTCAGACCAGTGCCAATTAAACTGCAGCAGTGGCAAGTGCTGCACACTATTACTCCAACTTGCATGACAGCTCATTTGTCTCAATGAATCTGCTCTTGCCTTCAAATTATCTATGGGAAGATAGAAGACACCTACCACATGGCCTACCCACTGCCATTCCCTCACCCCCACCTACACTGTGCCAATTCTTGCCCTTATCTTTAAAAACAGCCTTCTTGAATCTTCCTGCTGGTTTAATGAGCCAAGACTTGGCAGAGTTACCCTCGAGCCTTGCTCTGCTCTAATAAACACTAGCATTTAGGCTACCGATGTCTGCCAGTTTGGATCTGCAGGAACATCGCTGTTGCTTGAAGCTAAAAGACTGAACCTTTAATGCCCACAGGGTATCAGCATCTAATACAAAAATAGGTACCCCAAGAAAGCAGGAATTTCACTGCCAAGCAAATTCAAATCCAACAACAGAAGCTGTGGATAAACACTTTGCCCAACAGAATAGAGGGAAACAGGGCATCTATTCTGCGCAAAGCTACAGAAACCTGATGGGGAATACAAGTGAGTTATACAGAGCAACTTGGCCTTAATTAAACACAAAAGCTGAATCAAACTTTACATTTGGAATATAAGAAACGTGGCTGCTAAAGTAACTGATAATTTCCCTAGCTTGTCCAGAACAACAGACTCCATGCCACAAAGCATTGATTAAAGAATTAACCACACACGGAAACAATGAAATCTCTGTAACGGAGTAAAAAGTGCCTGTTAAGTATTATAGTACGGTTGTATAAGGAACAGTTGTCAGGAGTGTGGGCAGTTTCACCTCAAAAATGACATTTTACAGTCATCTTCCAGGGCCTGTTTCTGGCTGTATGCTCTCTAACTTCACTGGAAAAGAACAACCCACTGCTGATTAAACCCCTTAGGATTGCAAAGCACAACCTCAATCCCTTGGGAAGCCAAGCTCATTTAGCATTTTAATATAGCCAAATGCAAGTTTACCCATCCAGGAACAAAGGGCATAATTCACGCTTAACACAGGCAGACCTGTGTCCTGGAAAACACCGAGCCTCAGAAGTTCTTTGGGATTATGGTGGATAACAAAGAGGATGAGGTCCTGCTACAGTGCTGCAGACAAGAGGCTTGGCAGAAAACATGACAGCATTCAGGAGCAATAGAGAAGTAACATTACCCTGCCTAATCTAGTGGTACCTAGAGTAGCGGACTACCATATTGGGTGCCCACATGCCACAAAGGGTGCTGAAAAATTAGTGTTCAGGAAAGTTACAACAAAAAAAATAAAAATATCAGAAGCCTGAGAAACCTGCTTTCTAGGACCAGACCCTCTTGGACTAGCTACATGAAGTTAGGCACAGCTGGACCCATAAAACTACTCAGAAGTCTCTAAAAGGTAGTTCTTCAAATTTCATATAAATTCACAGAGGTCGTCCGTCACGAGTCACTGTAACAATTAGTATCATCAGTAAATGTTTACTAGAAAAGCTGGAACAGAGCTATCACTGGAAGTATTCATGCTAGGTATGAACTGTACTTTCTCTCAAACTTCAGATTTGACGGGAAAAATACTGGGGTAAGAATCTTCAGTTATTCCTGAAAATATAAAAAAAATTAAACAACAGCCCCTTCAAACTCTAAGGATTTAAGGTGCTTTTTCCCAGCAAGTACTACCCCTTGCTATGTTAAAGCTAAAAGATTCCTGATGAGAACATACAGAAATTAAATACTGGGCCTATTTCATTAAAGCAAATAGTTTCTCTCTTCCTATTCTTGTCTACCTCACTACATAACCAACCATCTGTTTGGACCAGATGATCTTTCGAGGTCCCTTCCAGCCTGGGCTCTTCTACAATTCTCTGATTCTGTAACTTGAAAAACCCATGCTTAATATTGGATCACGTTTTGTTGCCTGAGATGCAATCTGCTCACATATTCACTATTCTTCCTGCTAAAGGGTTGTAATCACTGAGATTTGATAGTATCACAGTGTTCTACTATCATGCAAACGGGTGGGGGGGAGGGGAAGTCAAAAGCCGATGGCTTATTTTGATTTTAAGTAGAGGTTATTCAAGGACGTATCAACTAGTTGTGGAACCAGATTCCTAAATCTGCAGAAGTTTTGCAGGTAATCGTGAGCAAAGGCTGTTTGACAAGCAGCAGCCTTGCCTATGGAAAGATAAGCTTTAAAGAGCTCAGATATTTGCTGCCAGGAGAGCGTAAAAGCAGGGAAAGTTTAAATGACAGCAAGCTCTGCCACAGCAGAAGCAGGATGGGACTTGGAAACTGTGAAGCAATCCTAACACTGGCTGGTCCTCACTTCAGGGAGGTCTCAGACAGCCCCAGAGCACGGCTCCGGCAAGAGGGCTCATTCCCGGCAGGCTGGGGAGCAGAGGAGAAGGGAAGGACTCCGAAGTGGACCAGCCTTTCCTATGGCCTGGATAATAATCAAATGAGAAGGCAAATGACCTTTGCCTTCCAAGTTTACCAGAGGGATGCACGGGGCAATCTGGACTTCACCAGAGTGACTTAGGGCTAAGGATCAAAGACCACAATTTATGGCATAACCATAGCGTCATCACCAAAAATCAGTTATTTTTGAGGTAACCTACCAGTGCCAGTGAAAGCACCATTTTTAGTAAAAGCATCAGCAGTTCCGAAATTACGTTCCTCAATCTGCCTCGCAGACGTCCTATTCAAAATTTAGAAGACTTGATTCTTCAGGATTCACATTCAGATTTTTTTTCAGTTTTAACTATACCCAAAGGGAGCAGTTGAGTTTTCACAGGGGCCTGTGATATTATACTGAAGCCAACACTCATGCAGATGAAATGGTAGTGATGATCCTTTGTGACTTGAACATAAATTTGAATCCTGCCAAAAACTTACAAGATAATTATTGTTGCCTCGATCAGAGTGGAGGCAAATACGCCAGAACATCTAGGAGAGTTGCATACTAGAAAATGTTTTTCAAATGCTAAGCCCAACCAGAGCAGTTTTGAGTATTTTAGCAAGAAACCATAAAAAGATTATTTTTCATTCCTGTCAGGACTCCAAGACTACGGCAACTCCTAAGCACCCCCACAACAGGACTTTTGTTCCATGCGAGGCATTAGAGGAGATGCCTCAGGGAATTAAGAGCAGACCACTCATTTGGCTATCTTGACATTCATGGTTGAATTCCTCCCAGTTTTAGCTTGTCCCAAGTCCTGGAGGGAAACTAGTGGTATTTAGAACAAGGACAGAGGAAAGCAGGGAATTTGATTGAAATGGGGAGGACTGTCATTGGAACCATGAACCCTACCCTGCTTCGCAGGAAGCACGGATGGGACACCAGTGATCTTTCCATGATGTTGAAGAACTAAGACCTCACCACGAGCAGCCCGAGGAAGCTCCGGGAATGCAACGTACTGACAACCCGCCTAGTGCAAAGACTTCGAACCTTATTAAATAAATACCCACAGCCACTTGCTTTGGATTCTGGAGTAAAGCTCTTTATCCCAGAGATGGAAAGCATATGGAATACATTACCATCAGAAGTTATAAAATACCAGCTCATTATGGGACATAAAAGTACTCAGGAAAAAAAACTCTCTGCAGCTACACGGCTGATTAAGTTGCAAGTCCTTATTATTCCCCCCTGTTTGAAAAGTACAGCCAATAAAGTCTGCCTCTAAAGAACAATTTAAGACATTACCAAAATAAGAGTGGAGAAAAGTGTTGACATTAGAAATGCATTCACTTCTGTGCAGCGGGTCTTATTTTTATTACTAATATTGGTCTGATGGAATGAAAACTAAAAATTCTCCGAGACCTGCATGGCGCAGCCAGCCCGGCCAGCTGGAGAGACTGCCCGCCCTGAGCCGTCTCGGGTATTCACCAGTGGTAAGAGAGGCTTAAGTTATTCAGTAGGAATAACGTCTAAGTTTGAGGCTTTTCAGAAGTGACTGAATGACTCCGAGTGCCTAATTTAGGGATGTCCTTTTCCTGCTGCAGCTGGGCCAGCTACAGAGGTCGGTCATCATCCTCATCTGCACGCTGCCGGGCCCCGGGCCCGAGGCCAGCATTGCCTCAGCCATACTGCATCAGCTGCTCCTCCTAAGCTGTCCCCGAGCCCTTTCAGACAAACCAGCCTGTCCTAATTTCTTGCGTCTCTTTTTGACTGAGAGGCCGCAGGGACAGCTCACGGGGAGTAGTTCGTCGTGGAGAGCAGAGGAATGGCACGTAGGGGCCAGAGCTGTAACACTGTGGCTGCTGCTGGAGAGGATATGTAATTAAACCCACCCACGGCTTTCAGCAAGCCGTTTCAGAAATAAGCTATTTCACACGCTAACATCCTGTGAACATCAGGTCTTGTATGCACTGGAGAAAAAGAAAACCCCCAAGCCACAAGCCACTTTTGAAGACTGTGGTCTGAACCCACCAAGGAAAGCTGGGCTCTTTCCTAGCCGAGCAGGTGAAATCAGCAGGGTGGGCGGCAGCCCCAGTTCACACTGGGAGCACCGTCCCCCACCATCCCTCCGAGCTGAAATCAGGAACACCTCACACCCGCCTTGCCTGCAAACCTGCAAATGGAGGCTCAGCGCTGAGCTTGCCCAAATGTAAGTGCAAAGAGGCCTCAATCCACCCAAAACACTGAAAGCCGTTGAGGGCCTTTGCCCACCCTCCAGGAAACTGTGCCACAACAGCTGTTGCTGAACCCTTACTGCCAGATCATTCTGCAGATTTCTCCTTTTGCCCAAACCCCTTCATTAAATACAGATGAAGCTACTGCCTGCAATGTTTCTGAAGCTTCTCAGTCATTCAAGGCTGCTTCCCCTTGCATTCTTGTCAAACTAAGGACAGTGGTGTTGACTTCGGGCAAGGCCCAGAGCAAGGAGATGTATAAAAATAAAGCTGTACGTTGGACTTAGGAAAAAAAAAAAAGGGCGGCAAAGGAAGCATAAAAGCACAAGTAAAAACTCAAACTATTGTACTGTTCTCAGTTTTATTTTAAACTTATGAAGAAAGCCTACTTACAGTTACATGCTTATTAGAAGTATTTTTCCTTGTGAAGGTCCACACTGTCGCAATTTAAGAATAAAGGCACAGAATTAGCAGGTTTTATGTTCAACTAAGACCAAGGATTCACCTCTACCAGCAACCAACCAAGAATGCTTTTGCAAAGGTAAAAGACCAAGTATATACATATATAGCAAAATTCCGCCTGACAAACCATTCCAAAGCCAACAGTTGAATTTTCGCACTCACATCTGCTTAGACTCTTAAAAATTCCTGTAAGATTTAACACAAGGCTGCCGATTGATTCTGTATTGCTCTGTGGAAGAGGGATTCAGTCACCATTATGCTGTTCTTATGGGCATGTAACTATTAGCATACACTTTACACGTTATACTCCTCAATTTTGCTGCACTCTGTATTATTATGGGGGCTGGGGGAAGCTCTGAAGTAGTTTAAGTTTCTTTTAGGAATTAGCAGTTCAAGCTCTACTACTGGAAGGCTGTTATCTTCTCACCTGAGAAACAAAAGCAGACCACAAATGTTGGATTTTACTGAACTGTGTTAAGTCATCTTTTTCTTTAAAGAAACATTCACTATGAGACAAAACTGGCACAGTAACATACAGACAAGCCTTTAGTCTCTGTGAAACATATTGCTACTTTACAGGAAGATCATCCTTAAAGACAAGCATTATCACTATATGATGTGATGCAATAAAACATAGTTACCAGTTTTATAGCAATAATCCTGCTTCCACTTATATTAAATCCTCACTGGAGGAAAGGTCTGTATGAATTTCATAATGCAGAAAACATCCCTCTCTTTTTTCCCCCCACTGAGACAGAGTTCAATGTTTGTTCACTTGATCATTCCTTGGATCTTGTTCTCACAAGACTCACCACCTCCACACAGGAGCCCTAAAACCATGGTATCAACACTTAAAAATATACCGCAGGCAAAATTTGACAAAAATTACTTTTTTTGAAAAGCTTTAATATCAGGCATCACATATTTATCAGTGGAAAATAGCTGCAATAGCTTTACTGTCAAAAGCCAAATATCAACCTGCATAAGCCAAAACCTTCTGAAGAAAAACCTAACAGTGATTCAGCAGAATTCATTTAAGACCTACTGTTAACTAGCACAGCTTCTACACTAGGACAACTTAATAAAGGCAACAGACTAAAGCAGGATATGTAGTGGTGAAGAGAACACTACTTGCAACTAAAAGCAAGCAAGCACCCTTGAAGTTCATCTGGATTACTATGTAGAGGCAGCAAACCCAAAACCTTGGAATCCAGCTGTTCTGACTGTAACAAGTGAATTCCAGATCTAGCTGCTCCAATGTATTTTGACAGGTTTTACAGTTGAGTACAGCATGTATAAGTAAAACCCCAGAAACACAACCCACCCCCAACAAATTGAAAACCCACTTGTTCTTAAACTCTTCATCCCATCTATCCCTACTCCTGACGCTGAAACACAAGTCCTTCACATTCAAACTCTCAGCCCTACGCATTCCCAACCACCTCACTTGCCTGCGGGAAATTCAAGCAAGTTACATGCAGGCAGGTTTATTTCAGCAAAACAATGAGGCTCTCAAGGCGCCCTTGATGTCCCGACTTCTGCTTGCGTTAGAAATACAACCGGGTGCAGGCTGAATTCTGTTGTTATGCCCAAAAACTTCATTTTGAAGAAAGCTTATAAAGGGGAGAAAGTCACCTGCTCTTCAGTAGCAAAACTCCATACCAAATCCTTTGGGAAACCACCATATGCCACCTTTGCAAGGAAAAATAACTGAAATATCCTGAGAAGGAACCATCAAGAAAAAATGTCATCTTCCTCCTGTGCTTTAACAAAGTTGTAAAAAGCTGCAATATTGGTCTAGAGGCTTCCAGAAAGTACTACCTAAAACAACTTTCTGATCTTGAACTTAGGATTAATTTAAGGAAGCTACTGAAGAAATTCTTCAGCGACAGCTTCTACCCAAGTATTTTTGCTCAAAGTAAATTTAAAACAGAATTAGTCTTATGCTGAGATTTGTGCTAGTATCTGATCACATCCCTTACATATCTTTCTTAAAAAGAATACTTTAGCAACACATTTCAAATTATCCCTTATTAAGATGGCCTTGGGAAACTCAACTTCATGAACAGTTTTAGTTGCATGCACTGATATTAAAGAGGTGAAAATTGAACAGATGGGGCCAAAAAGTTAAGCCTTACAAACTTGCCAGTAGTACCACAAGATGCATAAGAGCATATACAGCTTCTGTAGGATGGGACTCAATTAATGCTCAGCTAATCTTTCCCCTTTCTCCCCAACTCAGCCCCCATAAAGCACAGCTGAACAGAATGTTGGAAATGCACATTTATTTTTGTGAAGTCATGCAAAATTGAATTCTACTTGTTATACTCCCAATGCACAATAAAGCCACAAGCACAGTAAAATCCCTGGCGTCCCAAAGGATACTTACCCTGTCTAAAGCAATTGCTGTATTGGCAAAAGCTCTGAGCTAACCAACTGTTTTAGGCAAAGCTGGAGTCTTGATGGAATTCAAGAGCAAAATTGCACTGAAGTTAACAGCGGCTTTCAGGTTTTATCAGTGTTAGATGTTCAACATGAAGCACAGCAACGTAAGCTCAAAATAACTACTTGAACGCACACTCCTCTGAGAAGGAACAATGACGGCCCCTGGCCGAAGTTCATCTATATGTTTTAGTACTACGACAGAAAGATAGAAACCCGTGCTCCTTACCAGCAAAAGTTGAGCAAACCTCCACACACCCCTGCACCTACCTGTCTTGCCTGAGGATGGAAGATGTGGGTAGTCAAATGTTTAAAAAAAGTTAGAGGAACAAATATGCACACTAGGTCAAGGATTGTTCTGTATGAACTTCATATGCAACACAAATGCCATCTTTCAATGTATTCTAGACTAATATTCCGCCAACTGCAAGACGACTAAGCTATTTTGTGTGTTAAATGTATTCAAGTTCCGAGTACAATGATTTTCTCCTTGCTCTTTCATCAGAAGAAACAAGTCAGGTATTCTTCAACATATCTAAAAGTATGTGGTAATCTAAATCCTTGTAAAGGTGAAGCATTTTAAGTATGACACTTCCTACAATAGACTACTGTACCAGCATTATTGTACAGATCAAAATCCAAACTCAAGTTTTATCACAGGACCCAGCTGATAAGCAGCTTATGTCAAAACAGTTCTGTACAGTATTGCAAGGCTATTACTAGCACATCTCAATTAGGTCTGGTTTAAAAAAATCTCAAGTAATTGTGATACGGAACAATAAAGATGTATATGCTGTCTGGCAAAGTCCCTTCAAAGATTAGCACCACAAAAAGAAGGCCAGAATGCTGGATTTTGAAATGTCAACACCTACAATCAAAAGCTGCATTATCTAATAAATAAGAAAAAAAAGGGAACCAGTAGGTAGAAATTGAGTGACTGCTCTAAAGTTGCACAAAGACAGCAGAATACAAAACACAGAAGAAACAGCATGAGCACATTAGTCAGAGAGAATTATCTGACAGTCTTAAACACTAAACGTTTAAAATTCAGCTTCATCAACATAAGATTTCCACGCTATGACTAGAAGGAATTCTGGCTGGGCAATGTCCCTATAAGCCAATCTTACCCCATCATATCAGCCAATCTGCTCATAACTTGCTAGGTAAGCTCAGTTCATACATTTTCTGTCTATACCTTGGCTGCTTTCCCCACGTAACAGTAGCCAATATTTTTGCATGCATGTGATTTTATGTAGTATGTTTATATAAACCTTTTTTACAAATAGCTAGTCAAAGCAAGAGCCGTTTTGGTTTGCAGCTTTGAGTTCAGTAAGTGGCACGGAGTACATCTGCTGAAAGGGAGAGCTGCAATAAGGCAGGAGGACTCTCTTTGGTTGCCTTTCCCCCTCTCTCCTACAACTCCATAGCTAGAGCCCGTTCCTAACAACACCTGTAACAGCCCTTCTTTTTCACTTCTCTTATCAGCAAGAGCAGCTTCAAAGAATCACACAGAAGCCTGGATGATGGAAAAGGAGAGGCAGGATCAGCAGCTACCCTTGGAAAGCTTCACTACCCCGATTTCTGCCTGCTTACAGCTGACAACCTTGTTTTGTTGCTGAAGAACATGCATGCTTTGATTCGCTCTAAATCGACTTCTGTCATTCAAGTGTTTGCTTTTTTTAAATTTACATGACAAAGGTTGTATTATATTGACATACATTAAACTTGTATGTCAACACATGAAAATACACAGCAGTAAAAGGCAACTTGTATCAAAACTCTGCACTTCAGACCCCATTCCTGAGAAAAAAACAAAGACAAGGGAAGGAAAGCTGATTTTATAAAGTGAGAAGAAGGAAAACAGTGGGGAGTGAGAGATTATGTATCATGAAGAAACATGAAACGGAACATTTTCCTGATGCCCTTCTACCCTTGGAAACAGAGGCAGAGAAGATTTATCTCATGCCCACAGATTCCGAGTTTGACACCGTTTCTTCTTTTCTACCACAGAGACTAGAAGTAACTGGATAGCATATGGGAATTGTCTAGGAGTGCACGTCATACAGTTTTATTACAAAGGAGAGGAAAAAAAACAGAAGAGATTGGCTTTTTCCATTCCCTTTTTAAATTAAATCAACTATCACACATCTGAGTCATCCCCAAACCCATCAGTTTTCTGTTCAAAGCATTCCAAGGGTCTGCGAAACGACAATCGCAAGTGCTAGCTCATAAGGCTGAGTACACGCCGAGGTTTCTTGTTTCATGCTACAGATCCCTATAAGAAAAACGTTGAAAATTTCCACATCCATAGCAAGAGGGAAAAAAGCCTGTACAAAGGTCCAGTTTTACAAGTACACAGGCTGATTTAGAGCTCCTGAAGCCTCTTTTAAGTCAGGAAGTTATCTAGGAGAAATCAAAACAAGTTCATAAATTCAGCTTTGACAGGAAAGTGAGTGTGCTAAAAACAACCCCAGGAACTTGAAAATTCATCAGAGCACCACTTTAACTGTGTTTCATGACAATTTTAGAAAGGGATCCGTAAATACCCACCATGAGTACTTCGTACAACACTGGTAGGATCAACTTGAAGCTGGGGCTGCTTGTTGAACCTTTCTCCTCTCAATGAAAACACACAGCAGAGTCTGAAGTGCCCATCTACATTATCTGAGGACCCCATCCTGAAAAGTCGAGCACCTTCTTTACTGGGATTTGAATCCAAGATCTCTCAATACCAAGAGAGAAGAGCAGTCCAGCTGGACAGCATTCAGTATAATACACAGCACAAGAAAGTCTGTTTAAGTATATTGATTGTGGTCAGACCATAATAGTATTTCATTTTTCTGCCATAGAAATGAATGCTTTCTCTACCATCAGAAAAAATATTGTGGCTACAGAGACATTGTATTTAAACTGTTTACTTTGAAAAAAAGAGAACAACTGAAACTGTTCCACCCTCCATCCATGTCCAATACTAGCATCTAAAAAACAAATAAAAAAAAAAAAAACCCAAGAACAACAAAACCACTCCCCTCCAATGCACATCATTTTAAAGTCCAGCACATCTTAATCTTATTAAAACTGCATTGAACCCTCCACCCTGTAATCAGGGGAAAAACCTAAAATATGCAAGATCTTATTTAAGCAGGCTCTCCATTTTGATCCACCCACTCTAACTGACCAATTGTCTTACGTGCCTGGATCCTTACAAAGGAAGGGTTCACATCACATTTGTTTTTCTGAAAGCTGTTTCACAAGTCACCTCCATGCAGAGGAATGCAAACAGCCTGGACTTTACCACCACGTACCTTAAAATCCTCTCCTGTGCTATCTCATCAACCACTTTACTGAACTAAATAGGAGGAAAAAGACAAGGTGGGTCAGAATCCCCTCCTGTGCCTCCCCTTTCCAGAGACCTACTGCATGACTGGACACAGCAGCATGTCCACAACATAAAGGCACTGTTTAGAGATCACTGCTAGAGCTGATCTCTCTAAAACACATAAGAAGCTTCATTGTCAGAAAAACCACAGGAAAAGTTGGTGATGCTCTCTCATTCACAAACATTTGCAACATTAAGTTTTAAAAGCATTTGGATAGCTTTTTGAAAGAATCCTTCCCAAAATACTATCTTTTTGATTCCTCTGCCACTCAACCTCCTTTAAGGGAGAATTGAGACTCCTGAAGGTTATTTATTTATTTATTTATTTATTTATTACACTATGTTCTAAATATCTTCATCTCCACTCCAGCAAGAAAGGGGTCAAGGATATATTATACCTGCAAGCTGCTTTTTAATCCTCTGTGAATTGTCAACACTTTAGTCTCATTTATAGTATCGCAGAAACAAAAATTTGTTCAGTGAAATTTATTATTAGGACCAAAACAATCATTAATTTTAGTTACAACAGAACTATTTACTTTGCATAAGGGAAGCGTGTTGGCTACAAAATGCCAAATGTTGCCAACCTCCAAACGGATATCATTCTATTATACTTCAGATCAGTAGTATATTGATGATGATTTTTTTTTAAATGGAAGTTTCATATATGGTATTGCCAAGTTAACTGATTTAATAGATACTCTAACTAATTTCTAGGCATTTTAAGTAGTAGAAAATTCCTAGATATCTAGATGCATCACATTCAGCTGTGCAAAGGACAACGAGACTTAAGCTGAAACACCATAAAATTATTCAATGGAATGTTTTTACCAAAAATAGTAAAAGATGAAGAAAGCAGTCGGCTTTATTTTCTCCTATATTTCATTCATATTCTGGATAGGCAGAATCCTAAAAATGAAGGATATGTGCTTGAAAACAGCCTCCCTTAAATCTTAAGCAAAAGCAAGCAGGAATAGAAAGAAACACTTAAGATCATACATGGGCTAGAATACGAAATGTGAAGGCACACACAAGGAGATGGCACTCTAAGAAAGGACACTGCAAAAACAGGAATCGGACATCACCATTTAAATTGCTGCTGATAAAACAAAGCCTGTTGTCTGACAGCTGATGAAGCCGACAGCACTCTGCAGGATACAGGGGACTCGCCCAAGTCCCCAGAGCCGGTCCATCACTCTGCCCTCACAAACCCCAACTGGTGTCGGTGAGAGGAAGGCTTACGAACAGCCACACGGCAGCAGGATGTCTGCAAAGGTTTAATCGGAAGTAGGGATGAGAGGGAAAATTGCCCCTCCAATGCCGGAAAGTGAAACGCTTCCCCTGACTGCCCCAGTTTGTCTTGCTCAAAGTCCTACTCATAAATCTGAGGTTTTTGTAGTGGCCTCCTGCTGGTTTTTGAAGCAAAGTAAGCCAGTGACCTGGAATGTAATTAAGGCAAAGGAACTGTGTAGTTTACCTCATCCAATTTGCATTTTGCATACTAACTCGTAGTATAAAAAGCCATTTAGACATACTTTCTCTTGCTGCTCCACTGAACTATTTGTCATTAGAATTGTTAATATGTGAGAACTCAGGAGGCGAGTTTAAAAACATTTTGTTTCACATTTACTTTAAGTATTTGTCTTTTTCCTACAAAAGTGCACAGTTACCTTGACTGTTCATAAACAGAGAGGCTTTGAGCAAGCATAATAGCTGTACTCAAACATTTATACAACTTAGCATTTCAGCAAAAATCACTGCTGCAAGCTTCTTGGCCTCTGTTCTCAGGGAGAATTAAATCTTCTTCCTATAATCACTGTTAGTGAATACATTTTTCCCCCCTCCTTGAAATGCTTTCGCTATTCCTTTACCTCAGGTTGTGTTACGTCCAGGGCAGAACTCGCCACCAGTGTCTCCGCAAGCTGACTTCAGCAGTGGTTCATGTGTTCCCCAAGGAGGAAACGAACAGACCAAAAGCCTATTAGGAAGGCTTATCGCATAAACCAAGATCTCAGTTGCTTAACGTGGCAGAGATTGTTTTTGTTGAAGCTACATAAATTCATGGTAAAAATGATACAAAGCACATTGTTAGACCAATGCACATCCAGGAACCAGGAGTACTACACCACCAGTCACTGAGGCTTGACAGATTTTTACATTTGAAACGACCAACTGAAAGCTTGTCCTAACAAGCTGTGGAAAAAAGGTGCTCAAATTTGTAAGACGCCTCTGAAGAAAGCTGGCTAGCATATTCTAATACTTGGAAATATGCACAGCAAGGCAACCAGAACTTGCTAAGGAAACAAAACTAACCACTCTTCTCCAAAAAACAGGCTTTGTTTGAATTCAGACTTGGTGATTTCAGCTCCAAGGTGGCGATGACTTACCAGTTGTCACTGAGGTCTTGTCTTACTGAATCATAAAGTAGAGTCTGAGGACTTCACGTAGTTTCAAAATCCTTTTACTATCTTTGGAAAATAAACTCATCAGTCCACCAGAACATGATCGTTAGAAGAATCACAAATAACTTTTTTTTATTAATTTCTTTGCTTCTTAATTGAGAAACTTTTTTCTTCGAAGTCTAAGCTTAAAGAGATATTTGTCTTACCAGCTCAATTTGAAGCAGCCGAATCTACATAACTTCGTAATTGTAAATTAAGAACATATACCGCCTCTGAAAAAATCGTACAGTTGGGGGGTGGGGGTGTTTGTTTGTTTGTTTACTAGAAGCAGTTACTTCATGATGAACATGAAAATGCTCTTTTCCAAAACTTTTTAAGCTAATGAAAAAAGACATTCTGAACCCACACGTGGTATTAAGTTTTCACCACATAGGATTCAATGTGTGGAAAGAAAATTCTCATGTTCCCTCAGTAAAGTCCACTTGTGGAGAACACGGAAATGATCTGAGAGCACTGTGCTAGGCCTCAGGATACTGTATTGAAACGCAAATTCTATCCCGAGCTTTTCTTGCCTTCTAAACCTTATGCTTTGTTCACCATTTCAGGAAAAAAGAAAGAAAGAAAAAAAAAAAAAAAAAGAACACAGACAAAATGACTTTTAAAGATTTCTATGCAAGCTGCAAGCAGAGCAGCTGTGTTCATCCAGCTCTCATTAGGGGAAAAATCTGTTTGGGAGCAAAATAAATACAATTCAATAAGTGAACTCAGACTTTCCTCAAAAATCTATTTGCAAACTTCCTAGCCCTAACTAGGTACTGTCACCATGATAACTCAGTACAGTAGCTTAGGACTACTCTTACATTTCTTGGAAATAGTTGCAACAGATAAGTTTCCCTGTGACTAAATATAATCTTCCCAGAGATGCATCAGACAGGCTCATAACTCTTCCATAAAGGAAGTCTGCTGAAAGGTAAAAATGTGACAGCGACAGTTTTAGAGTGAGATCTGGCCAAAAGACTGCAATGATGAAAAAAGTGCATTCAGGAAATCTGTCCTTTCAAAGCACAGGACTCCTTATCAAGTCACCTTCAGCTTTATGCACACAACTCTTAAGCAAATAATAACATTCCTGTTGAATAAGGCCATTATTTGGCGTACTCTTCTAACTTCCTCCTTAGGCTAAAGGACTAATGCTAAATGCTCCAAGGCATTACTAAATTTATTATTAATGAAAACAAAAGAGGAACGAAACACATTTAAGACACGTTTCTCTGAGGTATATTACTGGAAGATAAGAGATGCTATCAAGTACAAGACCTATCCAGCATGGCATATATAGCTTCTTGCTGCAGATGTACCCCTGACAAAAACAAAGGCTGTACCAGGCTGGAAAAACAGGGAATGCTGCAGGCTCCGAAGCTGCTGCATGCTTCCCACCTAACCAGAATGTCTGCCTCTAGTATTCTGTCTTGTTATGAGGTTTTAAAAAACCTACACAGCTCCAGCAGAAGCAAAAAGCCACAATACCGCTCTTATTGACAAAAGGGAGCTTCAATTTATTAAAATTCTATAGCTATGACCAACTCCCATACTTTATATAACTTATTTGATTTATTGTCTCCTCTCCTTGAGAGTTAGCCAGCATTGCAGGATAGCACAGGAGAACAGCACTACACCAATCTGTGGAGAAAAAAAGTGCATTCAGTCTCAGTATCATTAGAGATTCAGTCTTCTATGTTATGTGCTGTGCTAGAAGAATAGTACCAGAAGTACATACTCAGAAAGGTAAAAGGAACCTGTGAATCTACCAAATACAAAAATAGTCAGCCACCAGACCCCTCAACCTCAAACTAATGCAGATTTGTCTAGAGTCTGTGAAAACCCAAGTACATTGAAACATAAGGCTTTTTTTGTTTATTAATTCCTTAGGTTTGGGGTAGATTATTAAATACTTAAACTTTTCTCAAGCAAAAGGTGCAAACTTTCTATAGGCAGCCATTAGCGGTTTTATCTGTCCCTCAACACACGTCCTGCATCACTACGCATCCCCAGTCCCATTCTCGCCTCTCTCCTGTATCCACAGATGATGATCCAAATAACATTTTCCAGCCTGCAATTATAATGAAGTTCAGTTGATTTTTTTTTTCTCCTTTTTTTCTTTTATTAATGCATTGCCCCAAGACTTGTCATCCCACTACTCTGAAACAAAAATAGTACACTTCTGCAGAGAACCCAGCCACTTGTTCTTATAAAAAGATTATCATGCCAGTACAAAGGTTGTTGTTTCTAACCGGGTTACTCAAGCATCCTGCAATAAGCCATTCAGAAGTTCATCGTTACTTGTCCAAATAGATTAGTCATATTAGTGCTGAAGCAATGGCATTATGTAAAAGGCTGCTTCTCTCTGATCTGCTTCATTAGCTCCAAATCATATTTACAAAATGCAACATGCTACTTCAGCATGTCTGCAGCAATCAGCAGTTAAAACAATTTCTTTTACCATTACCCATGATATATGAACACATGGGTGGCCAAAGTATAGCCCACGGCTGCTGTGCTCACACAACTGCCTGCTCACTTAGAGTACAAAAGGTAGAGCCCATGGAGACCAGGAGCTGCAGTTCTCATCACTTCATCGCAGTTTTAGTGGTTTTGTGCAGAGGGGCAGCCCACAGACAGACAAAGGCAGCAACAATGTGCTGCTCCATTTCTAGAAATTGTGGGTCATTTATATCTGCTGATGAAACCGAGCCATTCTCCAGTGGACAGAATTTAGATATTTATTCAACCTGACAGAATCAAGCTATTTAACAATGGGAGGAGAGCAGGGATGAAATAATGGGACTAGGATGTTATGAAGTGGAGAAGAGGTAGAATAAATACTGACATATCCCATTGTAAGTCTCGAGCTGACATTATTCAGTCGGCCTTTGGAAACTAGGACAAGTGATCTGAATCATGACAAAAAGGCTTTCAAATATACACTGTCTGCTCTTTGTTTGGATTTGAAGCAAGCAAGCAGCTTCCCTGAGCTGGTGAGGACATTCTCAGAGCCCTTCTGTCGAGAATCATTTTCAATTTACCTATTTAAGATGGAAAGTCTTCCACAGAAAACAAGCAACAATTTAGCCTCTGGACTTCTTTGCTGTGAGAAACCACACAGGTTATGGATCGGCAGTTAGCAAGGTGCAGTATGTAGGCCAGACAGAATTTAAAGCCTATTACTGGAAAAAAAAAATGCATTATTGTTTATAGGGTGATAGTAATATATCTGGAATCTTAAACCTGGTTCCCATAGCTCACTTCATATATATATGTGTGTGTGCATATATGGGGGGTGGGGGGTGGAGAGAGAGAGAGAGAGAGAGCGCAATAAATCTCTTTCTCTCACACAATAAGTAAATGACAAACTGGCTTTGTGGTTGTTTCACTACCTGATACTGTAAAGAGGAAAATATGTTCCTGCAAGCAGTTAAGAAAATGCATGGCTCTGGGCCAGGCTACACTGACAAATTTAACCAAGTCACTCCCCTCCTCGCCCATTTGCAAAGCAAACAGTACTTTTGAGGTCACTGAAATTTGTGATTCATAATACCGGCAGGAGCCACCCGACAGCAGCGGAGCCCCTGCGCCTGCCCCTGCTGCTCCGCACGCCCCGCACACCGGCTCACTCATGCTCTTCCACAATGGGACTCTCGAAGATGACTGGGGCCCCAAACCTGGCCAAAGCCTACTTAACCTGCTTACAGGCCTTCTTAAACATGACTTATTATTTTGTTTCTTACATACATATTCGTGCATATTTAAGTTCAAAGAAGGGGTTGGCAGAACCATGCAGAAGTTACCATGTCAGTTTGTATCTGAGCAGGGATATGAGCTGCTTAACAGAAAAACTCCCTCAAGTCTACTACGTTAGTTGCACAGGAATTATCCCTACCAAGTCCCTGTATCAAAACCACGATGGTTTTTTGGTAGATACAGAAACAGACAAGAGCCTGCACTGTCAGTAAAGATGTACTATTCCCAAAGAATCCCTGCCAGCGGTGGAGGAGTTAGTTCCACTCTTGTTCCAGTACTCAAGAAAAGTAATTCCTCCCACTTCAGTTTTTACTGGAGAAAGAAAATGCTGTTCAAGAGACAAGGCTAGTGAATAGCTAATGGTAGGTCATATTTTGGGACAAAGCAATGCTCTTCTAGGGGTTGCTCATCCCTTGAAGCACTAAGTGCTGCTCCCATCATCATCTATACACACAACAGGGTTAGAGGTGCCTAAATGTGCAAGTTACTGGCCCTCAAAAACCCCTGGAATTAATGTTCTACCCCCAATTCTGTGTCTCCATTTAGCATCCCTGGGCTTCTTTTTTAAAAAGACCAAATCCGTAAAAGACAAGCCATGCAGTTTCAGGAACTCCCTACTTGTGATATTAAAACCAGAAACAGGACTCCATACTTAGTACTTCTTTTCATTTAGGATTAAGAACTTGGGGAGAGAAGAGGTAGCATCAGATTTTGCTGGACAGCGATTCAGGACTACGGGGTGAGTACTATTTTGTTTCACAGCTTCCACAAATTTTCCATCCTTCCATTAAAGCGTAAGATTCCCCAGCTTAAATATCCCCATATATAGACCCCGTCAATTCAGTAACTTCAGCCAGGTTGCTGTACACGGCAAGAAGAAAACCAAAAACAAACTCAAAAAACCCCATTCCAAAACCCCAAACAAACAAAACCCCAAAACACCCTACACTTTTTTTATTAGTAAAAGGGACAGACATACACCAGACAGGCATCTTAAATACCAATTCTCTGACCAGCCTGTCTATTTCTGGATCACTCCTTTTGGTATGTCCTATTCTCGCAGCCACGTGAAACTATTTTCCACATGCCACAGGACAGAGCCTAGCACCTGCAATACAAATGCTATGCCAGGTCACATGATAGCAAGAAAAAAAAAGTAGTATTACACCAAAACTAATCACGGTGCCATAGACACTTCCTCACCATGGTCTCTGTTCCCTTTTTTTTCCCATTTTCTTAGCACTAACATGAATTTCCAAGGTCAGCCACCTCAGTGTAAAGTACCATATGGCTGTCAGGTCTTTAAGATGCTCAAGGTAGATCTATTCTAAGGATACTGCTTCAGATTTGAAAGTGTTGTGTCAAGTTTCTCTATGTATGGTTTACATGATTTTTTTTTTTTGTTGTTTGTTTGTTTCTTACCCCATCTCCTGTACAGCATAAATTTTGCTGTCCAAGATTATGCTGCCACTGTCCTGCAGAGATCATCAGGAGGTCACAAAGCTCCTCCTTAGGAGCGAAGGAGCCAACAATTCTCCACCACGCACAATGGGAGATGCACGCCATGATGAGAAAAGTGGCACTCGGACAACAGGTAATGATACCCATATGATTTCAGCTATCAGAAAAGCATACAAATGAAGACCTATTTGCAGATTCCGCTCTATGTGGCATACTAATGTGTTACTTCATTCTTCAGGCATATGGAAGTAGATATGAAACTCTTACAAGCAGGTGAAAAAATAAGAAGTCACCTGCTTCAAGACAAAGTTCTCCTTGAGACTGAGTGCCTTCATCTTTTGCAAAGCCTACACAAAAAGACAGAATTATGCAAAGCTAGAAAGCTTAAAATCAGTTTGCTCATGTTCATTTCTCAACCAGGATACACAAGGAAACAGCTCCTACATCTTACTTGCATGCTTACTTTTCTATTTGCTCTAGAAATGCCAGTGAAAGCCAAGCATTAAACAAAACAGCTCCATGCTCAGAAGAAAGATATCTACTTCAGACAACATGGATGAGATTCCACAGCCTATCTTGTGGTTTTGAGGAGCAGAAAGCAAATCTGTCACTTGGAGACAGATAAGCTGATTTTCTGAAGGGCCTTGATGCTGACAAACTTCTGCAGCTAAAAATCCAGCTCAGATGTTTCTTTTCCTGAAGTAACCTACCTCAAAGTTTAGCATGAAGTATGCTTGCAACAGAACTTCAAAGCAGGTATATATATTAAAAAAAATAATCACATTTCCTTAGCAAAAAAGAGCCTCGGTGTAATGCTCAGAGTTCTGATGAAAAGGGGAGATGGCCCAACTCATCCCCAAATTTAGGGATTATGTAAAAGCACAGTCTCAAAGTTTGGAGCACAGTATTTTATTAAGGACTAGATAAATAAAGCTATTTTAGTTCCAACATTTAACTAAACTTATTCAGTAAAGCACAAGAAAAAGGAACCACCTGCACGTTTGAAGTGTTCCAAATAAAAATCTTTGTCTCCTAGAGACAACATCCTTCTGTAACATTCGTAAACCATCATTTTGTCCCAAAATCCCTGTACATTCTTGAGCCAGAAAAGGACTAATGAGTCACAGCCGTAACTTAAAACAGGATTCCTAAAACCATGCTGGCAACTTCAAAGTGGTGGATCAACTTCACCACCTTAAAAGGGAAAAAACCCCAAAATCTGAAGGCTGCTGATGTTCAGTATTTTCAGAGCCACCTTAGAAGTGCCATCAGCAAACATTGCCCACGCAGAAATAGCTGATCCACTCGGCAGCAGGGGAAGCAGAGCTCTCAGCTGAGCAGAAATGACAATATTGCTCCTCTAAAATCTCACTTGAATTAACACCTATTGCAGCCAGAGATTACACGAATTTAAATACATACAATTCTTATTTATGTCACATCTGAATGGGAAATAGGCTACTATGAAGCAAATACAATTAAAATTTTGTTGGTTTGAGTTGCTGCTGTCCATTTATTTTTTCTTTGGAATCCTTCCTCAATAACTTAAGTATTTCACACCTTTTCACATACACACTTTAATGCTGGGCTTGATGTCAAAGAGACTATAGCTTTCATGTACTGAAAACACTTAGATGCTGTTTTTAAGTGACATGGAATCCCACCCAAGTCCCATAGAGCCTGTTGTTTCCTTTTTACAGCCTACATTCAACAATGAAATTCCATGATGAAAGGACAGCTTAAGAATGTTTAATTTATTCAATTTCTCAAGCTTTGTTATTAAAGCAACAAAAGGACTACTGCTTGCAAGTAAAACCTTTGTGTCTGATATTGAATTATCAATGTAGCAACCTAAGAAATTTTTACAGTACAGTCAACCTAATTCATCTTCCTATATAAGGGAAGAAGTTATTTTAGAACTGACATGCTCTTAACACTTTTGAAGAAGTCAACTAATGTTTTAAGTAGTTTCACATTAATGCAATATACATGGAATGCACTCTTAAAACTCCTATCAGGGATAAACATTTGATATGTTCAGCACCAGCTAGAGTAGACAGAACAGAATGTATGCTAGTTGCTCAGTACCACATACTTTTCATATTCTAGGAAGAAACAGTGTATGTTTATGCTATTGCACACATTAGGCAGTCTAGGTTGCTCTATCACTGCTATGGGGCTGTTTTGTCAACAACGATGAAGCACTGCATTAGTCTTCTAATAGTATTTCAACAGTAAAGCACGTAAGCTAGGTATCGGTAGAGCAGCATCAACAATGTTAACCCGAGTTTTGGAAGTTGCTGCAGCCACTTGTCTTTACGTGCAGGCAAGCAGAGTCACGTGGGCTCTGCAGAGAGGTGACACGTCTGGCTCTTTCTCTTCCGTACAAGCACTTGAAATCGTTTCATCACAGGGTTGCTATTTCCCAAAATCACCTCTGCAACACCTTCCGCCTCCCTCCCACCCCAAAGGATTGCGAACTGAACGGTTGGTCCTCTTTACATGTCTGATCCCTCCATGAAACGCCCAGCCATCAGCTGCATGTTGCTCACCAACAATCAAAAGTTTGGCAGGAATGGTTAACTTTAGCAATACTGAAACAGAACAAGCACAACCACCACCTCCCCCCCCCCAAAAAAAAACCAACCCTGTCAATTCATTCCCTATACAGCCATCTTACACACTGCCTCTGCACTCTTAATACAAAAGGGCAAGTGTTCCCTTAAGGGTTCCTCCTCAGACCATGATTTCTTGGCACCATGTGTCCAGTTCAACAGCAGGATCATCTGAAGGTATTCTCATCCCTTCTATCCCTGCTTCTGCAGTACATTCCCAGTGTTCCTTTCCCTTACCACCCACAACCATGACAGTATGGTTGTTTGTGGGAACACACAGTTGGTCAGACCATGAAATTATCCTGCTACAAAACAGCTTTCTGAGTTTTTCTAAGCTACTGTTGTTCATTGAATCCTTTTACAACTCAACACCTTGCCCGTCTCCTTCCCACCTTGTAATTTCCATGCTTGTTGTCTGCAGCTGACTTCCCCCACATGTAAAAATTCAGACAGATAACAATAGGTCAGGTAGCAATCTCATGAACTGAATACTTTCAATCTAAATCCCGAAACAAACCATAATCACTACGCAAATTTTCATTCCATCCTTCCCACCACACAAAATTATACCGCTGCAATCGGTCTGCAGAAGTGACGGTAATGTGTGGTTTTAAGTGGCAACACTAGGGGAAGGCACAGGAGAAGCTTCCATGAACTGGGCATGTAGCAGGAAAACACTCAGGCAAGAAGTTCTGGAGCTACATGTGATTAGTCGTATGTTCATTTGCATGTCAACATCCAAATCACAGTCTTCTAGAGTCAAAGTAATTTTTAATATGGGAACAAACTTTAAAAAGGTAAAGAGTAACAACCAGTTGCATATAGCATACCCAAACCACGTGGGCTAAACCTGAATCTTTCCCATGCCCAAACACCACTTAGGACATGTACAAAGCACACACTGGTCTCCAAACTACACCTAGGGAAACTCCCAAGCACTTCCACAAAAGATATTTTAGATTAAAATGACCTTCCTATAAAAGAGGATCACAAAACCTACATGAGAGAGTGTTTCAAAAAAGGAAGAAATCGACCACAAGTCTTTATTATGTTATAGGTTGTATTTATTTGGGAAAACTTGTTCAACAAGATGTTTGCCTATTAAAGAAGGCATCACTGAATGTAGCAGCATTAAAGCTAGCACATTCCAGACCTCTATTCCAACGCAGGTCTCTATTCCTTAGCAACAAAAGTCTCCGTATTGCTCTTTTCAAACAAACAACCCTCGCAGCTGATACACCACACCATAGCTTGCCGATTTAAATATGTGTCAGACCATTCTCTGAAGTAGAAAGGCCGCTGAGCTGAGAGGCCACTCTGATGAAGAGAGTATCAATGCAGAAAGCTTCATTACATGAATGTGCTCAAAGGAGCTCATGCCCTGCTTGTTGAATGCTCTATGGGCTCCCTGCCCATACGTTTAGTGCCCTGACAAATGCCGTTCCAGAAAAGTGTGCTATTGTATTAATTGACTCGGAGAAAAAACAAGAGCAGCTAGAAAAGTCACTGGAAAGCAAGGTCGTGGAAGTTGAATATAGCAGCATTTCCATCAGATAGTTCACAGCCATCTGACACCATTTGGCTCTTTCAGATAAGTATCGGGTATTTAAACTTCAGTTTATATTGGATTAATAAACACACAGATTAACAGATAAAGTTTGTATTGTCCACATAAGAATGATATAAAGAGGAGAGAGTTGCGCAGATATTCCTGCCTAGCCGATGTGTGTCCTGGCGGGGTTATTTTTATGCTGCTGTAAACAGACACATTCCATTCCACCTGCGGGGTCAGCAGCGGCACCTCCACAATCCTCCTCCATTTGTTTCTCTTCTAAATTCGCTCCAAGTTGGCTTTCATTTTAAATATCTTGCAAAGAGTTTAGAGATTACTGGTCTCAGCACTGAAACTGACGCGAGGAAAAAAGCAGGAGTCAGATTTCATTGTGTAGCGGCCCCCAAAAGGATAGGCACCTTGCAGTGAAGGCATTGGGGTTTTTTGTTTGGTTGGTTTTGTTGTGTTGTTTGGTTTTTAGAATTTATTTATTAAAGTTATCCAGCGTTAAACTATACAGTCTGCAAATCTATTTAGCAAACTAACATTGGTTTTAGCTCCAGGCTCAAGAGAAGGACCAGTGGCAAGCTTGCTACATGTTTTTGAGTCCAGTTTTCACAATCTGCAGACACATTATGCTAGCTCTGTGTGATACCGTGTGATCAGGAAAAAAGAGAGGCTAACAAGGAGCAGAAAAAGAACATTAAAAATATTACATTCTTTATTTTTCCTCTAACCCCAAAATGCTTTCCTTCTTCTCATCTGAGTGGCTAGGTGGTAAGTGTTGTCATGGAAATTAAGTACAGATGAAGCCTTGAGGACTTCCTCCATTGGTATACTCGCCTTAGTGTTCACTATTCTGTGTCAATCAGTTTACAGAACCTTTTGAAAGATGCAAGTAGGTTTCCAAAGTTTTTGGAGTTTTGAATGTCATATACAAATAAATGAATGCAAGCATTATTCCAGTTAATTGTGTTTACTGCCTCCCCCACCCTCCACCCCCCCCCTTTTAAACTTTATAAAATCTGGAACAAGTGCTCCCTCTCTTCCATACAGGCTGCAAAACCATGATATCTGACAAAATGTCCTTGAAAATCCAAAAGAATGCTT
>JAVJGG010000030.1:12894995-12914903 GCA_035590195.1 Aviceda cuculoides | reverse complement strand
GGAAAATCCAAAAGAATGCTTGCTCCTTCACTTAAAATACTTCCTTTGTCAAATTGCTGGGATTATGGGAAAACTCCACTGAATTCTGATAAAATTTTAAAACTGTTCCCCAACCCAATGACTAGGTGTCAAAAAATTAAAAAGTAAAGAAAATTAAGAAACATTAAAACAACTATCCACAGAAAAGCTTTCATCCATACTACCATGCCTCAAGCATGTTAGTCCCTTATCCCAACACTCACAAAATTCTTAAAATATCACTTCTCAATTTGTAATTTATTGCTTGAGCCCCCAGGCTGCTTGCTCTCAAACTTCTTCTTTGACCTCTAGAATTAATTCGAAGAGTGAGATGGAACAGCCACAGCTCCCTAGTGGTACATCCCATTCTTGGTTAAGCTCACTTTTTAATATTTAGCATAGTGCCAACAGCACAACACACCAGAGACTGCTTTACAGCTGCCATTAGTCTTGGTTCAATTATACTCCTGTAGCCTCTTCCAAGGGGCACAGACTTTCCTACAGAAAACAGAGTGAAGCAAAACAAAAATATTGTACTAGGCTTAGCAGCATTTTCCCTGAAAGAGACTCGGGGTATCCTTCACCCAGGGAAGGCCTACAGCATCGACGACACCACCCTTTCTACCCTGCAGCCATCTCGCTCTAGTAGAGCCACAGCACACTTCGACGCTGCAGGATGGAGGTGAACCCAGTTTGGTACTTTCCCCGAAGACAGGATCCCTCAAAAACCCTCTCATACAACCACGTATTTGTTCACTGTTCGTATCCCCCTGCCTCCCATCCTAAGGTACAAGCATGAGAAATAAAAGAAAACTGCAAAACTACCAAGGCTCTGAGTTTCACAGCTTTCACAAGCTAAGACCCTTGCTTCTTCTCGGCGCTAAGCTGCTACCTATAGCATTTGTAGCGTATTTTGGACAACTACAGAGTGTTTGAAACAGCCTTCTTTCTTCCATCACTGATCAAGAAGAGACCATGCAACTAAAACACAGAATAGAAGACACTGAAATCGCAGGACTGCGAAGTTAGAGGTAGCAGCCTGCTCTATCCACTACACAGTGGAACAAGAAAAGATATTTCTCCCAGAAGCAACAAAACACGGACCAGGTACTTCTCAGTCATTTCAGAGCTGGAAATATTTAATTACCTCACCATATCTACCCTAAAGTAATTCCACCAGCTAGGAAGAAAGTGCCTCTTTAGAGACAAATTCATCATCTTTGCCCTCCAACACCAGCGAAACCTGTCCTGAAACCTCACCTGTTCCTACCAGTTTTAGAATGAGAGTAAGCCTAGGACACAGGAAAACTACATGAAACCAAGAGAAGAGACTGACAGAATTTACAAAAAGCTTCCCTAGTATACTGTTTGTCTCATTTCTCAACCATCAAAATCAAACAAGGAATGGCAGGCACATTCAAGGTAGCTTGCACAAACCAATTTCAAACACTGCTTTAAATGCAACCAGTAGCGTAACATCCATAATCTCCCATTCTGGGGGAAAAATAACGGTCACAAGGATATGTGGTAAGAAGTCTGTCGTCTTTAAGATACTGATAGTTGCCATTACTGGAGGCAGACCTTGAATTCCTTAGTTTGAGACGTCCTCAATTTACAATCATCTTCTTGCCCCTGAGAATTATAAAGGCACCCACTCCACCTCCCATCAGGAGCATGTGCATGCCATAGTCACATAAAGAGAGAGAAACATCACGCTTTACCTACAAACCTACAGAAAAGCAAATAACACTTTAATTATTCTGGCTACTCTGAACAGTTACCTTCTTAGCTAAAAGAAAATAGACTTTGGCATTGGGTTCTAACAGCCCAATGCAGTCGGAGCAGGCAGGCTTTACACCTCTGAAGTTCACGGCACCTGTATCTACAGCAAGTGATTCTATAGAACTAGATATATTGTAAGTTACAGATGGCAAATAGTAGCATCACTTTTAGAAAAAGTAAGTTAAATAAGAAAATTACCTCAAGACATTTCAACAGCAATTAGACAACATTTCAGTGACTCATCTTATTATAGTAAACCACAGGAGACCAGTGTTCCATCATCAGGAAAGCAATAATGATTCATAGCCACCACAAGAGGGACAAATGTGATTCAGATGTCGGCCCCTTAGAAGGGAGGCTCCAGGGGAATCTCCATGTCCTACAGAGCACCAGTACTTCCAGGTTCACTGCTGGTAACGTAGGAGCTAGGTGGTGAGCTAGGTGGTGAGCCAGGAGAAACTCCATTTCTCATCCTTCCATACACCACATCGATCAACCTCTCTCAGTTAAAGCAAGTTCTTCAGAAACATCCTTGCCACTAAGCAGCCATTTGTAAAATAGGCAGGGGAGAAGGTATTTATTTTTCAAAAATCAGAGAACAAGGGACTGGAGAAAGGGTTGAGGGAGAACCACACGAATAAACAATTGCTTTTCATCGCACCAGGAAGTGCATAAGGACAACTTGTAAGTGGTATAATTGCTGCCTCTGCTTCCCATAAAGGATTAGTTTTTCTAACGACTGCAAATATTTTTATTGCCACAGCTCACACGGAAGAGTAAACAAAGCTGGGGAAACGGCTCTCCCAGTCCAAAGGACAGAAGGCGCGTATCTTGCCGTGCAGTCGTTTCAGACTGCGAGGCAGTCACTGGCCTCAGGAGCTAGCCCGACCCTCGCTCCCCCGCCAGCCCTCTCCAGACCGAGAGGGATGCCGTGGTTCGTAATGCCAGACACCATTTCTCCCTCTCTCTTTCCAAATGGAGCTCCTCCATAACCGAGTGCAACGCTACGCCCGCCCTTCCCTCCTGCTCCCCTGCGACTCGCCTTCACCTCTCTCCGTTAAGTTAATCCACGCTTAATCAAGACCAGAAAGCAAAGCGGCTGCCTAACAAACACGCCTGCCCCGCTACATTTACCACTCTGCTTGTTCATGCTTGCTTGAACTACCTTGGTTTTGTCTTGCCTATATGCAGGTCTCAAGGGCAGGAATTAATATTTTGTACAATGCCTAACATTGCGGGAACCCAATCCCAATTACTTACAGGCACTTCTGTAGCATATGTTATTAAATGTCAGCTTGCCTATGTACCAATTTTATTGCTATTAACAGTTCGGCAGAAGCAACATTCGCGACTCCAGTTATTGAAAAAGCCAGCTTACACTCTGAAGCTTAAAAAAAACAAAAAACAAAACACGGAGAAACAAAAAGAAAATAAAAAACAACCCAAAACACCACCGCCACCCCCAAAACAAAAAAACACACACTTTTTCTCCTCAAAATTAATACCCTTGCTCTGAAGGTTCTTCCACCTCACTCCCATCTTACAGGTATTGCTTATTTCAATGCTATTCAATTAGAAGAAATTAAAATTAAGAAAAAAAAAAAAATCAGGAAAGCTCTGCGGCACTGGAGGAAAGTCATGCTTTTACCCAAGTGACCCAGGTATTTAAGGCCTTCTAGGCTGAAACAGTCTCCAAACATACTGTTTTAGGTGATGGTAAAATAAGCCCATTCATACCAAACCAACATGTTTTTAACCAAAACAGATGTAAACTCATCCCTCTAGAAACACGGATCGTTTGCAAGTATAGTTGAAAATGGTAATTCTGCTAAAGTAAGACTTCCAGCAGGCTTTTGATAGATAGTTTGTTCACAGCATGCAATAAGACAGTATCAAATCAACTGGTCTGCAGGCCATAAAAGATGCAGAAAACTCAAGGTGAGCAAGTCTAGTGAGGGCCAGCAGGGATGGTTTCAGTGACTAGAACAAAATGAGAGAAGTCGGAGGGAGTAGCAAAAAACTAAAAGGACTGGTCATCAATACAGAGTCAACTGGATTAGCTGCAGAGGACAAAACCGTATGGCTGTCAATGTGCAAAATGTGAAGACATAAATGATCATGCAGGTTCAGGTGACAAACCAGCTAACTCCTTTGACAGGCATCAGAGCCCAGTGTACAAAGGACAACCATAATCCATCTGGTTAACTTGTAGGTGATTACCTTCCCACTACCTTGGGCGGTGATCATCAGTCTTCCAGGTGGTGTTTCTAGTGGAACAGCACTATAAATCCACAAAGAGGGGTAAGGAAAGTGATCTTGTAAAGACCTAAAGAGAGTTCAGCCAAAGAGAGAGATGTGGTGCCAATGGAAAATGTAATTAGGTGGAGGCTATGAAGGGGGGTGGGTTAATTTGTTTCTAGCAGAAGAAGTTTACAAGTAGTTAAAAAAGTTAATTCGGCAAAAGTAACAGACCCTGGCTTCCAGAAAACTATTAACGGGCCTAGATGAAATTCAGATCTTTTTGGCTAAGGAAGGATGGCCAGCCATCAGCCAGTACATGAAATATTTTGAAGTTATTTAATTCGGAAAGACCTCAATTTACTTCTAGACAGCTGAGGGAAAATAAATAAATAAACCAACCAAATGTGCAGAATGTACTTGAAGTAGCTAACCTCAGAACCACATGGTGGTCTTGACAACAGGTCAGACTTTACATCCCTGTGCAACCATTTTAGGCACATGAGTCTGGTCCCTGATTCAGAAAAGCTCCATGCTGTTAGGTCAAAGGGGCTGGCTTTATCCTTGAGAATATAAATAGACAATAGCAAATAGGATTAAAAGTGTTGTATTACTGGTGCAATTGCTAGTGAAATACTATGGCCAGGTCTGAAAACCACAGCTCAAAGACTGAAATGAGATTTGATTCAAGAAAAAGTTGCAAAAATAAAAAGATTGAAGACCCCCCTTTAAGGGAGAGACATGAACAGTTTGATCTATTTAGCCTATTAAAAGGCAAACAGGGCAACTCTATGCTAGATGAAAAATTCAAGAACTATCTTCCAGTCTCAGAAATATGTAACAACATACAGTGATGGAGGTTGAAATTATGCATGTTTAGACTACAAGACAAAGCAAAATATGTGCTTTCTTAACGGTGAAGTTACTTAAAATCCCCCTAAGAATCCTATGGAAGACACAAGTACATTTTACACACACACACGCTGCAATTTTGATTGGGTACTAGGAACTTTTCTAAAAGAAAAAGTCTTTCCAGACAAAACTTCATGTAAAAGAGCAGTATGGCTTAAACAAGAAGCTGGACTAGCTCACAGTAAGTTCCTTCTCCCATGCAAGTTGATCATTTGTTCTTGCAATCTCATGGCAGAGAACCTTGCTTATCAGCAGGGAGCTGAAAATACATTAAGTCTTGTTAAAGCAAATTCAACAAAAGCTGTTCAAGTACAGGCACTCTGCAGATCTTCAAAGGCTGGGGTCTCAAAAAAAATCTCAACCTAAAAGTCATTATCGACCAAAGCAACAGTTTAAGTTGTTACAAGGATTTCTAACACAGATGCTAAAAAGATTCACTGTATAGAGAAGTGCATTCTCCCAGGTATGTAAATGCCTTAAACACCAAAGCATCCAGTTGTTGTAACAACTTTAGAAGTACGAGAATCCAGATGTGCTTTGCCAGTAAATGTTTCCTTTCAGGTCTCTACACCATTAGAAACTGTAATGACAACAGTAGCCAGGTATCACTTAAAGCAACTGAAAGGAACCAAACTAAGTAATTCTGAACTTTGGGGACAGTTTATGGTATCTGTCCTACCTGCATTGCCGATTCTGATTTCCCACTTCGAAATTTTTTTTCCCCTACACTCAGATTTGAACTTAATACTCCGCCTAAATAAAAAGCTGATAGCCATTTTTAATGTTTCCCCCTTTCAGTTTTTTAAAAAATATACAGATGAAAATCTTTATGGACAAGATAACACACACAGGTATGCTGTCAGAATTTAAAACACTTAATCTCCTTATCAACCTTCTTATCTAAGCAGCATACAGTGCCCTTTCTGTTTCTTGCTCCAGCAGGCAAAAGATAGCAGCATCACCTCTGCTTTCATACCAGAGTGG
Organism: Aviceda cuculoides; assembly: GCA_035590195.1. Lineage (NCBI taxonomy): Eukaryota > Metazoa > Chordata > Aves > Accipitriformes > Accipitridae > Aviceda > Aviceda cuculoides. The sequence continues at coordinate 12,908,969 of JAVJGG010000030.1, read as the reverse complement.
ACTGCTGCAAGACTAAACCCAGTCCCTTCCAGTTATCAGCAAAGCAGTGTTTTGTTTTATTTTTTCAGTGAAGGACATTGCAGGGGAGCAGGGTCCCACACAGACTTCCTTTTATTTTTTGAGAATCCGAATTAGAAAAGGAAAAACAGCCCCAGCAAGCAGAGAAAAACAGAGCAGCAGAGCCAGATAACTCAACGTACAATTAATGCTGAAGCTGCCATCAGCCATCACAGAACATTCCAGGTAGCAATTAATTCAAAATTAGTATATTGCCTTCACTTACCATCATGTAACTTGTATTCAGTCTCCCCTCCTTACATGAAGTATGTTCTAAGTTAAGAGCATGCAAGAATGCCAAGAACCTAAAAGAAACCCAAAACAGCTCAAGGGAAGTCTCATACCTTTCCATTTGGCTTTGTGACGCTAAGAAGCAACACTCTTTGCCACAGGGACTAAACTCCATTGATTTTCTTTACATGGATAGGACATTCTTGAAAACTACTGTGACTGTGAAAAGGTCAGTAGGGTTTAGAAGGATGTACTTTCTACATGCAGAATCCCAGAGAATTAAGTGGCTTCAAATGAGTCATTGCAGACCAGCTCAGAACCCCTTCTGATCGCTTTAGATAAGCAGAAAAGGAAAAAGCCATACACTAGCAAGATATGATTAAAGATATTTCACTACTCTTATCCACTGTGCTCTCAACACATTGCTGATGCCTCCTTTTTTCTCAACAGTTCTCATCTAAGCCATCTGCTTCAACTGTTTCTACGTACTTATTTTGCTTTGTAACACCTAGAAATCCTCGTCATAGCACAGGAACCCACTATGCTAGTTGATATCTAAATACAGGCAGCAAACTTACACCCACAAAAGCAAAAAACCCAAGACCCACGTGCACACACAAAACACAAGCCTGTCCCAAACAGCTTACTTCTACTGAGGCTACGTCTTCCCTAAATGCCTCCATGTTCCTGTGAAGAACATGACAAACTTGGATCTTCGTGTATAACACAATTAACAAATTAATTGTCAGGCAAAATGAATCTAGTTTGTAGTTACTGTTTTTATACCCTCTGACCTCAGTCACACTCCAAATACACTTTGAGAAATCCAGAACAGAAGGGAAGCACACATCCCATTTCACACTTTCCACTACATTACATACAAGTGTTGTCCACCTTTTCACATGTTCTCAGAAAACAAGACTCTTTCCCAAGAACTACAACTTTCTGAATTTCCTGAGGAAGAGATCTTGGCACATATAAATTGCCTTTTTTAGGATCTGGAAGTTGGATTCATATTAGGAATATACTCTGAAGCTGGAGCGGACTACTGTCTGTCATCAACTACTTGTTTCCCTGACAACAGTTCTGAAAACATTCATTTTAATTTCTGGTCAAAGCATTGTAATTAGAATTGCCAGAGCAGCAGCCACTCAAAAGAAGTTCTAGATCAACTCTGTCAATACTAAGAGCAACTGCAAGGAAAAAGTTTCCTACTACCCAGGTGTCAGGAGGACTCAATATATGAAGAAATATAGTAAGGCTCTTTTCACCATGCCTCACATGTGGCGTACAGGTCCTTCCTTTCACAACCATTATAGCTGTCACCTCCCGTTATTCAACCATCCTACTGTGCTATGTGCTCAATGAGAGCTCACAAACTCAAGCTTGCTCACGAGCTTTGCTAATTATCAACGGAAGTCACTGGACTTGCAAATATTACCAGGAACTCTCAAATTAAAAGTCATGTGCTATGTCGAGTAGCAGTTAACACGTTGAGGTTCCACTGGTCAGGCCTTCAAAGTTCTTAAAATTATCAGCTAAAACTGCAAGAACACAAGGGAGAGATTAGAAAAGAAAGGCTGCACCACAAAAGCCTTCCACTCTGCAGAAAGAGCATTCACACCTCTGAAAAACAGAGTTTTACTTGTGTAGCTAGCCTCAGAAAAGGAGGATCTTGCTCTGGAAATGAGGCAAAATTATTTTATCCTCTTCTAGTTAGCAGCCTCTGCCTTATTTACTCCTCAAATGCACTGAACACTTCATTTCTCCAACTCCACATTAACTGTCTCACATGCTACCAATTACCACCATGAGACAAGTATCATCTTCATCATTCTGCAGATGGTTAAGATGAGAGACAGTCTTGCCTCAGGCCACAATGAGTCAGTGGTAGAAGCCGGATCGCATCTCTCATTCCCCAGCCTTCCTTCAGACAGCAAAGTTTTACTACTCCCACTGTCTTAAGAATGGGTATCTTGACTTGCTAAAGCGCATCTGATTAAAAAGAAAAATCTAGAAAGCAATAAACAAACAACTGCAAAAAACCTGTGGTTTAAGTAACTCAGTAAGCACCTTGACAGAAAATAAGGATATAAAAGAATCTGTTCCTATGAAGCTAACTACAAAGCCACTCTCTTGCCTGCAGTCCCAGCTTTAGCTGTCACTGCATCTCTAATTCTATCACGAATAAAGCATCAACTCAACAAACTGTCCCCTTGACATTACAAGCTTGATTTGTGCACAGAAAGTATTTTATGCTGCCTGCAAAAGATGGACAACCATAATGCACATACCCACCACAAAAAATTAGTATTAGCTTCCCTTTCAGTTTTCCAAGTGCAGACTGCAACAGTATTATTTTTAGTATAACTTATGTAATAATTGGATGAAACTTGGGCATTTCAGGACTTGGTGACAGCAATGGTTTCTTTCTTGTGACAATTTACATGCAGCTGTTTCTGCAGTTCTTGCACCTCTGCAATTCATTTGCAGTGGAGAAACGCAAGACTAAAAACAAAGCAGCGAAGCCTAGCTCTAGACAACATTGCACATTTAAAATGAAGTTTTCTTCTTAAAAATTCAAAATATGTCATTATCGAAAAAATACTTTGAACTCTTCCAAGACGACACTCCCAACAACACACATTAAGATGCAATTGCTCTGCATATGACTGGGCTGACAAGGCTTGCAGTGTTGATGTAGCACTACAGCTTTTACCAACTGATTTACAGCTTTGATGTGGCTCATCAGACTTCATAAGCTACCCTGACACAGCGCAACATCTCTGCTGACAGAAATAGCAAGAGTCCCTCAGCTGCAGACTTTGGCTGGTCCATTTTAAACTGCAGTCTCCATGGTAGGATTTCCTCATCAGCATCAGACTGTCATGCTGGTAGCCATCGAAGAAGTGCTTAAAGGGGATATCATACACAATGTGTAAAGTAGTGCACACCAGACTACTTCGCTCTTGAAGTGACAGAGTTGAAAATACGTAACAATTGCTTTCATTGCCTTCAGAATAAGAGGAGAAAGGCATCTTTATCTATTTTCCCCATCAAGCAGAATATTGCAACTTAGATGGGACAAAAGACAAGCTAAATTAAAACAGTATTAATAAATACTGCCTTGAAATGGTAACAGTTGTTTTCATAGTCTGTGTGGCTCCTGTGCTACGGCAATTGTGTACATCTAGTGCAGAGGAAAAGAAAGAAAAAAAAAGAGGTGGCAACTCTCAGCAATTTGTATGCTTCGGCATATTTTCCCTTTCATCTTTCCTGTCTGTTCTCTTTCATACCCTTCATTGCAGTTTTCCTGCTTTCTAGAATCCCAGCTGCTATGAGAGAAACACCAGAAGTTACCCTAGTCTTCCAGCTACGACCGTCAACCTTTGTTTTACCCATCTGCTATCAGTACAGCACCCTGTGCACTAACGAACATTGATCATCTTACAGTACAGAGTTTGACTCCAGACTCCTGCTACTTCTCCAACACAGAAGTTTTTTATTTGCTACAGATTAAGTCAAACTATACGTGTTTATAAGCAAGCTACACAAGAAGTCAGCTGCATTGCTCCAATGCTGATTTGCCTTTATATACAGTCTATTAAGGTTTTCCTCCATCAAAAGCTGCCCAACAAGACACAGCAGGCATACCAGCCACGATTTCCAAGGGGGCTGATAGCATTCTTAGGGAGTTTGTTTCTTCCCCTCAGCTTTGCACATGATGATACATCACTCAGGAGTGCAACCACACACACACACACAGAAACATATCTCCTCCTATTTGCCAAAAAGCCAACCCAGCCCAGCACAGAAAGCCAGTGGGTAATGGTAATCATCCCACTCCTCACTAAGAGGGATTTCCGTAGAAGTAATTGAAGCTTTGCTACTCTGGGAGCCCAGATGAAAACTGCTCTAAGAGGGGTATGGGCTGATGAAGAGGAGACTCTCCAAATTAGTGAATATCCCTAGCAGTTACTTCATACTGTCCCCTTAAAAGGCTGGTGGCCATTCCAAGTGAGTCTGTCACATGCTAGTGGCTGGTTTTATAATTACGAAAAATCTATGTGCTATATTACGTTAAGAGCAAGTAGGTGACATTCAGACTGAAGCCTTTTACAAAAGGCTGCAGGTTTCCTACTAACTGATTTCATGACTTAAACACACACAAAAAAATAATCTGTCACCCAATCAAGCAATCCAGATGGATTACCAGAGGACAGAATCCTCTATTAAAAGTTAATATTAGAAATGTCAATGAGACCCACTATTGAATAATTCAAAGCAAGAAAAGGTCTCTCTCACCTCTTGTCACCTGCTTTGAACAATCCTTCTGCAAGATCTAACAACCGGTTCCAGCAAATGATGGCTGGGCTGAATACAGAGGCATATAGACAATAAAAAATAAAAAAAAAAATTTTTAAAAAAATAAAATTAAAAAAACCCAGCACAACATGAAAAAAAAAAAAAAAAGGAGAGAGAAGCTTAGCTGCACAAGGCCTGTGAACTCTATGGCTTGAACAAGAGGAAGCTGTTTTTAGCAAACTTGGTGTATAACTGCAAGAGGACTAGCAAACAGCACAATCTTCCACCTTCACAGTGTTCCTCCGCCTTACTAGAGAAGTTCAAAGTTTTAGAAATGAGAATGTATTTTTTTGGACGAGAGCAGAATTTGGTTAAAACAAGCAAGCAAGCTCTGGCATATTTTTATCATCCCTTCTGTCTATAAGGGAAATATACTTGATACTCCTATTTCACTTTACAATTATAAGCATCTATTTAAGTCCCAACATTTTCAGGCCTGAAAAAAGTTATTCTTTCAGCTTTCCAACCCTGGGCAGCTCACTATAGTTTTTTGCTTCTCAATAGCAGCAGTCTCCCCCGTAAGTAACAGAAAACAAACCAAGAAGCAGCTTAAGAATTTGCCCAGTATTGGCTTAGTTACATTGGCAAGTTCAGTAAAATCTGGTCTTCGTATTATGTCATATCGAATAGTTGCTTCAACTTTTGTTATGGAATGAAAATTGATCTTAAATCTAACAACAGGGAGCAAATTAGGAGGCGTTCTCTCAGATTTTCTCCACTCCCTGCTAAAGATTTTGCTAAGACCTATCCAAGTTTCTCCCACCCTCCTCATAAAACACAATCTTGAGGACTCTCTGCATAGCAGTCAAGACATCATTGTTGGCAAAACTTCATCTTGTATAAGAGAAAGCACTATCCCAGCAGCCCGTGGTACTAACAAGTCCTTTAAGAACATTCAGACGTGGGTTTGCAATTAAACCTAAAAACCTGTCATCAGTCTTTGCAAGCCAAAATAGGAAAGGTACCAATTACCAGAACTCCCCATTATTCTGTATAATGCTAACTTAGCAAGAGCACGCACGAGTAAGAATTCCCAGGGACATCAAATACCATTCTTTTCTCAGTGAAGAGCTGCAGAGAAGCTGAAAGGAGTGATTTTTCCCTGCATTCCTTCGCTTTTCCATGATTTCATGACTCAATTTCTCAAAGCAATCCTATTCCCTTTTTTTAAATTATAGCAGCTACATTTGAAGAGAAACCACACAATTATTTAACAAAAACAGAACCACATAATCTGTTCGTTTTGTGTGTCACAGTGCAGTTACATTCTGAAGTGTAATCCACTCTGTGGTTAAGACACTAGTATTTTTCCCAGTTTGTGTACAAAGAAAATTACTTCTGGAAGTTCTGCTGAGTACTGCAATATAAACAAAACAGAAAAAACACACTATATGTTCATCAGGCCCACTTGTCTTATAGAGGGCTGGAATCAACTGCTCTGTGCCTGAATTGTTAAATTTGTTTGAAAGATTTGAGACAACAAGACAATTCCTCCTCTTCCCTCCAAATCTCAAGACACTTTCACAGTCTAAAAATCTCTACAGGAGATTCTTTAGATATAAATGAAGGGTCTCAGTCTGAAACTCCAGAAGCAATAAAAACCCAAGAACAGCCTAGCTGAAACAGCCTAACTTAGGAAAAAAATCTTCTTAAAAATTCATTCATCTGAAGCCTGCAACTAACTTTCTTTTTTTGTGGTAATGAAAACTAGACTTAAATTCCAGTCTTTAATAATGAATACCAGGGGAGCCTCTCCCACAATAAACACATGTCAGGCTCACTCATTTTGTAAGACGGCATTAAGTATTTGGCCAGAAATCATGCAGCGACTCCTCCTCTTGTTTCAGGATGAAACATCCGTTACTCTTTGGAGCCCAACAGCTGTAGCATGAGAAAGAGTTTATCACTGGCACACCGTTTGAAGCCTGTGTGATGCATAAGTCATTTCCTAAACCTAAAATATGCATGAAAGTTAACGAGGTTCCAATATGGGCAAAACACAGCACTGAAGACATTTCATCCAAGGAAATTGGTTATACCTCAAAGCCTTTACTGAACACTCAAGTAAAGATGAAAATACAGGGACAAGACATAACCATTTGGGAAATTAAGATCTACAAGCTGCCAAACAGTCCGGCAATAGAACACCAGCCACAGAAATATAATGTCTGTCTAAAAAGCCTCCAATTTAGAGGCAATACCAAGATGGTTTCTCACTCCCTTTTGCAAGCAAGTCAAACTTGTAACCCTCAACATTGCCTCTGAAAAGTTTTTAAATTAAAAAAAAAAAAGGAAGAGGATATCCTTGTTTTCACTTGCATCCTATACAAAAGCAGCACTTCTGTATCCTATATGCAGTCAGAGAAATCCTCTTAGCATCTCAGGGGAGCCAGAAGTTCAATGCTTCACACAGCTGCTACCTTCCAAGAACTCAGTTTCCAAACTACATTTCCTCCAAGTATGTGTACAGTAAGATCTTCAGTTGCTTGAAAAGTGATACAGAAGTTTTAAGATTTTCACTGAGAGAGTAAAATACACTCTGTCTGGCAAATTTTTATTTCCCCAGAATACAGAAGTGCTAAAGCTGTTAACACTCCTCCCCTCACTACACACATACAGCCTTACCTCTTCCACAGGAAGAAAATTTAATTGCCTTAATCTTTCCTGATAGTAGTTTAAATTTTTTTCTTGAGGTTTTCTAAAAATAATTCAGACTAAAGCAGACACTCTGTATGGAAAACAAGCCCAAGCAGTTTGGCCGTCTTACCAGCAACTGCACAACTCTCTCCAAGCAGAAAGCTGTCTGACAAACAAATGTAGAATCACTACCAGTTTTGACTGTATTGTACAAGCTATAAAATGGAAAAGTTTTAGCCCTTTAATTGCTTCAGAGACCCCATTTTTTCTCTTTGCCGCCTTAGCTATTTGCTGCAGAGGATGTAAATCCAGACATTGTGCTCTGTGTTTTATTAAAAAGCCTTCTCCATTTCTTTTTTTAACTTACAGGATGAAATCAATCAAAACAGAAAAAAGTACTTATGAATCATACGCCCCAAAGAGAGGGTCAGCCTTTAACTACCTCAAATAAAAGCAGAAGCACCTTTAGAGACAGCAATTGCAGCTCATATATACCAGTACCACTATGGACATCTCAGATGCTTGTAACACTGACCACGAAAAGCTGAGTAGCACAATATCTACAGGAGAAATCAGAACTGCCCTAATGCGATACCCTCAACTCCTCTCAGAAGGGACTTCAACCAACTTGACAGTGCCAGCCCACGGGAAGGGAACAGACCTTGTCCGGCAGTGCCGTGCCCCCCCCCCCCCATCACGGCTCCGTCACGAGCAGGACACTCGACAGTGCCTGTTCCCGTCAGCACCTTCATCGGAGGGCAGCAGTGCTCCCCCCCACTTGGGTGTCTGGAGAAAGTAGGGACCCACGTCTGAAAAACGAGCCCCTGTCCCCGTCCATCCTTGTGCTTCCCCTGTTTTAGAAGGAAGGCAGAAGAAAATATTCTGAAGAACCAGAGGACTGGCTTGAGGATTTATGACCACCTCTAAAACCAGTCTAGTTTTGTAAGCCTTCGAATTCCCTACTAGCAGAAACCAGAAATTCTTTTAACCCTTCTTTGCTAAAACTGCACCCACTCCTCAAGGACAGGGTTTCCAACCCTCTGGTCCATGACTTCTCCTCAGGATAACTAATCAGCACTTCAGTGCCGCTGTGATTAGAGACCACAGCCAGGCAGTGCACTCTCAGTGTTTTCACTCTGTCACAAAGTAGTCTGACAAGGAAGATGTTATTTATCTCCAGGAACATTTCAGGATGAAAAAAAACCAGCAAACCACCAAGACAGCTCACAAACAAAAAACAAAAACAACAACAAAAAAGCCAACTCAGCACTCCACCACAACAAATCTCTTTTACCTCTAATTTAGCTGCTAGGTTGCCAAAGCCTGTGAATAACTAACATCAAAAACCTAAGCAGTAAGGTTAAGATATCCCCAGTAACTAAACATCATTTTAGAATTGGATCCACAGCTTATCTTGACCACCCCGGATTAGTGAGCAAGAACTAGATTACTGCAGGTCGCCAGCTGCAGAGTCTGAAGCCCAAGCCCTCTCTCCCTCAGAGACAAACACTCGGAAGCTGTGATATTCTCAGGAAGCAGAACTACTTGCTGTAAAAAAAGCTGCTTAGTAGACTACACATTATCTTTTGGGAGGCGTGATGAAGTATTCATTTCTGGTCTGTGTGAGGCATCCATCGTGCCATATGGATGCCCATTAGTTCTCGCACAGAGTAACAGCTAAGGAAAAAGACTTAGCACTGGAATGGAGACACCCAAATTGCCAGCTATTACATAGCTGTTGTGAATGCTACCACCCTCCTCCTATACCACACTCACCATCTTTCAACTCAAAGTACTACAGAAATGAATGCCCAAGATTTAGGGTAGCAAAGGAATGTATGTACTGAACACCTTGACTGCTTCTGGGAAGACAGATCCATCATGCTGTTGCACAGTTACTGAGGAAACCGCGACTAGCAACATCCATTGAATATTAAGAGCCCAGAGTCTTGATGCTCAACTGTCCCAATGCAGAACTCTCCCAGGTGAAACCATACATCAATAGCGAAGACACAAGGACAGAATCACTCAGATGGGAATATGTACCCACTCAGTCCTAGGCCACAGGAAGAGTTAAAATACAGCTTTCTTACTGGCCTGTTACGTGCCACTTTCCACCCCACACACCTCCCCAAAAACAACAACAAAACACAAACTGGCATGAGGTCCAATTACATGAAGGTCTCTGCTAGGCAAATTGAGATGACTGGAATAAACCTGCACCATACTCTTCTACACGAAGTGACAACACAAGCTCTCTCTGCAGCCTGGACGACTGTTATCCAGGAAAGCAGCAGAAAATGGCTTACTTCAAGAACTCAAGTGTCCTCTTTTACCCCAGAGTAATTACAGAACACAGCATTCATTCATTCTGGAGAGGAGAGTACAATAGCTGTTTGTTACCATCAGTGTTACAATCTAGCATTTATCTAAGCCTATCACACACAGAACAGACAGCACAAAAATGCTCAAGACAGAACTCAAAGTACTAGCCACAAGAAATTCTAGGCAAAACACCAAGCACCAGGACTGAAGCTCAGCCCGCAGCTCACAATTTAACCACCCAGGAATCTATCTATTGAGCATATAGTTATCTAAGCTTCATCTCAGAAGCATTAGGCATAGCTGGTCAGAAGATAAGCAGCAGAAAAATATTTAAACCATTGTAATCTACTGCTCGTAAGGAAAGTTGTGTTTTACACAGCAGAGGCACAGGCTTGGTGAAGAGGAAGAGTGCCTACACATGTTTGTCATTAGAAACAAGTTTTTGTTTTGAACTCAGAAGTCCATCATCATCAGAAACAAAGATGTAAAAAGTCTGCATTTACGTAAGAATTTTTTTTCTGCTTGGGTACCTCACAAATTCCTCCACATTGAAGCCTAATCTCAAATTTTAAAAAGCCCAAGGTGTTACCTTCCCACACGCTTCCCAGGTGAGAAGTTCAGATTCCTTTACTCCCCACGCATCCCACCACAGTGCCAATTTAGGCTTTTCTAAATCACAGATTTCACACGCTCACACAAATCCTGCCCCAACGTCCACTTTATTTTAAAAAAATCCACCAGATTCACCCACACTAGAGTTCAATGAGAAAACCGTTATCCAACATTGCCAGACGGGATTTTAGAAAGCATCAGACTCAATCTTCTAAAACAGCATGTAGCATTTTAAAAGCTACCTTGTTTACGTGAAGAGCAAGACTGAAAAGCACTAGTTAGACTGGTGCGAGCTGCCAGTCCCCTCATTACTTGTACGCCTCAGCTTCTGCCAAGGAGAGAAGTCCAACAACACTGAGACACTGCATGGGAAATACGGCAAAGCAGCATCTATCCTGTGCTACAAAGATTCCTGTCCCAGCTTCAGAGGTCAACAGAAACAACAGGATTTCAGAAATATCTACCCTATACATCCCTGGGTAACGTCCCACCCAGAGATAGTAAGAAAAATAACATCAATAAATACTTCACCCTTTCCTTTATTAGAGAAACACTCATAACATTCATAAGCATTTTTTCTAAACATATTCTGTTCCAAATGAGGAGACTAACTGTTCCACTTAATTTACTGTGGTAAGTATATTTAAGTCTCTAATTTTTATTTTTAAAGATTGCACGTTGGCTGAAGGAATGCAATCAGCTGACTACAAATACTTGTTTGGACTCTTGCAGAACAGCAACACATACTTTTCCAGAAGGGCACACTGGATTGAACATGTAATTACAAGCTCAACCTTGACAGCACAAATAGACTAAACAGGCGCTGTTCAAGTTACTCATGCCCAGCTTCGAAAGCTCGACCTCTGAAGCCAGAAGTACATTCACAAAGGAGAACCAATTTTTCCAAACAGTCAGAAATACAAACGCAAGTTTAAGCAAGCTTACAAATCCTGAATAATCAGAGTACCCTTAAGTCACGGCTCATTTCTCCATCTCAAAGTTTCAGCTCAGGCATAGAAAATAAAGTTGTATTTCCCTTTCCAGTACTTATACTTCTCAATAAACTATTATAACAACTGCATCACTAAAGGATAATTATTCCATTTTATCTGCATCAATAAAAATATATTTTATTTTTAAGTAGAAGTCAGACTTCCCCAGTGAGATCCCCTCCTCCCAAAATCCCAACATCTCATAACTCTCTTCTCTCACAACTTTCTGCCAGAGAAGACTCATAGCTTCAGGAGACCAATTGTCTGTATTTTGGTTCTTCCTATAAAGAAATACACTTAGAGCCAAAGCACCTCCAGCTACAGCTCTTACTAAGACCTTCTGCAAAACAGGTACAATTTCCATACTGTACTTTCATCTAGCACAAGCTAGCATTTGCAGCAGTATGTAAACATAAAAGATCTTTAATCAAGTCCACTCTCTATATGTTTTATTGTAGGTTCAAAACTAACTACTTCTGTACTTAGCAATAATTCAGCCCCAGAAGTTTTATGAGAGAACTATGGCTCCATACTGAATCTGTGCAAGGTTCATCTCCCCAGTGAACCAAAACGCCATTAAAACTAGACTGCTACTCTGGAGTCAGCGTTCACAGAAAAAAACTAAGCCCTAAAAGCATCTGAGTAAGGCACCACACACATGAAATAATGCTCAGATCTGGAGGCTAGAAAGGCCAGTTCTTCAGAAGTTCTAGATGCCAGCAGCATCAACCGCAACAGGCAATCCCAGGTTCGCTGGCGATCCTGCTGGTGTAAAATCACGGACTTGTTAGGTGGAGCAGAGCTCTGGAGGTCATTAGCCCCACCGTCCCCTTTGGATGGCAAATATCGTGCCCATCTGCAAGAAGCAGGGTCGGGGGTCAGTCAGCACAACCCGAGTCACTGCAGAGCCAACCTTCCTGGAAGCCATTTCTGGGCACGTGGAGGACAAGGACACGACTGGGAAGAGCCAGCGTGAGGTTGGACTGCGCCCAACCAACCTGACCGTATTGTAGGACGTGAGGAGGGTCCGTGCGGGCCAAGGGAGAGCAGTGGATGTTGCCTACCGCTGTTTAAGCAAAGCCTTTCGCTTGGTCTCCCGTGGCATCCTCGGTTAGTTTGCTGAGATACGGATTGAGTAAGTGGGCAACGCTACCAGGCTTGTGATCAGCGGTACAAAGTTCAACTGCAGGTTGTCCCATTTCCATGGAAATAATTCCAAACTTCACAGGGCAAAACCTTGAACAATGTGATCTAACCAGACCCGACTCGCTCTGAGCGGGAAGTGGGACCAGCTGAGAGGCCTGGAGGTCCCTTCTGACCCAAGTTATTCCATGATTCCATGATACCTTCTTTGTCTGTTTTTTTTAAAAAAATAAATAAAAACAAAAGGTCTGTTACAGTCTGGGTTTGCTTTAGGTCATGCTTCTGCCACCCTGCTAGTTTCAGCAGATAAAATGGACTAAGAGCCACAACAGAGAAAGAAGTACTGTGGAAAAGGAGACTAACTGCTCTGCTTAAAAGATCCACAAGTCATTCTGAAACAAGGCTCAATGTTTTATTCTCAAATTGAGAATCTCACAACTTGGTTCCTAGTAGGGATTAACAACAACAACAAACCCCAATGAAACCCCCAAACCCCTCATCCACACACACCTGCAGCTGAAGCACTGAGAGGAGATACAGTACTAAGTTCATTACTGGACTCTTGTAACAAACCCATTTTGTTAAATATGTCAAATACATTTAGATTGTGAAGGATAAAAAAAAAAGAGCACACCTGGTTTGCAGTCCAGACCCAACAGCAGAAAGGTCCCAAAACAGAGTTCATGCATAAAAACAACAACAAAAAACAAACACAAAAAAAGCCACCACAAAAAACCCCACCCTTGACTGTCTGCATACCCAACAGAGATAAGTAAGCATCCTGAAAGGGCACAGATAAAAACAAGTTTCCATGTTACATTTTAAACTGACAGCACTGTCTTATCAAGGCAGCTAAAACTTAACAGATACCACTTCAGTTCCCCCTCCCCTCTGCATTAATTCCCGCAGGACTCTAGTATTAAGCACCAGAACTAAGAGAAGTCATGGCATCATTTGCTGGATGGAGGCCAGGATCTCATATATCCACTCAAGCCTGTATCTCTGGAGACACTGTTTGTTCCTACCATAATTGAGTTATGTTCTGCACAATGAGAAGGTGAATCAATTATGTTCACCACTGAACAGACAAGCTTAAGTATTCTCTCAAGAGCTTAAAATTTGTGCAATGACACCTTCAAAATACTGTTTGTTCTTCTTTTTTAAAATAAAGAACACCACTTTGATTCAATCTCTTCTCTTCCTGGAAATTCCTGAGCTCACAAACCAGTGAAGCACATTTAAGTTTTAACCCATTATGGCCATGCAGCTGGGACTCCCTAGTTTACAGTAAGTTTCCGATGGAGTAATTTAGGTTAAAGATAGCTTCAGATAAAACTGACACCTAAGCCTTTGCTAAGACATTAAAGAAATTCAAGCAACAAGCAATCATCACCTCAGACATTAGAGTCCCATTTAAAAGGAAGATTTTAATCACATGTATAAAGACAAGTATTAATAATGTAAATTCAATGGATTTATACTATTTTAGAGGTTAATCCTCCCTATTTACTGTAATATCGTCTCATTAATTTGGAATATAGCTACAAATTGAACCAAACCACTGCAGCAGGACTTAAGGCAGCTTTCACTAGGTGTCACTCTTCTGTACTCC
>JAVJGG010000030.1:12874874-12894895 GCA_035590195.1 Aviceda cuculoides | reverse complement strand
GTACTCCTTCGAATGGCATACACAGGTTACCTTACTCAGAAAATAAATTAAAAAGCCAAATTAAAGATCGATTTCTGGGTTTAGTCATATATCACAATTAAAATCGATTTCTGTTTAGTCACAGAAGTCAGTGAGCACCAATCTTAGAGTGCTTCTTCCTGACACAGTCCCACATATGTGAAGTCAGTCATGTGCACTGCAAGACAAGATACAGGTAGGCATATTTTTGGGCCAACTCTTCATCTAGAGAAAGCAGGCAAACAAGTCCTTCAAGCTATGAGTTTCCAAGTGTTGGGTTTGGGGGGCTTTTTGTAAATAAAGACTGAATTCACCTGTATTTAGATTAAACATCATTACTATCAAAACTATTAAAGTAAAGCCAACATCATTTCTATTGCAGTGAATATCCAGTTTTGTCAACTGATGAAACCATGACTGGTTTATCTAAGATGTAATTACCACAGCTCACCGAGGACAGTGTGCTTACTCATGCTATCCAAGGTAAGATAAAGCCTAGACAGGTCCTTATAAAGATTAAATAACCCCTTATTAAGAGTTGTGTAAGCTGTTTTAAAGAATATACAGAATATTTCTAAGTGAAAACAAAGGGTAGCTACTTGGAAGGAAATGGATACTATAATCTCAGTCCATACTGATTTAACCTCCATTTCTGACAAGGATGCCATTCACAGAATCGAAAGTCATCAAAATAAATGGCAATTCCCTACTAATCTTATGTATTAAAAAGTACCTGAACAGGGTCATCTAGCGCAATCACGTCAGATGTAGTGCTTTCTGTGAGAATGCAAAGTTACTTGTCTAAGATTCTGCAGTTGAAGCTTCTGCTATTTAAAATGTACACAGGAGATAGCTTTTAAGTAGTAAAACTGGAAAACAAGAGCTCTACAGGAGATGCTGCTCTGGATAAATCCATGGTGAACTTCAATATAGAAATGACTCACCACATACCTCTCAACTCCCTCACTTCAACAAAACAGCTGCAGAATAAGAGAGGACCTACAACAGTCATGTGCTGGAGAATGAGCCCCGCATTTCAAATTATTGCTGCAAAAGCAGCAGAATGCTTTTGCAAGATTTGCCAATGTTCCACAAAGCTCTTTCAAATCTCTTTGGGATACTTGTTCTTGAACTCTGAAACAGTTAATTTATTTTAAAGGCAGAACACCTTATTCTAAAAATATCAAGAAATTAATCTACTATCATAGAAAGTTTTGCTTAAAACAGCTTGAAAGAAATTTTGCACAAACACATACGTACTAACTTGGACGAGAAAATATATTTCCATGCAGAAATGCTAATGAATCTTAACTTTTAATTCACAAGAGACTTAATTTCCAATTCAGCAATACAAACATTAGCAACCTGGAAAGAGATTTTTCTCTCTAAAAAATAAGCAGCTTTCACAACCTAAGGTAAGAGGGGGTTTTTTATTATTCAATAGCGCTTACATGTATAAGTCAGGGTAGAAGACCCACCACTGACCAGTACTTAGAACTCTAAGGACACCTTGTAGCTAGATCTGTTTAATGCAGCATCCCATTTTCCCTCAGCTCCATGCATACAAATGGTATTCCTCTTGCTTTCTATTCTTGGAAGAGCCTCAAAGAGCCTGTCCAATTCTGTTTCCAATTCCTTCTGCACTATATTCAGCCAACTTCCATATACACACACAGCTCATTTGTGAGGAGTCAGTTGAGAAGTAAGTCTATTTTCAAAAAACCCAAGTAGCATACCCGTTTGCTTTTGCTGTGCAGTATCCCTGCTCTACAACCTTTGATTAGAACAATTTACTTCCCTCCAACTCCTGAGCTTTTCGTGCAGCCTCTGCACAGTAAACTCATCCCTTCAGCTGGCCAAAGTCAACACTCATCCAGCAATTAGCTTCCTGCCTCTTAAAATAATTTTTTTATGAAAGTAACAGAAATTTAGAATCTAGTTGGAAATATTTCTGAGTCCATGCCTGACCTGACAGCCTCAAGGCTATCTGCCCTGTCACACTGGTAACAAAGGATAACATTTTAAGCATCAAATGAATCCAAGCAGAAACAAGACAATAAAGTGTACTTCACTTTATTCCATCTCTGAACAAAAATTCAAGAGCCTCATCAGAGACAGGTTTAGTGCAAGATGTTTACCAGCTGCAACTATACCTGTAACTATCCAGAGATTCTTAGAAGCCTTTTTGATTATTTCATATTTCTAGGAGAGTATCCAGATGCCACCCCCACCCCCTCACCACAATGACTCAGGGCAGACAAGAGGATTGAAACAGCTCTAGACATCTTTCCTGCAAGCAAGTTTTTAAGGAAAGAGATGGTCCTTGCTGGAAGATCCCAAGTCTCAAAGCCTGGTCAGCTTTCCCAGCTAAGCTACAAAAAGTTCAGGCACTATGTTCATAGCACTACAGAAGCACAGACTCATACTGCATGAAGCCTTTGAGATCAGAGAAAAAGAAAAAAAAAAAAGCAGAAGGAGACCCTCCTTACTCCTAATGAAAGGAACACACAAGTTTAATGCTAATAGTGACAAAGCACCTATGTAACCTCTGTTCAAAAACAAGTAGAAAGGCACAGTTAGCCCAAGAAGCAAAGCAGACCTGGCTCACCAGAACAAGGATGATCCACAGCTATGTAAAGACTTCTTTTGGTTTTCCACAGTCTTGCCTTCTTGCAGCACACCATTTCTTTCTACATTTACAAACACCCTCTGCAACGGTATATTCTACCAATAAGTGTCTGGAACATCCAGGTTAAAAAGAAGCAAGCTTCCAGAAGAAGGAAGCACTTGGTCCTTGACTGGCTTGAAAGGAAAAAGGCAGAGAATATTCTGTGTGATGATACGGAAATCCTGATGCTGTGAAGTGCTTGACCCACCAGAAGACACAGGACAGAAAAAGAAGAGAGAAGGGAAAGTGAAATTGAGCATAGAAAGCACTTACAGCTTTGCCAGACCAGTTTGATACCATACATTATCTGAATACTGGCCTGGCATTGCTCCATTCCCTGAGTTAAGCCCATTCTCCTCTGCGTCGACCTGAGACAGCTGAACCTTTGTCCATAAGGGAAATAATGTTCTGTATCTGTAGACAACGTATTTGTCTATGTCACTAAATCTATTACCCTCTACAGATAGCAGACACCTAGATAAAAAAAATGTAAAAAACTAGACAAACCATGGTATAAAATAAAAGCCAGAAACCATGAAGTATTATTAACACCTATAGAAGTATTTCTGGAAACGAAACTTTGCCCCCTTTCCCTAAAGAAGAGAGCTTTAGGTACCCTCACTGTAAGTCTAATGTCCAAGGAATCCCAAGCACCTCTTTATCTATATAACTTACACCGCATAAAAGGCCATCTCTGCAGCAACAGAAGAATTACGTGTTTCTGGATACCTCAAAAAGATCAAAGACCTAAGCATCAGTAAGGCAACCAAACTCATCTGATTTTAACATCATAGTTTCATACTTGTATTTTTGCTCCTCCATAGACATATATATACACAATTTTTATTTATGTATTTTGTTTAAATACAGTGGCAGGGTGCTACACATTCCACTCCTCTCTCACTAAATTTCAACAAGTCCCCCAATTCTCCCTCCCAGCACAGTTCTGCTACAATTCAATGGCCTTAGGCATTGTATAAGAAACCAAAACCCTGCTACTGATACCAATGCAGTAGACAGCATTAAGCTTTTTGCCCCCACAACACTCACCTGTTAAGACATTTTGTATGTTGCCCGACCATCGAAAATGAAAAGGCTAACAAAGGCTGCAAGCTAATCAAGATGTTTAAAAAAAACCTGAACCACAAAACAAACAAATATAAAAAAAAAAAACCAACCAAACCAACCAAACAAACAAAAACCCAAACCCAACCCACACACCAAAAAACCACCGTTACACAAGAGGCAAACTACACTGGGGGACAGGGGAAAGAGGAGTGAGCAAAACATGAAATTAGTCACCAATTACTTCCTGTAGATATAGCAAAAAAACAGAGCAAAAGCAAACTACTGAATGCATGTAGTAAATCTATGACAGTAGCTAGAAGTTAAAGAGAAATATTCTACAAGCAAATCTGATACTGAAATGCTTTCTGTGCTATTTCTTCAAATAGGGACACTGGGAACACCCACAAAAGAACTCAGATATAAAATCTGACTTCCCAGGCTGTCACTTCAGGGAAAGTTTCAATATGCGCATTCCTGCCGTTTACCCTCTTGATCTGCTCTTCACCGAAGAGGAGCCGACCAGGCTTGCAGCAAACAGCAGTCATGGTTGTGGTGACCACGAAACACTGGAGTTCAAGATCCTGAAAGGAGTGAGGAAGGAGAGGGAGGAAGAAGAGCAGCAGAGTACAGAGCCTACACTTCAGGAAAGCAAACTCTGGCTCATTCAAGAAGCCGGTGGGTGGAAACCCCTGGCAGGCAGCTCTGAAGGGCAGAGGAGTTCGGGAAAGGTGGCAGGGCTTTAACAGCCTCCATCCAAATACTCGGGAAAACAAGTAGACATTAAAAAAAAGAGGGGAAAAAAAAAAAAGAAAGGGTGGCGGTGTGGTGGTGTTTAAGCATTGAAATGCTGAACAAAGCTCCAAAGGAAGAATTCAGAAACGCTGCCTAGGCTTCGTGGGACCACGGCTGAACAGAGCAGGGGATTCAGTGGGAGCGCAAACGTAAGGCTGAGGTAGCCTATGCCCCAGGGCCTTTGCTTCAGTCTTCAGTGTGGAGGTATTCGACTCCTGTGCTTGGCAAAGAAGGTATGTTGTCCTCTGAAGAAAGCCTTTTCTTCAAGAGTTTGCTAATCCCTACCTGATAATCAAGCTACATTTAATGGGGTGAAACTCATCCCACTGACAGCAGAGTAATGTCAGATTCATTTCTTCTCTAGTAGAAAAAAACTTGAAAACCATGTTTTTAAATGGGAAAGATCTTAAATGCTAAGAAGTAGTGCAGCACTGAGAGAGGATGTTAGCATCTATGAGAGAGTTACAACATGCTCAGACTAACATCTACTTTTCTCCTGCATAGCTCACTTGTCTTCAAGGCAGGCTAATTCTGAAAATCTCATTACAAGAAGTACCTGAGAAACTTTGAGACAGACACACTCCTAACAAATGTTCACTTACATCAGAGTCAAATCACATTTATTCTGCTTACATTTGAGTTCAGAGATGGCTGAAACAACATTGTGTTAGAGGGGATGAAAGCACTTTGAGTTTTGGATGTATTCAACCCCAAGCATTTAGGTTTAGATCAAATCCTCCCCAACCTCCATTTTGCTAGCATCTTAAGTAATCCCCCATCAACTTTGCAAATTCTTTTCTCAATTACCTGAGGCATTCCTTTTCGCTGACAGTCACCTGCATTCAAGGAGAAGGACCTGGAACTAGCACTACATGCCATACTGCTGAGGGGATGAGTACAACGCATGTATCTTCTCCCCAGTTATACGTGAACACCTTAACCAATACTGTCTTAGGAGAGCACGTCCTTCTAGTCTTTGCGATAGAGCCCATTGTGGGGATGAGTGAGGATAAAGGGACAATGTAACACACACATCCCTTTTTCTTTTCTCCCTCCTCCACCCAAATGAGTCTTTATGCTTAAAAGTTTTTTCCTTCTTAGCATTAGAATCTTAGCATAAGAACAAACACGTAAAGCCATCAATCCATTTTGGCTACAGGCTAGAGGTGAGTTTCAGGGAGGGCAATGAAGTTCTGGAGCAAAGCTTTAAAAAAACCAAACCCAGCTTCTTTCAAAACAGTGTCTGAATAAATTCGATCTTCCTATTAAAACAGCTGCCCAAGCTACCCTGTTGCCCTGCTAGCCAAGTAGGCTGTTCTCTATCTAACCATGCTTCTGGGAGAACACACAGCACAGGATATATCCAACAGTGCTCATGTAAGTACCCCAACATACTTCCCACTATAATGCAGACAGAGAAAGAAGAAAAACCTTCTTAGATCTCTCAGGACACAGCCATCTTAAATTTGAGCAAGCATATCTGATTAGTATAACAAAAATCCATTTTTAATTTGTGTTTTAAAATTTGCATTTGACAGTCAACACTTTCTACTCTGGAAGTCAACTCTGTGTAACCATTTCACCTGCATGTCAACAGAACTGCTGCAAAAGAGGTTACACAGTTATTTTATACAGCAATACTACCTAGTAACCCCTCAACTTGCACAAGCTGATGAATTTTAGATAAACCTCAGCAAGGTAACACTGACCAAAATACAGCTCTTTTAATTCCTCCCCAAAAATCCCCATGCCACAAATACCACCCAGATACCCAGCTGAAATACGGAACTCCAAAAGATCTAACAGAGGTGACTTCTTCCTGCAGAGCAATTTTCTATCTGGTGCTCTGCTTTCTTTTTCAACAAGGCAGGCCAGAAGAATCTTTTTCTGAAAGGGTCTCCCAGGAAAAACAAACACACACCACAAAGCAAAAGGACTTCCTCCAAACATTTTGGCCATCTGCACAGTGGAGAAACTGAGTGGAAAAAAAACCAAGTACCAGTAGCAGTGCAAAATGCTTCATTTTAATCAACCTCATAATATCATACCAATTTCTCCTACCTTTGAGTCTTTTGTACTGACCTCTGGATCCAGAGGATGCCAGCAGATATGTCAACATGATAATACCACTACTGTGCAAGTTACCCTAAAGCAATTCTCTAATCTGCACCAAGTGCTACCCTGGAGAAGAGCAGGATGGACTGTTTTGTTTATGCCCGGAGCTTAAGTCTTTAAAAGTTATGCAAGTTAGGGCATTCAAGGCTTAACCTTCAATTTTTGTGTTTAGAAGTGCAATCATCTTTATTTCAAATTCCTCACATCACTAGTTCATTTTTAATTGTCATTTACGAATTTTGAAAATGTTTTCTTTAGCTGTAACACATCATGCAACACTCTATAGTAAGAAAGCCTTCTGCGGAGTTAAACTTACTTCAAAACACTAATTACACAACCAGCAAACCTTCTGTGCAAAGTGACAACCCAGCACCTGGAAGGAGAAGGAAAGAGAAGATCAATTTTCTCCTTGATGAGTTCCTTAAAAATAGGAAGACAAGTTCCTTTTACCTATCCTACTGATGCAGTTCCCTTTGTTTTAGAAAGTAAGTTTTATATGTGCAGCCTGTATACACGTTTTATGATTCCTATACAAAAAAGTCCAGCTGACAGAAGGGTCTCAAACTTGAAGAAGCAAAGACACTATGAATTTTGTGTTCTAGCTTTGTCCCTTTGTACCCCTACAAGAGCTACTCACTGAACTGCATGCAACTTGTCTTTTTTCAGCATCCAGACATTAGAATTAACAAAGGTGAAGGTGCCTGGAGTTTAAAGTTGTGCTAAAATCACGTTATTATCATACTTAATATAGAATAACTGCACAGGTTCAATATATTACTAACTATAGCCTATAATATGTGGATTGGATGGTATGCAGCAGGAGACGTGGGAGGACACTCACTGAAAAAAAGGTATCATGTAAATATTTACACATTTATTTTTAAGAAGGCTTAAGTTAGAAGCCTGTGAGAATGCAACAACTGCTAGAGATAGAGGCAAACTCCTCACTTAAGATACTCCACAAATAACATTTTTAAGATATTTTTAAAACAATGTCACATCAGTACCATTTGATTTTGCAGTCCCCATTATACGGAACCTTTTTAATAAGAAAATGCACATGCACAAGAGGGCACAGTTAGACACCATTACTCTGTGTTCAGCTATGCAAAAGATGCCCACAGGCGCAGGTAATGGTACTGACACTCATCTACCTTATCTCAGATTTCTCTGTAGCCCCCAAGTACCAATACTAGAAAAAGGAGATGATGAGAAGCCATTTCTGCTTAACACTACACATCCGAACCCCCAGAACATGCTCTTCAGACTCAGTGTCTTACAGACACTAGGATGGAAGAACTTGTCTATGGCAGGCAACCCTACAAGGGGCATGCGCTAGTGAGCAGCATCAGGCCCATGCAAACATGTAAGATCAACTGCACCAAGCTCAGCAACAGGCACCACTTCCAAGCGATTCCAAAGCAAGGTCTTGTTACTGCAACCGAAGATAAGGAATAAAGAAAAGAAAAACAAAAAAGATTCCTTGATACAAAATTCTTCTATCATCCGTTATAAAGATTGGCCAATCTTGAAAAAAAAAAATACTGCATGTTAGTCCACAGCAGGGAGGAAAAAAGACTATGCTAACAGAGCACAGAACTGTTACATATACCACCACAGCAAAAAACAAGCCAGCATCGCCAGATACACCCACTCAGACAAACCAAGATCCCTCTTTCAGAAGGCTTAGCCCACTCCCATGTACTTCTACGGGCTGAAAGAAATAACAACCAGTAACAAGATCCTTCAAGTCACAGACCACATACATTTTACTTAACCGTGCCCAGCAGCCTAGTAAGCACAAGACAGCATGTTCTCCTTCTAATGGATATCCAGAAGAGTTCAGCAAAAAGCCCTGCCTAAACCCAGGCCTTAGGAAAGCGGCTGCTTCAAGAACTTTTCTAGAAGAAATGTAATGGAGCGCTGTCTTCAGTACAGAAATCTCTTGAAAAGAAACAGATTTCATTCTCCTTCAGGCCTGATCAGCCCTTTGGCACTCAAGGGTCAGATTTCCCCAAAGCTGTGCAAACAGCGACAGACTCCGCAGAGCCTCCAAGAGCAGTGGTTCAGGACAGCACACAAGATCTCTTCAGAAACAACTTAAAAAAACCAAAAAAACCAATAAACCAAAAACTAGAACCCTTTGCTTGCTGTACATCAAGTTGAATTATTAAAAAAAAAAAAAAAAAAAAAAAAAAGATGATCTGTTCTTCTATTTAATTACAAATGAGTAGTTTTTAACAGGCAATAGAGCAATCAAGATGGCAGAGCAGCCTGTATCACCTCCCTGCCCAGGAAATTCTGTGTTTGCTCTCTGCATCCCCCCTTGTCTGCCCCTAAAACCACTACAACAGCAATGCCCTTGTCTATGACTGCATTTTTTTTCTGCTGCAGTAGAAGGTACACGCAGCCAAAAAAAGCTGCAGTAAAACTCCAACAATCACAAATATTTAATCTCAGTAATCTAGATAATTGCCTCTGAGCTTGAAAGCAACACTCTGAAGTCTGATTAAGGTTTAAAGTGTACAAAAATTAGAATAACATACTTGATCAGTAGTGTTTACCTAGCCTGTTACGAAGTTAGGCAGAAATAAAACTTAAAGATGTTAAAAGAAGACTTGTTTTCCTTCCATGTTATTAGAGACCTGAACCAATTTCTGCCTTTCAAACCCCTCCCATCTCCTCCATTTTTTCTTCTAAATTTTACACTTACAACCTTTAAGTTCCCAAATCTATTTTTTTTTTTTTTTTCCCCAGACAGAAGTGAAGGGAAAAGAAGAACTGAGTCCTTCAAGCAACAACTTGATTCCTCAGCAAATTAAGACTCTGGAAAAGTGCTCCAATGATTTCTTGCAACTAACCACGCACTGGATTAGAAGCTAACAGGAGGTTTTACTAAAACAAGAGATTTGCAGCCACTGGAGTTTTAGATGATTTAGCCTAGTAACTTGCTAATGCAAACTGTTACAAGTTTCACCATCAGGGCCACATCAAACATCTGCGTTAATACTCACAACCCGAACACAGCTCTGGACAGACGCCAGTGAAAATGGAAGAATGCTCGACTGCTTCAGACAACCTCGCGGCAGCACCGCACGGTGCCCAGAAAACTTTTTGGGAGGTTTCCCTGGAAGACAGGCGAATGCTGTTGCTTGCAGCACTGCCCACCCGCACACCGCAGAAATCAAAAGGCTGCTGCTCTCGTGACTTTCCGCCACTTCAGTCCCACCACTGCAAAGGAGGGGAAAAGAAGAAAAGAAAAACCTCCACCTTGCAAGCGTTTGCTCCTCCAACGTCCAAGGCAGAGCTCCCAAGAGAAGGACACCAGCCCAGAGGTTTCTGAAGGCGCTACAGAACCCCAGCCAGGAGGAGCCCGGGGAGAGCTCGAGGGCAGCGGGACCAGCGATGCCACGGGCGGCTGCACCCAAGGCCAGGCAAGGATCCCCCTCGCCGTGCAAATACTGCTCGCAAAGGGCAAGGCAGCTGAGGACCAACGTGCTTCTACTACAGGTTTTCCTCCTTTTTATGCGCAGCGAGGAAGTTAGCTTTCTGTCAGCGTTCCTGCGACTTGCAGGAATCCTTGTACTAGATGCAGCAAGGCACACGATAGATATGTTGGGTGAAAAGCTTCAGTACAGAATGAACTCTGCACTCAAGCACTCTTGGGACAAAGGATTTCGGTGCCTATATTTGCAGCAATCGGAGTTGAACAGCGTGTATAGCCTACAGAGACTATTTTCTCATTGCGCTCATGCTTTACCGATGCCATCTGGAATCGACCTTGCTTGTGGCTGCCGCTGCTCTGTCAAACCATCATGTCTCCTCTTTCATAGGCAGCTACCGAAAAACACTACCTTGTCACTTCGTTGTTTCTACTATTTAATTGCTCAAGACGGCATTCCCTCTTTTTCTGAGGAATGCCTACTGCTAGAGATTAAATAACAAAGTGAAAGGGAAGAAAAAAAAAAAGGCAATTCACCATTTTGCCCCTATAGTTTTAAGATCAGAACTACAGAAGAAATGTGTGTGCTAAAACAATGTTGCTCACAATTTTCAGCAATATGGAGGGGAAAGGACCAGACGCCACAAATTTCGACATCTAGCCCAAAGCTTTCCTAAATAATTGCTCATCTCAAAATACTTAACCAACAGTTAAACATACTTTAAAAAAAAGAAAAAAAAAAAAAAAAGAAGAAGAGAAAAGCAGACAATATGGTGAGTCCAACCAGAGTTGCCTGCACGGTTCTTTTAGCCACAAAAATATGCAGACCAGAAGAATAACATAGCACTGTTATATAGGTAAGAACATACGGTTAAGTTTTATCCTGTATGGACACAAGAATCCTAGGAGAAGTTAAAGTCCCACCTAGATCAGTCCTTTATACTCATTATAAAATGCAAACACTGAAGACCAGTGAATGAATATACACCTGAAATACTGTACTTTCCAATTTTCAAGGTTTGAAGTAGAAGTATTAAAACATTTTCAAGAAAGGTGCTACACAACAACAACAGTTTTTAAACTTAGAAGGAAACTGAAGAAATGATGGAAACTAGCCAGATGACAGAACATAACAACATAACCTCCATCTGACTGTCCTGATTTGCACCAACTGCTGGTGGTTTGCACATTACACTCTTGCAAAGGACAGTAAAACACTGACATTAAAAGAAAAATAATGGCAGATAACCATTATCACCATAATAAAAGCATGTCTGAGAGGTGACTAAGTTAAACAGGACCAGAGGGAAATTCCAAAGCCTAATTTTATCCTCATAAGTATCTAGATATATAGACATGTTTGCAGAAATATTTTCCATCCACATGACGGCTACAGCATTAATTACTATCTTACAACATTCTGCTAAACACACACACACTGACAAGTTTAATCTTACAAAGGCACATGTTTCAACAGAGCAGCTCCTACACCACTGACGGTGGGGAGACATGTAAGAAGTGGCTTTCATTAAAAAGCAAGACATTTTTATATGTAAAGCTCATCCACACAGTAAGTCTTTGACTGCTAGTTTACCTCTGTGATGGGTCCCTAATACCAGATTAGAAAGGCAGAGAGAACAACACAGTGCTATGGAGACTGGTACTTAACAGTTGGTAGTATCTTGCACGAAGCATCTTGTGGCAAATGTTCAACTCACTTACATAAGCCAGAAGCTAAACAGAAAGACTTGGCATTACAGGAGAAAAGGTGACTTCTGAGCATTCATCTACTCACAACTCTTACAGCTAGGAGGAGCAGTAGTATAATTACATGTGTTCAAACACCCCATTTTATAAGAGCCGTCATTAACTCAACATAACACACTATAATAATAAAAAAGGGAAGGGAATTACACTGGCAGTGTAGCCCAGTTCTCTTCTTACTCACAGTACAGTTAGACTTTCGAAGATAGTTTCCCTCTCTTTAGTATTTTGTGCTCTGGCAGCATAAACAAGCTAATTTAAAACCAGTCAAGTTTCTCTTCATTTTCTCTATTTTTCCACTGTCCACTCCGCTCCAACATCAACCCATAATTTGCTCTCGTTTCCGAGTGATGCCAACTCACTTCTTGGGCTGCCTGGCAACAGGAGTTTTAACTTGTTAATCTTCCCTCAACTGACATACTCCCCTCCTCCTCTACTCAAGAACGTGTGGAATAGCTGATGCTATTTATCTTCATTTTGCTAAAGACTTTCACAAGCTGTTAAAAAAATACCAGAAAACCAACCTTGAAGCAAATGTGTGCTTCCATGCACTTTTTAGTCTTGTTATGAAATTGAGTTCACAGAATAAGTTTAAGTAATGACCTTCTAAACTCTGAAGAGATTAAAAACTTATATATAATATGTAATTTTATACATACGGGCAAGGAGAAGGTTTTTAATATAAATCTGTAAAAAGCAAAGCTGTCACAGTACTTTTATAGCTTGAAATGTTAAGCTGTTTTAAAAGGAAAAAGCTGCCATAGATATTCAGCACTATTACTTGTAACACAGAACAGAAATCGAAACTTGTAGTTCTAAGCAAAGAAAAAAATGAGCAATATGAAGAGGGTATCCAACAGCAGTAATTTTACACTCCTTGTTCTTGCTACAACAATCCAGACATTCGGCATTACTTTCACACAGTTGCACGTGTGGTAACACGCGCCATAATCCATACACAAATGTTCTTAACAGACCACTATTCCAGAAACTACAGCACCTTAGGAAAACTGCTTCATTCACAACACTTAATCTCATGCAGAGGAATTCACACTGATCTTTAAAACTTGCAAGCTAGAGGATGGAACGAGAAAAGGGCAAAAAGAACCCAAATGCTCACTGTCAGAGTATAAGAGCAATGCTTTTCCTTACAGAAACTACAAAGGAAAGGAATGCAACTCAAAAACGTTTTTCAGTTTACAGGAGAAGGGGAAGCTGTAGGACAAAATCACAGTAGCAGATCAAGTCTCATAGCAGTGAATCATTAAGTCCTATGCACATCAGGATCCCAATAAAGGTAGAATCTTATAAAGGTGATTACTTAGCCTTAAGGTAATCTAAGTTTAAAACATCATTTGTAAGGGTACATCGGCCTGCAAATTTTATAACCCAGCCTAAAATCGTGTACTTCAGCGCATCCTATAAGCCAGAGACACGAATTTTGGGTTCCCCACCTCCAATTCAGTTTCCAGATGGAACGTGTTAGATATAGCTCACCCTGTCTACATAAAAAGTTTTCAGCTATGGACTTCCCTGCTCATTCACAGTTACCAAATGGTGTATACCCACTGTTCTGTCAAGCACTTCTATTTCCATTTTGCAACAGAGGATCTGGACACAGAAGTTCACAAGCGAACACCAACTCCGTAGGAGAGTCTGCACCACCCCAAGTCTGATTGTTTTGGTGAAAATGCAACTTGTTGAATACCTGCTATACTCGCCCTAGATAGCTGCGCACCTCCCACACGCATCAGTTGTACCAGCGGAACACCCACACTGAGAAGTCACTTTCCTTTCTCCTGTGCACTGTACACACGTCAATTACGTCTATCACTGTGGTATCTAGTTATAAAGATTAGATACCACAGATTAGAGATGTGGGACAGTTCCTGGGAAGTTAAATAAATGCTTAAGTTTGCAAAGCTTTTTGTACTTCCTGTCAACTCGCTTTGATTTAGTCACTGCTTTCTCAGTTTTGTTTCACCTTCTTGTCCTCTACCTCTACCCTTCCCTTGAACCAAAGGAAAGCCACTGTTACCAGCTTCCCCCTAACCAGGCAGCAAATACGCTTCCTCATCCCCTCCTCGAGAAAGCATTAGTAACCGGCTGGAAAAGACAATGAACATACCGGCTAGAGCGTTAAAACTCGAGCAGAGAAAGAATTATTTAACTTGAGCAAGTTAAGTATAAGCAGCCAGCTACCACATGCCAGAGTAAAGTTTTCCTCATCAAACTCAGTACTTCAGAATATATAAGATTACATGTGCTAACAAAAAAGTACTGGTCTACCCCTGTTCAGACAAATCCTAACATACCAAAGTGTTCAGCTATCTTGGGGCTGTGGACTGTGAACTTCTCATGATTCTTTGCTCTTTCTCAAGAGCTGCCAAGTGTATAAACTGTTCCCATTATTTACTCACTGATTAACAGTTGGTAAATTGGTCCCAGCGAATCGCTGTAGAATTTTCCTTATAACCATTTCCCTTGCTTAAAAAAAAAAAAAAGCCAACCACACAACGCCTTCCACCCCCGCCCCCCCAACCCTGAATGAATGTGAGAACTTCCTGCACTCAGAACAGCATGAATAGACCTGGCAAGTAGTCAGGGAGATAGTACAGGCCCATGAATGCTCTGAATTCAGCTTCTGTGCTGCCGCTAAATTAAAGGAATTCAGGAGCCTCACAAAGGCTTGGTTATTTAATTATATTATAAAATAAAAGGCTGAATCTATTAGACAGCACGCGAAAGAAACCCCTTCCCGAGTGCCTGTGCAGAACAAGCAGCCCCAGTGACTCTGCCGGCCCTTCTCCCCCTCCTCGGCCGGTGCCACCACCACGCTCCCGCCAGCCTCCGGCAGTGCTGGCGACGGCGGCGGAGCACCGCTCTACCTGCAGGCGAGAGGCTGCACCAGCTACTTTGAGACAAACCACGCTTCTTCACCACATCTTGGGGTTTTGGGGTGGGTTTTTTTTGTTTGTTTTTTGTTTTTTTTTTTTACCTTTGCTCTTCATTCACCGGGAAACTCGTGACGCTTGCAAGCAAGCTACAACTGTACTCACCTCTGTACCTTCAACCCCTGACTAGATGCACTCACTCACGTGTCAGCATTCTCTTTTCACTTCAACTGCCTTCACTAAAAATTAAAGCACACACATTAATAAGAGTAATGACAACCAGCGAACAGCGAGATGACAAAACCTCTACTTTTTTCCAATCATATGCTACCTTCCCTCCCTTTATAACTAGCAAGGAACAAAAGCACTCATCAACTATGGGCCTTACAGGTCATTAGGAAACAAAATCAAAGCAGCTTCCTCTTGTTGAGGACTCTGCTTGCTCACCAAATCTCTCAACAGCCTCACATACATGCAAGAAAACGGACAGGGAGAGAACAGCACATAGCGGGAAAGACTGAAGTGACCCACAGCACAGCGTATTCGTTTTTACAGTCCGGCTAGCCCTGCTGACAATTTGGAAACTAATTACACGCGACACCTCTGCGGATACCAGCACCTCATCCTTGTGCCTTGCCAGAAAGGTGACAGCCCTCCATCAATTCAAACCACAGCGAAACGCTCAGATCAGTGGCCGTGCCCACGTGGCTTAATGAGACCTATAACTAGCTACTGCCCCGCTTTTCACTAACAAGGAGGGAAGCAAACAAATACTCACATTCAAAGCAAAGAAGCCAGCACGCCTGCCCGCAGACAGTCCCACAGGGGTATATCCTCCCAAGCGTGAGTTGCATAGGTAAGTATAAGGACGACAGTAACTCCAGTGCGGAGAAGCAAATGCTCAAGAGAATCCGAAAAGACAAAATGGGATGTTGACATGTAAATGATAAGACAAGGTTTGCCTCATCTTTCATTAGGGAAATAAGGATATTGCGCTATTTCCCTGCTACTGCGGATGAAGACACCGCCACATTCAGACGTTTCTGCTATGAAAAGGTCAGTGGGTATTAACTTTATGACACAGCATTTATTTTGGTATGGACGGCATCTGCATTAGGTATGAAAGTTAGACATTAGTCTCCAGACATCTTTGAACTACTACACATTTTGCTGCAAAGCAGTATAGCCATGTCTACGGAGAAAGGTTCAAAGGATTTTCAGCTGAGTATATGCCCTACATGTTTAGAAAAATCGGTGGATATGAGCAATAAAGAGCTGAGCAAAAGCAAAACCTGCATGTGAAAAAAGCCAGTGCAACCAAAAACCCATGGAGCGCCACAGCACAATGGCCAAAGGACCCACTGAAGAGAGCGTCAAGTAACGTCCCTGATTAAGGCTTGCCAATATGCACAGCATCCGAACGAACTTGAAGTAACAATACCACGTCTGGAAAGGCAATTCACCAATTCCTTAAGTGCGATATGGCGAAGAACCTCACAGAATGAAGACAACGTATAGGCGCAAGAACAGCAGGCCCCTATCAAAATTACAGCTGTTCTTGACCAGTTGATCATGCCTAGCTTAGCTGGTGACAGCAAGCAAGACAGCAGTGCCAAATGCTGAATCTCCTCGTTTGCTGTACACATTCCCAAAAGGCACAAGCCTTACAGATGTGCCACGTGCAATACCACCACTTACAAGTCAGTCTAATGTTAAAGATTCAGTACATCCAATTTGAGGTTCAAAGGCTGTAACAGCATGAACTCTTCTACTGTCACCCATAATTCTTACTATGCAAGATTAGTCTTTTTTCTTTTTCATAACCAGTTTATAAATACTTCTTCTAGACAAGCACTTTGAGAACATTATGCAGGCCACAACTTTTGCCTCTTAAAATCCTACCTTTGCAAGAGATGCACTGCTGGGTGAAGAACGTAAGTGTGACACAGGATTTTTTATTCAAACAAAAAACAAACCAAAAACTTTTCACATGCTTGTTTCTGTAATGTGAAGGTACAATGCCTGATTCTACATTGTTAACATATACAGACACAGCAATTTGTGTAGCTATGTGCTGTGACTTTCTGGAGAGAATTTCGCTTATTTATTTTTGCAGCCCAGTGTTAGCCATGCTAGAATGAATGCTCTTCTCCACAGGTAACTCAGTGGTACTGTTTCATACATAGCCTTATAAAGCTACGTGGGGGTGGGGAGGAAGGAACACACAAAGAATCACACTGATAAATGGGCACTGCAGAGAAAACCCCTAAAATCTTCAAGAGGACTAAAACTGTACAAAATGGGTGAGTTGGCAAACGCAGCCAACGATGCTCAAAAACTTCCTGCAGAAAAAAAGGAGAGAGAAAAAAAAAAAAAAGGGAGAAAATAAAAAACAGGAAAAAAAAAAAGTTTAGCTGCATATTCTAGGCTAAAAGGATCTACAGTTGATCTATGCTTTGCGATCTGCCGACAGACTCAAGACAGTGCTGTTCACAACTAAGGTGATAAATCTGCATTCCCCTGTTTCCACAGTGTAAGTAAATAATACCAGTTATTTGCCAGGAACTCAAAATACACCTCCTATTAACACCGAACTGAAGCAGCAAGAGGTACTGAATCTGCTCATACTCCAGTGGAGCACTATATAAAGGATCACACCCCACCCAGTGTTGCAAATTAAATATAATATATACCCCAGGTTTTAGAAGACCATTTTCTCAGAGAAACACTTATTCTAACACTGACGAAGGAATATGACTTAGTCCACTGCAGGCTACAAAGAGTCTTAAATCTTTGTACTACAATATCTAGTGATACTGATCAACGTATTTTCGTTCTAGGTTTCAATTATGAAGGAAAAAGCTGGAAGCTGCAAAATAAACTTGGATCTTTTATCACATGGATTCAGAAAAGAAACATTCTGAA
This sequence comes from Aviceda cuculoides, assembly GCA_035590195.1. NCBI lineage: Eukaryota > Metazoa > Chordata > Aves > Accipitriformes > Accipitridae > Aviceda > Aviceda cuculoides. The sequence goes on along the minus strand of JAVJGG010000030.1, from coordinate 12,877,209 downwards.
ACATTATTCTTACAAGAGACACTTCCAAGATGGAATCTGTAAAGCAAAATAAAGTAAAATAATTTAATGTACTCTTCTTGCATTAGCAGGAATTAAAGTTGTCATTTGATTAAGAAGATTAAAGAGACCCAACCCAAGCAGTTCTCAGTGCTATAGTCTAATCTTAAGGGGAATGAATATACTTATGCAGATGATACCACTGTTCTGGCCATTATGAAATTGAAACACTTTCTGTATTTAATAGTCTGAAATGTATCACGTTAATCTTCGGTTTATTCACAGAGAATACACAGACTACAGATTCTATTTTGGTTGATACAGACAAGGGATATGATTCTCATGCCACCAAAAAAGAAAAAAAAAAAAAGATAAGACACATCCACAGCCACTTCACATTTCAAAGAGTTCAGATTCCCATTTTCAGTCAGTCCTTTCTTTTATTAGCTAGGACGCCCAAGACAAAAAAGTTAACTGCTTGCTTTGAAACGATATGAATTCAGGTGTACTTCTAACCATCGAAATTTTTCATCTACACAACTACACTAAGAGCTCCACACTTTTACCAAGACACTACATTAAAAATCCTCAACTGTAGGACTGAAATGGGGAAAAAAAAAAAAAACCCTTTTGTATAATTACATATTACACAGCTTTCAACAAGCTCCTGTTGGTATTTCTGAAATGTTAAACTGCATCTCCCACACGTATGTGATAAACTTCACTTTGAGAAACATCCCGCTTGCAACCTGCAAACGATTTTGTGTTTGTAGCCATGTAATCCTGGTACCAGAAGCAACCACGAGCTCCCAGCCCGTTAACGTCAGTACATTATACACGCTAGCCTACTTCCAGGTGTTCCGCTACTTCACTTGTAACAGGTTTTGTCATTAACTTTTTTATTCCAACAGGCAAGCTTTATAGCATGAAAGCAAATACACGTAGATGCAGAAAGCTAATGGTGACATACAATATTAGGTTGTCTCAGACGTAATTAAGTTTCATAAATAAAACGACTGCTAACAGAGACTGTTGTCCCCTAGAGCTCTGTCTGTCCCACTAAGTAACACACAGGAGAAAGAAAAACACGTTCCTCCATCACTTACAATTTGAGTCAATAATCATAAAGTAACTGGTGATAAGAAGTCACTGGTAGATCTGACCAGTCATCTCATGAGCAAGTGGATTGCACATACAGGGAGCTTTGCTGCTCGCAGGACTCTTATCACAAACCCAGTGCTACTACTTATTATCTGCTTTAAAAAAAAAACATTAGAGAGGATCAGACAGGAAGAAAAAGCAAGTGTTTGACTGAGAACGACAAAGTGTCATTGTTTGCAATTCCGATCAGAAAACTCACCGTCGGCTTACAAACTTACTAGTTTCACGGCAGCTTTGAAACTGATGAGAGCTGCTTAGATAAAGCCCATCTATAGCTCTTATAAAAGCAAGATCGTTGCTAGTAAGAACTTTAAGCTTTTCTGTACCATTTATTTTAAAGCAAATAATAGGTTGAACTCAGCATAGTTATTGTTTAAAGAAGCGTGTGCTTTTTCAAAGGAAAGGAGTTGGCATTATTCTCATCAACTGAAGGTGCCTGAATCACAGGTTTTGTCCTCCCCTCAACGCTGCATCTGAAATTCTCTCCTCACCAGAGCACGCATTCAGAAGAGGAGCGGCCTGCTACTTATCTTAATTACAGGTCTTACTATCTCTTTCTCTTTGGACACAAAGCTTCATAAATCGAACAAACAGGAAGAGAAACTGCATTCGGGTTACATAATGAGGTTTATGTAAATCACACCTACAGCCCAGGGTCCTGAACTTCAAAGGCATTCCAGCTCCTCGTTACCCCTTGGACCAAGGCCCACTGTTTTGTCTTTATTGAAATAAGCTGGCATGGCACTCGCAGAAGGGAGGAACCGGTTCAAGTGGCTATTATGGGGTTTTGAGAATTAGGAATACAATTCAGAGCCTAGTCAAGTTGAAGAGTCCCGTTGCCGTTGGACGAGACCAGCAACAATTAATCCTCTGCAGAGGGCCAAATTTACTTCTGGCCCACAAAAAATGCTGAGTTAAACTTTAAAAATCTTCTCCACTTATACAATTACATTTTCCTTCTACACAGAGAACTAAGCTAGATAAAGTTGGAGAGAAGAATCCCCTGAAACTCAGTATTTTACATCAATATGTAAACAGTTATTCTTAGCTGTCAAATCGAGGAACACACAGTTAGTTGGGCAATGAGTATTTTCAGCATCCCTCCAAATAAGTCAAAGCCAGCTGGAAGAAATTTTACTTCCCCATCGACAGAAAAAGCTTCAAAGATGCTATGTTG
>JAVJGG010000030.1:12801993-12865260 GCA_035590195.1 Aviceda cuculoides | reverse complement strand
CCTCGCCCATACACACCACGGGACGGCGCCTGGGGCTCGGACGGCGAAGGGGGGCGCGGGGGCCGCTGGGAAGTGTAGTCCCGAGGAGCCCGCCCGCCCGCCGACTACACGTCCCGGCAGCGCCTGCTCCCCGCCGCTCGGCTTCCCGCCGCGGCGGTCTGCCTTCCCTCAGGCGGGCGGCTCTGGCACCGCCGGCCCCCGGCCCTTTCCCAGAAGGCAGGCGGGCAGGCGTTGGGGGGTCGGGGGTCGCCGCTCGGCGAGCCTCAGGCCCGCCCGCCGCCGCGGGGGGGTTCGGCGGGCCTGCGGTCAGCCCTGCCCGTGATCCGCCGGGCAGCTTCTACCCGCTTCCCCCACGCCGCCTGCGGTGCGAGAGCCCGCCGAGCGGCCAGGCGTGAGGGCGGGAGCGCGGAATGTGCTGGAAGTCCCACCACCGGCCCTGGGCAGGCGTAGCGTGCCGCCATGCCTTAGGGCATGGGGCTGCGTCCCTTCTGGAATTATTCCAGGACTTTGTCCCACGCCCCGTGGTTATATTCCTTAAGTCTTATCAGAAGGTCTGACAGAAAGAGCAGATCAAGAGAAACCGTACGGGCTGGAGTGTGGGTAGTGAGACCCGTGTACCGTCACCCTTGCGCTGCGCCTCGCGGGGAAGGCCAGCGCTCGGCAGTAATTGCTGGCTAATGGCCACCTGGCAGCGTGCGTGAAACGACTTTACGGGTTCGGTGACCGTACCCGTTCCGCTCTTTCCAATCTGACACGTTCTCCCCGTTGGCTGTCTTGGCGCAGAACCCAAGCAATCTTCTCGTCCGAAGAGGGAGATGATGTCTTCAGATCCGAGGTGGAGAGAGACATGGAAATGTGGGTGGGAAACACATTTTTTTAAATACACACACACACACGCCCCCCAGGAAAGAGCTGCTTTGTGAGTAGACTGAGACAGGAAGTTCCGGTGCTATTAGTCTGTCAGTGTATTTCAGGGACTAAAATTATTGAAAATATTTACTTCTTGAAAATTGCTCAGATCAGCCATTAAATAGCAACATTTCCTCCCCAAATGCAATTTTAAATGAATTACTGAAAAGAAAAATTACAATCAGATAAATTCAATTAGCAGTGTGAAAGCGTGAGTTTTCATACTGTAAGGACACCATACTACAGTCCTTACTCAGAGAGATCTCTTATGCTCTTGGGGATGTTTTAGCTGAGTAATGACGGTTGCATAGGGCTGTAGCTGCCTGAGATCTTTCCTTTTTAATACATTTTGTAAAATCGCAATGAAACATCTTGCCAGATATTTATCAAAAGTGCTATAGACTGCAATAAAGTGGGAGTTCTGGGCAATTAACCAGTTACGTCAATGTTAGGGGAGATAAATCATCACTGAGAACCCCGAGATAAATGCTTAGTGAAACATTATTTTTGGTTGGTGGGGTTTTTTAGTGCATACGCATAATATATGAACCATGGATAAACCAGAACCATAATAAAACTAAAGTTTACCTCTCCTAATGAAACATTCCTCCACACTTCCATGTTACTATCTTCATATCCTGTACAAGCAGGTGAAACACAATCACAAAAAACAGAGGTATTGCCCAAGGAACTTGCAATGGAAATATGTGACTGCTTTTAAAAAGTTTTTGTAACAACAAAGCCGACGGTTTACTTTTATAGGGAAACCACCCACCTTCTGAACAGAACAATCTGTAAATTAATTATGGTCTGACCGTGCAGCTCACTGGCCCGTATCTGGAGTTGCAATCACCAACAAGAGCATCTTTGGAATTCCTGCTGCGCGAGGGAGCCAGGACCATGTCCAGAGCGCAGACTGACAGAAGATGACGGCAGCGCTTGGCCATTAAAGGCTTAAGCTGGTGCCCCAAACCTCCTTTGACGGCAGCAGCACACGGCAGAAGAGCAGCACTGCATATATTGAGCTCTGGGTCTGGCTGCTTTGTACGTTCTGGTTTATTTCTATTGCTTTGCACCACCCTCACGCCACCTGCTTCATGACAGCTACTCCAGGTCTCCTGATGTAAATGTGTGAGAGAAATATTCTACATGCAAACGCGCACACACACAGGCACACAGAAGAAGGAGATAGCAAACTCTAGGGACATAACTGTTAAACAGTAATACTTGAAATGAAAGAGAGTTTCTAGAAAATAGTTTCCAGCCCTTCCCTTCTTTGGAGGGAGCGGGGAGGGAGCAGCTCTACTTTTCTCAAATTGTTCAAATACTTGAATGTTCATGCACACACAGAAAAAATCCAGAACACGGAGATTCTCCCATGTTACTTAGGAACACGGGACCAAAGAGTGGTCTCCTGGGACATCCAGTTTTCTCCCTTGTGACTGGAGATACTGCATCCTATGTGGTAGTAGGTCCCCCCTAACATGGTAGATAAACAAGCTGAACATCATTTTGAAATAAGCTGAGCTGATTTGTCTTCCGCTCTAACTGGAAGACTGTCCCAGGGCCACCCTGCCCTCGCTGTTGGGAACTTCCTCGCAATCTTCTGTCTGAACTTTCCACACACATAGTCAACACCCATTTGCTCACATAGCAGCATTGCATTGCCCTTTGACTCAAATAGCTTTTTTGGTTTCTTTGAGTCCAGAGTGTTTACCCCCAAGGTACTTACAGGCAGCAGTAGTATCCCCTGGCAGACTTCGTATTCTCTCTTTGATAGACTAAACACGCTCTTTTTGTCTCCTCTGGTGAGATAGTCCACATAGCACAGGAACACACAGTTAAGGTCATTTGAATAGCCTTGGGTCATCCTCCGTGGAGGTCCAGCTCTGGATTTACGCCACAGCTTTCTGGGTCGGCACAGAGCAGCCACCATCTGCGATACAAGGTGGAGAAGCAGCTGGGGACTGGGCTGACCTCGCTCTGCCTCTTGCAGGCTAACTCACCACTGCCAGCGGCCTTGCTAGTGAAAGGCTTTATGCAGTTAAAAAAACAAAATAGTGGTACTGAAGTCCTGAGGATGGAAAAATTGTTGCATTTTTCACTGCCCCGTGAAATTTGTTCAGGAGCAGACAGCTGCAATGAGGCTCCCAGCATCCCAGGACCACACTGCCGCTCCTCATAGTATGAAGGTGGCAGTTTCTGTAGTGACCCAGCACCTCCAAATGTTCATGGTACCATGCCTGGTTATTTTTGCTTTATGCAGGGAAGTGCTCTTGAAATCTGTAAGTATATGCATATTTAAATTGAACTCTCAGGCTTATGAGAAAACTATGCTGTTCTCCGTTTCCCAGTAACTGATAGATACTCTCCTGCAATTGTGAATTTTGATAGGAATTAACTTCTGTTGTGAGACATGGGAACAGAGTTTACAAAATTGATGTTTGTCAGGAGGAAGTGGAAGGGTGAAATAGACATTTCGCTTTTCTAAAGTTTGATTGATGACAGCTGTTTGGAAGACAGGTAAAATGAAAAAGGATGGTTTGCAACCTGCAGTTTTCCAACCAGAACCTGGCGATCTTGAAGAAGATTTTTCTGATTATAGGAGTTGTCAACAAAAAATAAGGGAATAAAAAGTAATTTAGCGCAGATTACTATAAATGACTCCATATGAAAACTCTTTATACTGAATGAACAAATTACACTTTCCCACAGACAGTGGCAGGAAAATGCCAGAAGGTCCTGATACCACAAGGTGACTTTTGTGGACGATGTTACATCCAGAGTTCTCAGAGCCCGAGGGTCCCCTGAGCAACAGAGCAGACCAAAGCGTAGCTGAAATCCTCGCAGAGGCCGGAGCTGTTGCGATTTTTCCTGCCTACATCTCTGCCGGCAGCTACTACAGCTACAGTGGGAGGCACCAGGCTGCCGTACGCAACTGCGGAGCTGGCTGACTGACTGCAGTGGTGCTTGGAGTGTATTAACTCCTGTGCAGCTTCTTCTGAAATCTGCCTTCCCTGATTCTCATAAATTTCTGTAAAGCCCCCGGGAATACACTGTGCTGTTATTAGATGTTTCTGCGAGGGAAGGGACAGATTAAGGGCATCAGCTGATGTCTGTGGTTTTCCTTACTCTTTCATTGTGAATGTAGAAGAGAGGACCAGGTCCGGCTTCAATTTATATTACTGCCAGTTCTGTTCTGTTCTTTGTTAACATTATGCCACTTCATTTTCTGTAACCCCTTGGTTTAGCTACAATTTATATTTCGCTGGGCAATTCAATGATGGCTTATCGGTATGGTCTAATTTTTCTGAAATGTCTGCTGTCACGGGATAGTAAAATCAGTACACAGCCTTTGTAGACTCAGCTTTACCATGAACTATACTCAAAGAGAATTTTTTAATTATATCAAATATGCAGTGATCACCCAGTTTGGTTTTTGTTTTCAAAGATACCTTTTCAGAATAGTATGCCCTCATTAAACAGGAATTGCTTAATCCCCAGTCCTTGACTACAGAAAACTTGACTGACAAGTCAGCTCTGGATCAAAAGCTGAGATGAACGCTGAGAAACACTAGTGTGGGAAAGATTATATTTATACTTTCTCTGCTATAAGTCATTATCAATGGTGCTGTTAAATGTTCATCTGTGTTTTAAGAAGGTATGAATCACTTCAGTGATTCCAGTTAACATGTGAAGGTGGGGAGGGAGCTTAGAGAGAAGGCTTTTAATGTCCTTCAACCCTGCAAAATGTTAGGGAGCTTACTCAGCTCTCTTCTTTAGTAGCCTGTTTTTCTAGTAAGGGAGAATTTCCCTGCAGACAAGGAAGCAAGAGACTTATTTCAATGTCAAAATGCTGAAGCAAAAGACAAACCATTTGCCACTGCACAAGTAATTCAAAGACCAGAAGATGTATGAGCAAAGGGACCATTTCAAATTAAACAATATAATAATAGCCTTCTTTGTAGAGAGAAATTGAATGTTATCATATGGAAGCTGTTCTCAAAATAATGCTTAATTTTATCAGTAGGGATTAATTTCATTTTTTAAAATGCTGGGTATGTACCTGTATCCCTCATCCATATGTGCAATTGTCACAACTGTAGGAGCAAATGGGATATGCAGATAACAAAGAACTGAAAATTTATGTTGATTGCAACTGGCTGTGAGCTTGAGCACAACAGTGTGTGTATGTTCTGTGCTAGTCATGCTCATCTTGGAGTGTAAGGCCTTCAGCATAGTAAAGCATTTAAGATGCCTATTTGAGGAAATGCTTAAGTTTAAATGTGGCCTTAGATTGAGTATACAGTTAAGAACTGTTCTCAAACTGGGAAGTTTCCATTAATTGGTGCCTGAAGTAGAATTAGGCTGCAAATTATCTTACAGTTTCCCTTGTGTTTATGTATTCTGGAACACTGGACTCACATTACCTAGAAGGTTATTTGTACCTACAGCCCCCTAAATAATTTTCAGCAAGGGTTGATTTGTATTTCTGATTCTAAAACCACTTCCATACAAGTAATATCAACACTACGACGTGTTCTTCAGCAGTGCACCTCAAAGCACTTTACAAATTGTGACATGCACAGGCTGAGTTGTGTTAGCATTTCAGTTAAACAGCTGGGAGGTGCAGCTTCCTTAGCAAATTTTGGAATTTCTTCTCCAGCACAAACTTCCTGTTCCTGTCATGTATGAAGGCGGCAATTTACGGAAGTAAATAGCAGCATCTCCATTGCTGTTCAAGGTAACGAGCAGCTGACACTGAGTTAACCGCACAGCTGAAAGCCACGCATAGAATTAAATGAATTTGAGAAAAAGAAACACCAGCTTTGTTACCTGGATTGATAACAGGTCTGTGTTATACATTCTAGTGTTATATTAAATACTGTATCAAAATTAAAGCAGTATTTTACAGATTTTGTTTTTAATTTGTGTTGATACTAGTTGCAAAGCCATACTTTGTAATTGCCAGTAGACTCAGCAACCCCTATACACTAATCCTCTTACTGTGTCTTCGGCTCTTCCACTTTAAGCTACATGTTTTGTTTGTTGTTTTTTTTAAAAAGAAAAAAGAGTTTCACTGCCTGATAGATATTAATGCACTAAAAGATTCGCTTCCAGAACTTTATAAATCCTTCCTTGTAATTATTTCTTTTTATCTTTCATGCTCATATGGCGTCTTAAGCCCTTTTTGTTTTAGAGCCCTATGACTCCTCGAGGTACAGTATTCATCACTACTGATAGCGATGGATTAATGTGGATTCATTAAGCTTCAGCCAACACAGTGACTTGAATGCAAAGGTTTTACATAATATATAGCCCTAAATAGCATGACTGGCATATTTGAAGTGACCCAAGAGATTCAGACATTTTTGGTATCAGCTTTTCATGAGGTTAGTCATCTCCCATTAATTCCCTTGTAAACATCTTAGAGGGTACTGTCTGTTGTTAAAAGGCTGCACGTGAAGGCCCTTCATGCCAGACTGAGGATATGTTTCTGCCAAACAGCAGGTTTGGCAACAAAGTTGGCTTAGAAAGTTCATGTCCCTACTCACTTGTATTTGCCGCTTCTGCACGGTGTATTGTCCGCTCCAGTGTGCCAGTATGACTGGATCTGCGCTGTCAGCTGGGTAATGGAAATGCTCTGCATTAAAATTAATTATGTCTTAAGAATCTCAGGTATTGCTTTCATACAGTAAGAATCTATCACATAAATACATGTTATTTATTTGCAAAAGGCATAAGCACTGAAGTGAGAATAGCATAGTGGAAGCTAAACTCTCAAAATACGTGTTACTAATGATTTATGCTAGTACAGAGTGCTACCAACAGCTGCATCTACAGTAATTTACTGGAAGTGTAAACAAAGATGTACATTATGCCCTTTGAAGGAGCCTTTTTAACTTTATTTCTTAAACACCAAAGATGTATCTTGTTAAGAGTAAACATAGAAATCCTCCAAAGTGACTAATAAAAAAAAGCCTTATAAAATTAAAATATTGGCAGGATCAACCTAGAAGTTAATACTGAAATAGCTCACTGTCACATCTGCAGCTCCCCATGCAGCCCTCTCAGAAGGGCTTTCAGGAAATCGGTAGGGAACATATCTGAGCTGTCTTTGATGAAAAGGACCAGAAGGACTTATATCTAGGAGAGCAGAGATTTTTTTTCATTAGCTACTACAGTGACACAATACTCATTGACTTCTAGGCGGGCGGCCGCGCACTCGTGTGCAGAACCACCCCCCCAGTGCCATGTCAGCGGCACGTGAGCGTGCCTACCAAAGATGCCTCGGCTTAAAATCTTCACCCCTCCCTTGCTCGCTCTCTCGGCCATTTCAGCTATGACTGCATAGTCACCGGGCCGTGCCGTGCTGCTGCATGAGGTTAAGAGAGCTCTTAGTAATATGCTGGAATGATGGGAATGAGCCCAGTATTCGTGGGTGAGGCTAAAGAAAACTTCCAGGAAAATGAGTCCACCGTTTCACCGGTAGATCATATGGCTCCCCACGCAGTAACTCAGGTCACTGTAAGGCCCTGCTCCGTGCTCTCTGTCAGCCTGTGCAGAAGCTGGCTTGGGAGTGAGTGGAAGGGAAGCCATGGGAAAGGGGGAACGGCTAATAGTTTAGCATCTGGATTTCACTGAGGTGAAAACCTGCATTGTTAGCTTTGCAGGTGTTGGCCAGGGCACAGCAAACTGCAGTCACGTGTATTTATTTGGCATCCAAACTGTTTCAGAGGCGGCATCATCCTGCTTTCAGCTTTCCAAAGGTGTCCTCTGCTGTTCTGTAAGTGCCAAGAACAGAGCTGGATATTCTGTGAGACTCCACCTACTCTGGTCAGAGCAAGGACAGACCAGGTTCTCCAAAGTGGTGTGAATTCTCATTGCTAGGGCAGAATAAGGTCTTCGTTTTCCCAGGCACATAAGTGCCCAGGCACTGCCACTGGTAGCACGCTCTCCAGGATATTCAGCGCCTGTGACCTACCTATTCCACAGATCAAGACATGCCTTGTGGTTAAAATATTCATCGGCCTCTTGAGAAGACAGGCGATGAACATGTGAAAACCCATCAGTGGCCCCCACACAGCTGGGAAATGCCATGCTTTGAGTCAGCTGGATTTTTAGGAACATTGCTTCTGCCAACACATACCGATAAGCTGTTTTCATAATAGTATCACAAACTCCAGCTTCCAGCTACCTGACACATTTCTTTGCCACACCAAGCAGATCAGTCCTGTGCCGGTAGTGGCTCTGGGATTCAATACTGCCGGGAACTGAAGCTTTCAAGCATGTGTTTTCTGACAAAGCCGTTGCCTGGAGCACATGGTGAAGGTTTTCCTTGCAGAGTTGCAGAGGCAGAGGGAGGGAGCTAGCTTGGTACCTGTGACCGTCAGCAACCAGCATTTTAAAAAAACCCCAGCAGCGGTGATGTTTTCTCCATGCCATTGGTCTATAGCAAATAAGACCTAGCCGTAGAGCTCTTCTCCACAGCATTTGCAGACGGGCTGCTGGCTGGGCTCACATCCGTCGTGACTTAGCACAGCTGGGCTGCATGCTTTTCTGTGTGATAGCCAAATAGTTTGTGTCCTACCATTCTTGGCTGTCCTTTATATTTTCTCTGTATCAGATACCACAGTGTACAAGGAACATGCAGGCATTCTTAGGTGACTGGCGGAAAACCATTTACCGCTTTATTCCCCCACATGGTGGCATTGCTTGCAAAAAGTATGTGCTCATTCCCAGTGTGAGAGGGTTTGTTTTCAGGTGCTTTAGCCAGAGCTCTGCTGCCTTGAGGGAACGTTTACCTTCAGGCATGCCCGCTCTTCATCGCTTACTCTGAGAATGAATGAATGCTCTTCCAAATCAGATGGACCATGCTGCTCTCCAAAACCAGCAGCCAGACCCAGGAGCTCTCAGGGGAGCGGTGCAGGAACATGCAGAAAGCAGAGGTTAGGAAGGCTCTGCTGACTCTCCGCCTGTCGTCAGTGGCGCAGACCAGCTGTCAAAGGAAGCAGTCACACCGCTCCGGAGTCACCGTGGCGTGACAGAGGCCAGGCAGGTACAAAGGCAGGCTGCTCCATGACCAATGTGTAGCCCTGAAAGGAGGCATGGACTGAAGGAAGCCAAGGAACTCAGAAAGCCTCTATACGAGACTTCACATGGACACGTTTCACTGCAGAGGGGAAGCATCCATAAGTAAGGTGCATTACAGTGGATGACCTCTGGACCTCCTCTGGAGGTCATCCTTCCTGGAGCACAGTGAGCGTCAAGGTGAGATCACATCGCCCAGGGCCTCGTCGTGCACAAAACCTAAGTGAGGCAAGACTTGACAGGCTGAAATTAGCAGTCTGAGTCACACGGCAAGGAATTGGTTGTCAATGTGGTTGCTGTCGAACGAGTGTAATGACAGATTGTCAAATACCTAACCAACGGGTCTTTTTTTTTGCAAGAGTTGAGATACAGAAATGATTTGTAAGTCATTTGTAAGATTTGTAAGATTTCCTACCTACATCTTTTCAGGAATATAAGTGGATTAGACTACTGGTCCTGCTGCAACGTGGTTGTTACCCACACACTTCAAGGAAAGATGCAAGGAGCGTGGTGGTAGATGGTGTGGGATAACCAGCCTCAGAAACCTTTCCCCAAAGCTGCAGTGGCTGGGTGCTGGCTTCTCCCCAGAAGCACAAGAGTGTAGATCCCTTCCAAAGATCTTGTTTATTTATGTATGTATTACCAGCCCTCTTTCGACTCCTGCTAAGATTTTCATTTTGATGATACTAGGAAGGAAGGGATTCGGCTGAGTAATTGCCTGTTGTGCAAAAAATTTACTTCCTTTTTTATCAGTTTTAAATGTGTCCCTTTTCAAATTAATTGAATGTTCCCTCGTGTTTATACTGTGGAAGGGAAACTAGCAGCATGTATTTATGAGCAGATTTGCTGGACAGAGGCTAGGATTGGCTTCCCACTGCTTCAAACCAGGGGAAATCACAACAGAGTAGAATAAGGAAATTAAGGGTTCTGGTTAATCAAACCCAATAGTAATTTGCAACAAAAGGAAAATCTTGAACAACTTCTTAGGAAAGTTAGTCCTTATAACACACCAAAGATTTTTTTCTATCCCCTCCTTTTCCTTTCAGGAACAATTCAATACAATTTCTTACTATAAGGCAAAAATCAAGCAAACACCCTAACGCTAACCCTTTGTTCCAGCTGTTAAACAGACACACGAACATCCCTTATTAAAGGGGCTAATTAAGTACATGATCCCTTTTTCCTTCTTGTAAAAGTTATTGGAAAGCAACCCAAACAATGTCTTTAATAAATTTTTGCTGGGAAGGTTTCTTCTTTGGCAGGGGAAGGGTAATTGTGATAGCAAGCTGCTTCTGTTCCCAAATTCCCTGATGTGCTGGGGTCACGTCACATGTTTACACTCTGCTTTAGCAAGGAATAACAACATGGACAGAAGTGCTTATTTTTGGTGTCACTACATTTGAGCAGATGTTATAGGCTCAATTATCTCAGTAGTTCAGCTGTAACATTGCATTATTCTCGAAGCTCCATTTCTTTGGCTGAAACCGTTTTGTTGGAAGACACCGCTTTCTGTAAGCTGGCGCTTCTGCTCCTCCACATAGTAAAGCCTGGCAGCTACCTTCAGTAAGCAAATTTATCTTTTTGGATTGCTTCTGCACCATAGCTACAAATCACATTGAACGTACAGCTGAACAAAACATGTTTTATAATATGGAGTATCTGCCCATTTTAAGAATATCCAGCAGTTTACCACAGGATCATTTGTCACCAAGAGTAAATCAATAAATTATCAAGTTCTGTGTATTTCAGTCAGCGTTCAAATAAACCAGACTTGTGTAACACAGGTTCAGCATCCTCACATTATAGGTGAGTATCTCCGTATGTAACAACATTGTGAAACAGAAAGACACATCCCGCAGCTCCTGAATCACAGCTATGAAATGCAGCACAACAATTATTTCATTTCGAGGCCAACAGTAATGAGCTCTGTCAGCATGGCAAGTAATTATAAGAAATAGGGATCATTTGACTCATTTTTTCTTCCTGCCTTTGCCAAGTCTTTAAACATACCATTTTCACTGTCTAAAGCCTACTTCATTCATTTACCGCATCACCTTGTGCTGGAGTTATGTTTATGAAAAGGGAATCTGCATTTTTAATTTAAAGTTTTTTTTCTCTTTGCAACAACATAAACATTTTAAACGCTTTCTGAAGAGGATATGTAATTTAGGATGCGTAAATGAAGTGGAAAATAACTGAAAATAATGAGTCAAGCCAATAAACCTGACAGAGGAATTGGCCAAATGGTAGCTTAAACAAGGTAAATCAGATACTTTACAAAGAGCTAAACAATTTTCTTTTAAAATCCAGCTGAACACACAAATCCTTATCTCTGTCACCTAATGTCTGCCACGTCTTCTACTTTATGAACACACATACACTTTGCTTGGTAAAAAGGCAGAAGCGTTCACTACAATGTATAGCAAGATGAGGCAGCTTTGCTCTATTTTGGTAATTCAGTAGGATTATAACGAGAGAGGACTTGTTAAAATTTTATTATTTTAGTAGCGATGTTCTCCGGAGAAAATACTAATAAATTTCCTACACTGTGACTGTCTAAACAGATTATCCAACAATTATGTATTAATTATTAATCACCCAGTGATTCAGAAGCCACCCGTGGCTCTCTAGTGCAGGAACTCTGCTGCTTTTGCAACTTAATGGTATGATTTTCCCAGTTGCGGTGTTGCGATGCTCAACCAGATGGAAGGCTAATGGTAGAGGGAGTGATAAAGGTACAGGGATGCCTAAGGTTATACCTCGCCTTGCTTGGCGAAGGTTATGAAAGAGTAACCTAAAACAAATTCAGCAGGCAAAATACAGAAAACTAGTTAGATGATACATTATGACTAGAATTGGAGTGTAAGCATGTTTTAAATGGTCCGTACGGGGCTTAATGGAAATACCTGAAAATAAACAAAGAGGTAAGATCTTTTTCTCATGCATTCCCCAAGAATCCCTTTTCTGACTCGGTCTTTAAGTGGCAAGCCCGAGAGCGGTGATTTGCATTATCTGTGCGCAGTCTCAGCCGTACATGTTTACCGTGCAGGAAAACGAGATTGATTTCTCATTCTTAAGCACATTTATAACGTCTGTGCAAATGAATGTAGGGCATATCCCAGCTAGATCAATATTTATGCAGCCTACTTTAGAAAGAGCAAGGGAGTTGCTTGAGAGCCGCAGGGGATCTTGTCATTTCTTCTCCTACGGTTTCCTCTTTTCCCGGCTTTCGGTGAAATTCGCTTGCATAATGCTCCGTGCTCGCTGCTAATTAGAGGGGGTTTTAACGAAGGGACCCCCCAAGTCCCTTGGAAGGGGAGATCCGTTGCCAGGCCCGGCGGCAGTGCCTGCGATTCGGGAGCCGGTGGGCTGGAGGAAGGTGTGTGAGAGCGGGGCGGCTGCGGGCCAGGCCAGGCCCAGCCGGCGGGCCTGCCGAGCAGGCGGTTATGGCGGGCGGTGCGAGGGCGGCGGGGATCGACACCAGCCTCCGCGGCAAGGGGAGACGTCCCGGCCGTCCCATGGTGGAGCCGGTGGCTTCCTCCCCTTCCCTCCAGCCCCGGCAAAGACACTTGTCTTTGGCCTGTGGCTTTGCACGCTTGGTTCCACTTGCAAAGGAGCAACAATTCATTATCCTAGTTAAACCCAGCTGCAGAATATCGACTACTGTGGTTTATTTCATACTTTAAAGGTTCACCTCTTTCGTGCATGCTTTCTCCCTACTGCTTGTCACAGCTAATCTCTTCGTTTGTTTTGAAACAGAGGGGGGAGAGAGAATGGTGCGTATAATAAATCAAAAGGTGGTAGCGAAACACTAAAGAGCCAACCTCCCAGCAGTATGCCAGCATCCGTGTTTAAAAGGATCCTCCTAAATAGCTGTTTTCTCACAGCTCAGCTTTCGTTTTCTTGATGCTTAGGAGAAGGTGACTTCAGCAACCCGCAGACAGAAGGTGGCCTCTCTTTCTTCCACCCTATTTACCAGAAATTTCTTCTTTTACCCTGACCTGAATAAACTCAGGGGCCTTTGATTGCCCCTGGTCAGGTAGGCTCCTGCACAGCAGTGCATGCCTTTAGAAATAAATTGGGAGCTGAAGATCAGTAACTTTACAGTATTTGTGTCCTCTGATTCACTATCTCAATTTAATTCTCCAGCCAATAAAAGACACTTTACATATATAAAATATTCTCTGCAAGCATTGGTTTTTTTCTAAAGGGGCTCCACCGTGATTCAAACATGACAAACTAGGCTATTAAGGCATCTTGATTTCCATGGCCGTACCACTGAAATGCAGCATTAGCAAATACAATATATTGAATACCTCTGTTGTAAATAGTTCAATTTTCCTGAGTAACTAGGCAATAAGAACCCTGTCACTTCTGTGTTGACAAAGTATCTTAGTCACTGAGTAACTATAGAGATGTTTCCCTTATGCTTGACGTAATTATCAAAATGTCTTTCATTAGCTGGTGAAAACGTTAAAGCTCAAAGCATAATTCCTAGAATGTAGTTTGCTGTTTGTTGTGGCATACAAATCAGAGCAGGGCAGGCCAGCTATGCACTCACAGCTAAAAAGACTTTTGATTTACTTCTTCTTGCCAGCGGCCCCTTAGAAGCAAACTGGAGCACCCAAATTCCAAATTTGGGTTGCCCTGGGCATGCGGGCAGGACCTGAAGAGACAACCGCAGACATGTCCAGCAGCCACAGCTACAGCACAAGTCACAGAGTACTTTGTTTCTCTTAAAGCTCCAGCTCCTGGAGTCCCATGATGAGGTAAGGACTTAGACTCTGCGTTTGCTTGTTCAGGAAGGAGGATGCATTTGAAAGTGTGTGCAAAGCTTGCCCTAAGAGCTCCAAACCCCAAACGATACTGATTTTGCTGGTCTGCAGGCAAATCTTTCTGCAGGGTCCCTGGCCTCTGCTGCTTTAGTACTTAGGGGTCATTCAGATTTTGCTCTGCTGCAGTTCACTCTCTACAGATCTTGACCCACTGGAGCCTCTGAAGGATGCCCCAAAGCTGGATGCATCCTGTGGCCTGGAGAGCATGGGCTAGTGCACTGCACTGGGGGATACTTCCCACTTGCCAATCACGCTGCATTCTGCCCATGTGATTTTTCTCCTACAAATGATTTGTAACATGTAGAATTCCAGCCTGAGCTGTGCTCAGTAAAGAACACAGGCTGGAAGGGACCCCTCTGGGCTATTTACTGTCTCTTACTGACTTACCCAGGGTGTTATATATGCCATACAAAAATATTACTTATAGTATAATGTAAATAATAATACATAAACTGCACCCACATTGTTCCAACAGATTGTCTTTGAAAACATGCAGTGATGGAGTCTCCACCACCTCCCTTGCTGTCACCTGTCCTCCGCCTCGCTGCCCTTACCATCTATAATTATTTCCCATTGACTAACCAGAAACTTCCTCGCTGCCCCACAGGCAGAGAGTAGAGTAATTCCCTTCCGCTTTGCAGCCCCACATGTCGAAATACTCCTCTTTCCTTCTTCAGGCAGAACAACTACAGTGTATTTGGTCTTTCCTCGTAGGTGAGGTTCTCCAGGCCCCCTGTCAGGCCTGCAGCCACCCCCCACACCGTGTCCGACCAGTATGCGCGCCTTCGCAGGGTGTCATACCCCAAAACCAACTGCCTGACCTCCAGCTGCAGCTCTGCCCCTGCGGGGTAGAGGAAAAGGGCTTCTGCCTGCGCCTTGCAAGCTATATCCTTGTTTGTACGTCCCAGCATGGCGTTTGCCTTTGTCTCAGAAACACGGTGCTCCCAGGCTTTAGCTCGCAAGCCAGGGTGCTGCCCAGCCATCTGCCAGCCAGGCTATTGCCCGGCTGGATTTGTCCATCGTTCATGCCCGATAGCACCATCTTGTATCAACTTGTCCCTGCTCTGAATTGCACCCTCTGTTTCTCCCCATCCCGCCCCATGGGACCAGCATAGCGTCCCTGCTGCCCTTGGCTGCACCAGCAACGATGCTGACTGGTGCCAGTCCTGGCACCAGCCTGCCCAGTTGTCCCTGGTACATCTTGCCACCGTGCCTGCTGCCCCTCCACCTCTTGTGACAGTTTTCCGGCAAGCTCTTATCACCCTCTCGTAAATCTCTCTTTTGAATTACTTATGATGAAAAGGACATCAGAGACACTGTCAAAAGTACTCAGAAGCCAAGATACATGACAATTACTGCCTCTCTCCTTTCTGTAAGACTGGTGACTGGCTGGAAAAGGAAATAAATTTGCTTTTGCTCCTTTAGTGCTCTTTCTTTTTATCACCAAGTGTGAACTAGTCCATCTGATTATTTGCCCCAGTATTTTCCTGGGCACTGAAATGAAGATGGCCAGTTTTCTCCTTTTCCCCCAGTTTTAAAGGCAGCCACCCTATTTGTCCTTCTCGACTGTCACAGTTTGACTGACTCCATCAGGTCTTACAGACAACTAACTACCCATGGCCCAGAGGGGTTATTAGCCAGGTCTTCAAGTATCTGAGGTCGAAGTATAGCTGCCAATTTGCAAATAATTAACTTCTGCATGAACTCTTTCCCCTGCCCCTTCCTTAATAGAGGCACCTATCTTACCCTTTGGCACTGCTGGTATTTGTATCGTCCACCCACATGCAACTGGCATGTTGGGGAAGAGAAATAGAAACCAAAAGGCACTGAATGCTTCTCCTACAGAAAGGAAAGCGATGAAAGCTTTCTTATTTCAGTGAGTAGAGCTCTGCACCCACAGAATGATACCTGGCCTTCCTGACATCTCTTGCTAATCCCACCTCGGCCCTTTCTTGCCCCTGCATGCCGGGGCGATGCTTTGTACGTGCTGCCTGTCGGCTCACCAAGTCTCCTCTTCCCAGGCACTTCTTTCTCATGCTAGGGATGGAAGATGACAACAGTTAAAGAATAAAAGGTGGAGCTTTTAGAGAGCAAATAAGTGAGTCATGCCCTGGGACCTGTCACTATAAATAACATAAAGCTCACGGAGCCAGCGCAACAGATACACGCATCCACAAATGCGGTCGTCCCAGGAGCGCGATGTCCACCCTAGCTCGCAGTACCGACAAGGCTGATTTTTCACAGTGCCATTTGCATTGAAAGGAGTCGGTGCAGAGTGAAAAACACTCTTCTACGGCAGCGTAAATTAGCCCTAAGGAAACTCGGTGCTCAGCCATAGGGTGAACGCTGGAGCTGTTGTGCCGTTTTGAACTGGGGAGCAGGGACATCCCCGAGGCAGCACAGGGAGAGGTGGGGAGGGGGTAAGAGGAATGACAACGCACAGGTATTTGACATCATCTTTGGAAAAGGCCAGTGGCTGCTCTTTGCCACTTACCCACCACTTCTTTCTTCTGTTTGGCTGACAAACAAAAAACCAACCATGTTTTGTTAATAAGGAAGACAAACGGCTCTTTGCTGCTGGAGCCGCAGCTACCCATCCCCAGATGTGCCGTGAGCAGCTCCGCTCAGGAGACTTATGCTTGATTAAACTGAACCCTGACTTCCAAAATACTGGAGCAAAAGCTGTTGTGGGGCTTCATCCAATACAACTGTGGGTTATTTTTTATTGCTCCTCATCTGTTTTCCCCGATTTTGACAAGGCCAGAGAGTGCCTTGTCTCAGCGATCTCTGCTCTCAGCAGTATGAGGAGAACCGTGCATCGATCGACCTTACTGAGGTGCCTGTCACATAAAAACCCTCCTGCCATCTGGAGTCCTGCCTGTACCCCCTTTTCTCTCTCCTTCATGAATACTTATGGTGGCAAAACTAGATATACTCTGAATTAGTATGGAATTTTAAAATTTTGCAATGAGCAATTTCATATAAAATGAAGTTCCTCTGCAGTTCTTCTGTATATTTGTATCAATAACATCTATGCATGTGCAGCTCCCAGGGTGAAATCTAAATTTTTTTAGGAGTTGATAGAAAATTAATGTGATTCCCCATACACTTTCATCCCAAGACATTGCTGGTTTCCTCTCTACTGTAAACTGGTGATAGTGTCCTACCACTTAGTTTATATTTTCTTTTGCCCACATATCACTTTCCTCTTCCTAGGGTCATCTCTGTTCTAGATTCCTTTTTTGTATCCCCTCTTTTTTTTTTTCATTCCTCACATCTAAGATCATTGTTTTGTCACAAGGCACCGCCTTCCTCAAAATGCATCAATAATAGAGAAAAATGGAGAAGCTAGGCAATGCCGCGGTAGGCGAAAGGGGTAAAGTAGGTTAGGCAGTTAGCGTTCATCAAATATTTAATAAGAGATACAAATGGAGGCCAGCTATATGGGATCTTGACATGTTTTCGCCTTGTGCAGTTGCACAAGTTAGTCCATCGCGCGAGTCCCTGCAGAGCACACCAGGACTTACCCGTGGCACTGATCTACATTTTTAAATGGCGCATGCACCCGCCTTTCCCCAAATGCCAAAGCCAGGTTTTGAACAGGGTTTCGCTCCCCTTTTAAGGCACCCGCAGCCACGTGCAAGCAGAGACCCGGCCCCTGGCCCCCGCTTGCCTTGGCTGTGCTGTGGGCTTGTGCCTGCGCTGCTGCTGTAGGTAAATGCTCGTAAGCTCTTACTGTAAAACGGTCTGTGTGTTTCCTCTTTTCTTATTGCACCCTTTCCTTATTTTACTTTTTCCTCTTATAGCAGACACTACTCTGGGAGTAGCCAGTGTTTCCCAGTGCTAAGATCAGCTGAGCCAGCGTTAATCTTCCTAAGCCGCAGTGCTGGGGAGTTGGCTTTGAATGGGTTTGGTTTGTGTTGGGATTTTTTTTCCCCAAAGCACCAGGAAACACGCTAAGGAAATATGCTATAAAGGCCAGGGAATGGGCTATCGATTCGAAGAGGCTTCAAGATTCCCAAGGAGGTGAAGCCAGCGAGCGCCGCGTCACACCGGGCTTTGTCATGCTGTCCCCAGCGAGCCGCAGTGCGCTCAGTGCTCGCTGTGCCTCCGCACCGGCGTCCCCGCGGTGCCCACGACGGACGGGGCCAGGTCCCTTCTTACGCTGGGCTGCATTTTAATGCAAAGACCTGTGCCCGTCCTGAACCCATAGACACACGGGTCTGGGACAAACCCACTGCCTTACCTCATCCCTCAAACCGCGCAGCCTACCCTTTCCACTGCCAGGCTTTTCCCCCCAGCGTCCTGGGTGTAGGTGTACTGCTTTACTCGACGACCCCTAGCTGGCATGGGGATTCCTCTTTCTCTACAGCGAGGCTGGGGCTCCCGACGGATCCCACACTTTGTCTTCGTGCCCCTCTTCCCCCCTCCTCGAACCGCCTGACGGGAACCTGGACACCTTTCGGCTCCCGCAGCCTGAACTCCCGGGGTCTTGCACAACAGGTACCCGTGGATTGCATCCCTTTGCTTTCATTTTTGTTTGCCAGGAGACCTGTGTACTGCCGCGGTCTGCCAGGTGGTTCCCTACGTGTAGGGGAGACTACAAAAGCACGAGGCAGCGGGATAAGCAGTGAGGCACAGGCTCAGAAACATGCCCCGATTTGCTAAAATTGCCTGGTGAAGCTTAAAGCGATGACTTAAGGCATTTGTGAAGCATATAAAAAAAGTAGCACCTTTAGGCAAACATAACCCTAATTTCTCCACTTAGTAATTAAAAGGGCAAATTTAGGGGAAAATATTAATCCCTGTCCCTGGAAGACTTGCTTTTCGCTTTTACTGCAGGCTATGAGTATCAATGGAGTCAAACGTTTATCGACGCTTGCGCAAGCACAGCCAAGGCAAGAGAGATGAGTAAAGGCAAACCTTTTCAAGAAAGAGGCCGGAGCACACTGACACTGGCAAGAAGATGCAGGGTTCAAAGGAAATGAAGATGAGTGAGATTGTGAAACTGGGATGCCTGTGCTTGCAAATCACTTGTAATGGGTCCAGAAATGACTTGTCTAATGATGTTGTTTTACCTTTTACCTACCACTAGGTATGCAACTAAACTCATTAAAGGCCTGTATCGAGTCATATAATTTGTTTACAGCTACTTATTTTCCATTATAATAACAATAGCATGATACATGCAAAAGCACGCTGGCGTTCTGGTGGTAGCATGCAGGCGTGCCTTCTGACGGCAGTTTATCGCTTGCCGAGAGCCCGGTTGCAAAATGCTATTTAATCCTATTAGGAGTAATTTCGAGGGCAGACTGGGGAGCACAAGTGCTCCCTTTGCCACACACAAACACACACAGTTTAAACTTGTTTCCTTCCTAGTCACGGGTGAGCCAAGCACAGGCGCTTTTCTTTCCGTCTGGGTCATTTAGGGTTTGAAAAGAAGTAAATGAGGGGAGAGAAGAAATTACAACACAAGGGGTTTTATCTTCTTCCATACACACTATACCCATGCAAGAAGCGCTGTCTGAAAGCGGTTTTCTAGCCTCCCTATCCCAGTCGTAACACATGCAATCGTATAACCTCTTTTGTAACAGGAGCGATGCTTCCCACTGCCAGCAGAACAGCCTAAGCCCTTCCTCTGGGTATCAGCTCAGAGAGTTACTGCTTTCATTTGGCTACAATCCTTAAGCTGACCCGGTGTGCGGGGATGACAAAGATGGTGAATCAGCTCAAAAAAAAGGACAAAAAGGAAAACAAGAATCATATCACTGGCTGAACCTCAAGTGCTAATGGGAATTTGGCCTGCCTGAGGCAGAGCGCAGATTTGGACTGGTACGTTGTAAATCTTGGTAACGTCCTCCTTTGGCATTTGGTGCTTCTTCTAAAAAAAAAAAATCAGATCTCAGGATTTGGAAAGGGTTTTTGCAAAGTTTTTTAAGAAAAGTTAAAAAAAATGCAGGGAAGTGAAAATGATTCAAAGCTTTTACAAAATATGCAGAAAACTATTTCTTTTGACCAGCTTTAGTAACTACTGCCGGGTTCTGACTGAGGGGCATAAACATTGTTTTCCAGAACAGAAACATTTTTCCTGGTAATTTATTATTCTCTGAGCTTGTCATGAAGCACACAGCAACTGTCAGTAATGTACCCCGTGAACACAAAAATATCTTGGATAACATCTTCTATCGCAAGATTTTGCCTTTCAAATGTTCCTCACTGCAGTGAGCACTGTGTTTACCAAGAAACAAAAGATATAAAGAGAACAGGTTCTGTTTGGTACAGTAATATATCTAGAACAATTATTTCATGGTTATGGAAAAACCCTTGCTGTTTTCACTTGAGAAAAATTCTTTCTTGCCAAGACATTTTATGAAAAGCTCAGGCTGTCCTATAAAACCATGCTGTACGCTTATTTTAATCACAGAGAGCTGATATAAAATGCATAGACTGCAAACAAGAGGCAAAATCTCACGACTTCATGTGAACCCTCTCTTGTGACGGAGGACAAGTCCTGACTTCGGTCTTTTACTGCGGTGATGTGTAAGTCCTGATACGCCTTTTCAATTAATATGTGCACGAGTTTCATGCTACAGCTCCAGGGGCAAATAAACGTCGTATCACAACCGCAGACTTCCCCATCTTCATGAACCTCATCTCCTTAGCAGGGCACTTGATGGCCGCAGGCTTCGCTTGGGAGCGTGGCCTCTTTCTTGGTCATTTTTCCTACCTGACCCTGGTGCCAAGCTCTCCCTGGCTTCCCAGGTACAACAGAAATCATTTTCCGATTTTCCTGGAGTAGTCAGTAACGTGGGTCTCTGTAGTAACCCTACCTTTATTCTTTAGGTGTGGGGGTTTTTTTTGCTGTATTGCCAAATCTCTATTTGCCACCAGTGCTGCCGTGCAGGGGGGTTTCTGGGGCGAGGGGAGAGGCTGCCAACACTGACCGTGGCAGCTACAGTGCATTTGCTAAAAGCCTTGCAATGCCTGTTACGTAGAGAAAGCCTTCAGCTCTCCTAGTCCGGTCTTCTGGGGCTCCCAGGTGAATCTAGGTGTCTCTGCCTGGAGATGGTTGTCCCCTAGAAGAGAGTCTACTAGGGACACATCAGAAGATGGCAACTTCATCTCTCTGCCAGAAATAACCAAGGGGCTGCGGCCACAAGGAATTTACAGCAGGATTTTTCTAGAAGCAATGGGAAAAGGATTCAAAGCCAGAACCCACCACGGCGCATCTTCTATAATGTCCCTCTTTCTATAAGCCAGATAAATAGGAGCAGCTAACACTTTTTAGGGTTTTTTTCCTTTTTTTTTTTTTTGCCTAGGACATGCTCCTGCGGCAGCATGAGTGGCCCTGGATATGTCTGATACATCTTGGGGAAGCTAGGTTTGACAGGGATTGCTTCCCCAGCTGTTCCAAGTGGGAAATTTTGGCTTCACTGTGACCACATGTACAAGTGTGGTTTCTCGAGGTGTCACCACCATCTGATGCATTGAGCTGGGATTTTGCTGCTGCTTTGATTTTTTTCCCTACTGCTCACAGATGGGGCCCCCACGAAAGGCTGTTAGACACCTTGCATTTTCCACTGTAGTAGGCACCAAGTATTAGTACAGAAGCGTTATCTTTGTTCCCTCAGTTATGCCAAGCACATTAATCTCGATGCAAAACAAATTAAAATGTTGTCATCTATGTCAGGACAGTTTCAGGAGGTGGAGGGGGGTGTACGTAACATACAAAGTTTCCAGTGTCTAGGGTGTGCTTCGTTACCTGAAATCAATTAGTCGGAGTTTTTTGATCCCTAGTACAGGATCCAACTGTTGTGTAACTCTGCGAAAACCTTCTGTTGTTACACAATTTTATTTGGTGTCACCTCCATCTGCGATACAACTGTGCAATCAAAGCTGTATTGCAAGCACGAGCGTATTTGTACACCATACATACCTCTCCCTGCCCGACTGTGTACAGATACACACACCAAACACCGCTCGCTTGTTTGGGCAAACAGGGAACAATCCTCTTTTTCCCCACAAAGCATGAGGAAAATGAGGTCAGAAGCTGAAGTAGGTCCATGACCACCTTGATTTTGTATTTGAACTGCATGGGTGGATGCCATTTTACACACAGGAAAGACAACCAGCCCCTGCCCGAAAGTACCGAAACCCCACGCATCCCGTGCCCAAAACGAGCCTTGCAAAAGAAAATACGAATTGCCTGTCAGGTCTGTGACTTCTGGGCCAGCCCTTCTTTCCACTCCCGACTCTCTCCACCTGGGATTCATAAACCCTGGGTCATTCCCATTTATGTCACATCAAAGAGGAGGAGAAAGCCCGCTCCTGCCACCCACACACGTGCACTGGCCAACCTTTGTACCCGGGGTCAGCGGAGGCACAGCCACGCAAGACGATTTGCTCTGTCCGGACAGAAAAGCACACGGGTGTCCCTGGCGCTGCCCCGGGCTGCAGGACCGAGCGAGTGGCGACTTTGCTGTGGTGGGAACACGCGGTCCGATACTATGAGTTGCTTTTTTATTCTAGGCAAGCTTAACACAACACTATTTCATTTTTTTTTTTTCCCCTTGGGGAAAAAAAAAGAAAAAAAAAAAAGGAGGGGACACCTCATTTATGTACCTCCTCCCAGGCGTGCTGTGCACACACATGGGAGGATGCGGAGCCGTGCAGGGAGCGGGGCTGTGCGTGCCGGGGACGGATGCTGCTGCTGGCAGCTCCCAGCAAGCTCGGGGCTCCGGCACTGCTCATACAACACGACGAAGCGTTTCAGCCTCGGTGCAGCCCTTGGTAGCACCTCACCGTAGCCCACCCAGGGTCATTAACACCGATTTCACCCTTTACAGCCACAGAACTCAAGCTGTGTAAGGCCGGACACGGCCAAAGCGGGGACACCAGCACACGGCGACTCAACTCCTTTTAACGTCCCTCAGAGAAGAGCAGTAAAGATCAGAGCTCATCATTTTACAAACATGTAGGGACCAGTCCTCGTCCCAGAGCTCTTGCAACACCTCGAAGATGAGCAGGTAGCAATGACAGAGAGAAAACCGAGAAAACAGGTCTTCTAACGGTATTTAAGTCCTCAGGTCCCACTGAAATTGGAAAGCAGAAATTAGCCAGGAAGAGCTGGCTTAAATGAAGCAGGAGATGGTCACACCACAGGTTGCACGGTGGTAGAGAAGACAGTAATCCTAAAGTCTCTCGAGTCCCAGCCTTATGCTCTTTCTTCCTAAGTTCATGCCAGAGTGCTTAATCTTCAAGAAGCTTATGCTAAGATTTCCGTGTTTGTTTAAAGTTTTAAAATGAAACCTAATCCTCTACAGGGAATCCTACACTGAAATTTTCATTGTTTGGTTGTTGGTTTTTTTTTATCTCAGATGCAAAACAACCCTAAACCTGCTCTGCAGATCTGCTGACACAGAGGAAATGAAATATGATTTTGTTGGTTTTTTAAACCCCTTATTGATTTTTTCCTGGGTTCATGAAGGGTTCACAAATGAGAGTGATGGTCCTTCGGGTACGACTGTCCATTTTAAGTGCCGCCTTCCACATTAAAGTGTTAGAGGACAGGCTGCAAAAAGAACAATATGGACAATTATGCCAGAGGGCCTGCTCATGCCCTGGAGCCCCACCAGCTTAATTTGAAATACAGTTTTCACCTGATGTAGTTAAAGCAGCACAGAGAGGGCTGTGCGGAGGTCGCAGCCATTTTAACCAAGCACGGTGCAGTTGAGTTCAAAGAGCGGTGAATTCAGAGCGGTTGGCCTTCTGCAGGTGGGAGAGGGGATGGACCTACCTCCTTTTGGACCTGTTGTCCCATCTTAGTTCGTAATTGCCCAGGGCCAGGGCCAGACTTTGGAGGTGGTGGAGCAGGGCTCCCACCAGCACCAGCCGGTACTCAAACACCCGCACACGGCTGCCAGTGCCACCCTCTGGAAAAGAGGACCACTACAGAAACGAGACCCGGGAGCTGAGCTCGAGTGTGGACTTTGCTCAGCTGCGTAGCTGGAGCATCAGTTGCCCGACAACCCTGTAAGCCACATCTGCTGGAGATGCTGCCTGGTTTCCAAGTCACGACCTTGCTCTTGGTCCGTTCTCTTTCAGATATCTTGTTCTTTGAAATGGTAAATGAGCACGTAAACTGAAACAGCAAAGGGAAAGAGATGAACGTACCGAAAGAAAAAGATGCTGCACAAAAAGCTTCTCTGAAAATTTCAACCTAAACGAATTCTGTCTGGTAACATTACAAGAAAGTGAAAACGGGCTCTTATTATGGGAGGTGTTGGACAATGATGATTACACTTGTAGTTGCCTGAACTACAGGTATACATAAAAATGAAAAAAATAAAATCAGGTGTACCTATAAACAGAACACAGAATCACCCAGCAACTAAGGTTGGAAGGGACCTTCTGGCCCAATCCCTACCCAGAGCACAGCCAGCTTCAAAGTCAGAGCAAGCTTTTGCCTGGGAGAGTTTTGCACATCTCCGCAGGAGATGGTTTGACCGCCATCCCTGTGAAAACTGTCTCCTAATGTCTAACTGGGATTTCTTTGTATGTAACTTGTGTTTGGTGCCCCTCATCCTTCCACCATGCACCTCCAAACCAACCCTGGCTCTGTATTTCCTGTAAGGTAGTTGCAGGCAGCAGGAGGGTCTCCTTTCAGCCTTCTCTTCTTTAGCCTGGACAAAGCCAGCTCCCTCGGCCTCTCCTGGTACGCCACGTCCTTCTGTTGGACTTGCTCCAGTGTGTCAATGCTCCTCTTGTACCAAGGGCCCTGCAACTGGACACAGTACACTTAGACGTGGCCTCGCAAATACTACATGTGTTCTTCCAGAGAGCCTGATGGTTTGTTTGGTTTGGCTGTATTCTAACTTCTCTTAATTTAAGAGATTTTGGTTTTCCTGTTGAAATACACTACTGACTAATGCTGGACATATGATACTCAGAAGGATCCTTCAGCTGACCCCACGTGGCTGCTCCCATCTTCTTATCTGGTTTCTAATCATCAGAGCAAGGAGGCTCCAGAACAACATTTTACTGAGAGAAGTAGGACAAAATCCAGCCTAGTTACCTCTGTAACGGAGCTCGGGCAGTCTGGAACAGAAGTCTACAGTGAGCTGAGGGTGATGGTGGAGGTTGCAGGCTTCGACTGGAGTCCCAGGATGTCTCTTAAGCCCCTACATTCCTCTTCACCATTTTAAAACACAAAACCCGTGCTTTCCCTTACCTCAGTGCCTGTAAAGCAAGGCACAGCCTGCGGCAGTGGTCTCGGGTCACGCTTTCGTGCCGCTCCTTTTTTCCTCCAAATATGCAGAGTCACGCAAGGCGAGCCAAGCAGCTTCTCGCACCCCGCTTTCCTCGCCCCTCCAGGCACGGGCGCTGCGCCCACGCGCATCCTCCCGCTTCCACGCGCTTCGTTTTTCCCTGTGGTCCGACTTAGACCTTTTTTTGTAACGAGCTCCACCTCGGCTCTGTGAGAATGACACGGGCTTGAGCCCAGCATGGCGCATGGTCCAGTCTTGCCCACGCGTTTCCTTCGGGGCGGTCTCCGTGCATTGGGAAAACATCGCGATAAAAAGCTAACCAGCATCGACGGCTGAGCCAGCTTTTACTCTGATAAATGATCAGGTCGCATAAGCGTTATTAGACACAATCGGTTGTGCGATCTCTGCAGGCAAGTGCTTCAGCAAGGGGGGAGAACTCCTCGGCGCTACGCTTCGTGGTAGAGCCAGAGCTCTGCACAGTCCGCAGCCAGATCCTCTCGCGTTTGAGAGGATCACATCTGCCTCTGGGCAGGCAGGCAAGCAGGAGCAGGGCAGGGGCACTGCGGCCAGCTTTGCAAAGCCTGTCTTGCTCCTCTCTACCCTTCCCCCAGGGCTGGCTCCATCCCTCCATCCCGCCCTCCATCCCTGTCCGCAGGTCTGAGGCGAGCCGAGGCACGCGGCCGGCCTCCGGAGCAGGAGCCGGCGCACACCAGCAGATTTCAGCCTCCGGATGTTTCCCTTTGAATAGCTTGACAGCAAAAGCTTTCATCCCGGAGAAGCCTGACTTGCATCCGCGGCTTGTCCTCCCGTGTCACTGGGATTTGCACACCAGTGGCTAAAACCTGGCTTTGGCCTCAGGTCGAGCGCTTGAGTGGGGGGGAGCTGCCACGGTGCCTTCCTCCCCGGCTTCAATCCCCCTGCCCTCAAGGTCTTCCAGGGCATTCCCGGATACATGGGATGTCTTATAGCTGAATTGCACCTTGGCAAAGCTGCTTAGTATTCATCCTTTGGGGCCAATTGCTGGCTATCATACAGAGCAAGGGCAATTCATGAGGAAGAAAAGGCATCTTTTTTAAAAAATAAAGCGGGTTGGGGTTTTTTTTCCCCTCTAAGGAAGCCTGCAAGGCAGAGTGACAAGATGCATGAAGAGAACATTTATGCAGACGAGCAGTGTGGCCTATTTAAGAGGAAAGTGAAAGAGCAATTATTCCACAGCTCCATTCTGACGTTAACCAAAAATAAAAATTGTCAGGATTCGGCAAAAGGACCACACGCAGCCAAGGAAGCGGCGCTGGCAGCAGGGGGGGTTACGCCGGCGAAGGGACCCTGGGGAAGCAAACGAAAGCCGAGGCACCCGCTCACAAAATCACCAACCCAGGACTTGCAGGAGCAATTGCCATCAGTAAAAAGCATTAAAACCCCTCTGTGAGGCAGACCGGAGGCAGTATGGAAATTAAGCCAATTACCGTTGTACTCGTTTGCCCGTTCAGAAAGGCCACGCGCAGCAAGGGCTAACTCTGCCCTCGGTTTCTGGCCGGCCAAGCTCACGCAGCGGTCCTGCGCTGCGCCTCGGACCAAGCAGATGGCGGAGCTGCCTGTATTTTCTGTAGGCACAACCCCTTAGCTCTTCGGAAGAGGTTTTGGGAGCCTTTGCAGAAGCCACCGCTAACTTACACTAAGAGAGAGCAACCGGTTTTGTCTACAAAGCACCTATTATCTCATTTTTTATGTTGTCACTTAAAGGAGCTTGGCTTATTTCAGAGAGTGGAAGAGGGGACTAGGTTTGGGGGAGAGGGTGCCGGATTCGTTACCCTCTGTGCAGCTGAAGTGGGTGCCCTGACCCTCTGTCAGCAGCTGTGTTGACACATACAGCAACAAGGGAGAAACTTAACGTGATGGGTCTATGGCAGGGAATTAATTGGCGTTTGAAGCACCTGTCTCAGATGTCCGAGTGGAAACCTCACCGAGATGAGCAAGAGCAGCTCACACGGTGTCGAACTACCTGCAAGCTTCAGCGCAGACGGCCCTCCGTCCCCGCTCACTCCCTCCACTTTCCAGCCCCTTTCTGCAACGGTGGTGTACGACACAGCGGAATTGCCTGCTCCTGTGCTTCTAAAAGGTGGTTCCTAAAGACTGACCAGCACTTGTGAACTCCTAAGCCCTCAAAAACAGATTCCCAGAGTACTCTGCTAAATAGCTCCCTGAATGGCTCAAAGTTTGCACTCCTGAAGCCCAGGGTAGCAACCCTGCTATCTTTTTTTCTCATTACACTGAGAATTTTAAACTCAACCATTTCATGATCAGTGTGACCAAGACAGCTACCTACCACGACATCTCCCGCGAGTCCTTCTCTATTCACAGATAACAAGTCTAGAAGGGCATCTTTCCTAGTTGGCTCACTGAGTACCTGTGACAAGAAGTTCTCTCATACAAACTCCAAGAATTTCCAAGGCCTGCTCGTCACAGCAGTATTATATTACCAGGACACGTCTGTGAAGTTGAAATCTACCATAAGGACAAGGGGTACCGATCAGAAATTTCTCCTAATTGCCTATAGAATAACTGACCAGTGCTTTTTTTTTTTTTTCCCCCTCTGAAAGAGGGGATTCGCGCTCTTTCTTAAACTTGCATTTGGCATCTAACTTGGGTGCTCTCACCCCCCGCTTTCCTTCCCTGACTTTCCCACCCCCCCGACTACACGGTCCAGGAGGTGCACAGAGGAGCCGGGTCCGCCACCGGCACACGCCGCAGCATCGTCCCGCCAGAGCCCGGCTGCACCCCGGGCAGCGGCCCCAGGGACGGCGTGGGCAGATGCCCAGGAGGCAGCACGGGGGGGGCCCCGCGCACCTGGGGGCAGAGGGCTCAGCGGCCTGGGGCTGAGCCGTCCTGTGCGCCCCGGCCCCCAGTCAGGGAAGACGCCTGGTGTGGGAGCGTGGACGTAGCCCTGGGCTCCTAACGCCCGCCGCCCGCGTTTCTCCCAAAGCCGACGCCTGCTGCGGACAATGCGATTTATCCCTTCAGCTTCGTACCTCTGTTTACAATCAGAGGGTAAAAGCATCTCTGTGTCTCACGGAGGGATGGAATTAATTATAGAGAGAATTCCTGAGTGCTCAGATAACTTGATTTTTAGGACTCCTCTACATACTGTAGCTACATCCTTGAGGCTTAAAAAGAGAAGGAAAAAAAACCTCATGCCATGAATGTCCCCATGGCTGGATACTGGCAGGACGCAGAACAGGACAGCTCTCCCTCCAAGCAGGACAGGGAGTGAGGCACGTGGCTGCATGCACACTCTCACAAGGCACGTGTTCGGAGCGAAGCAAAAAGCAAGAAAAAGAGAAGGGGAGCACGCAGCACCAGAGGGAGAAAGGAGTCCCATCAGCAGCACCGGTGCTGAGCTCAGCTATCAGACGCCAGCAGGTGTGCTTCCATGCGGATCCAATTCCACTTGTAACTAGCACAACAGAGGGGAAAAAACTGATAAAAATTGATAATCAATTGATAATTGTTCATTTTGCCTGTTGTTCCCACTGCAAAGGGCATGCAGCAAGGGCCTCCTTTGCCTGCCTGCACCTGGGTGTCTCGCTGCCACCCAAGCCACCCACAGCTACTTGTGGCAGGGATAGGAGACAAGGCTCAAGACATATAGGAGACACGCACATGTCTGGAGAGGCAGCTGGAGGCCCACTGGGGTGTGCCAAGGTCTCCCCAAAACCACTAGGCTTCTATGAGTGGGCTGCCGAATCAAGCCTCCTCGACAGTAGCAGGTACAGCATTAAGTAGGACAGGAGACAGCAGCTCATTGAGGAATTGTCATGATGAATCTAGAAGGGGCACGTCCCACAGATCTTGTTTTGCGTCCTTACGGGGGGCACTTGGCCATATCAGCGATGGCAATGAGTGGCCACCAGCTGCAGCACAGTCCTGGGGGACACCCGAGACCTGTGGGACTCGCAGCACTGGCTGGGTTGGGGCAGGAGATGGAGACACGCTCCCCCCTCGCAGGGGTTCCCCCCAGCTGCTGAGCCCCGCAGCGGGAGCTGCAAGAGGTCCCGAGCAAAAGCCGTTCAGCGTCCGGAGGGCAGAGCAGGAGCGAACTGCGTTTCTTAGCTTGCGATTCATCTGCGGGCATTCATCTGAAAGGTTTTTGCTGCTGCTCTGTTTTCGGTTGGCACTTCAGCACGAGGACATGAAATTTTAGAGGAAAAGAGAAGCACTCCCAGCCTGTCTTTAAAAACGAAGTTGTTGGTTTTGTTTTCAATAGAAGAGAGAGAGAAGACTGTCAAGGGAGGAGAGCCTCAACCCCCCCACCAGCGGTGGCTTCAGAGCTCCTTCGCCCCACGCAGATGCCCCAAATACCTTGGGGAGGAGAAGCATCCCGCTTCCAGGCAGGGAAAGCAGGACCAGGGTACCGCAGAGCCGCCAAGATCTGCCTGCTGTGCTGGCTGACATTCCCACCGCTGCTCGTGCCCAAGCCTCGCGTTTCCCACGGGCTGTAACGCAGCCAGGTTCAGCTCTGGTTTGGTCTCTCGGGCAGCAGAACCACCCCGAATACACGCACGCTCCACCTTGCGCCACGCTGGTGTGGAGGTCAGCCGTCCTGCCACCCACCGAGCTCCAGGGACCACCGAAGCCACCGCCTCGCCTGCGCCCGAGCTTCCACTTAAATCCTGCGAGGGACAGAAACCAAACCTACGCTCCTGTCCAACGTCCCGTGCCCTGGACACGGGGGGGCCTTGTCTTCCCGCTGTAACCGATGCTTACCACCCGTGAGAAGACCAGGCCAATCTGCTCGATGCTCAGAAGAAAACGAATCTGGGGAGTGAGCTTGTCCCCGATTACATTTTCTGAACTTTTAGAGCTTGAGCCAAAACATCACATCATGCTAACATAACGTGATGCTAAAATAAACAACACAGAATAAAAATACATAAGTGAATGAAAAGATTGCTCTGAGAAATCTTAGAATCATAGAATCGTTTATGTTGGAAAAGACCTTTAAGATCATCGAGTCCAACTGTCTTACAGTCAAGGAAATCCAAAAAAACGGGGTAGACCGAGGTCTTTGTGGACACACTGAGGCAGGCAAGCTGCAGAGTACAGCACTCGCAAGGGGATGAAATGGAAGGAAACCACAGGAAAACGGTGTAAGGGGAGAAGAGAAAGTACCGTCCAACAGGCCCAGCGGCAGACCCGGAGGCGGGGATTTCGCAGCTGACCCATCGCCTCGCTGGAAGTGAGCAGGTCGACGGAAGAACGTGGGAGGTGGTAGCGCAGTAGGGTTTGAGACCAAAAATGAGAAGATAAGACCCAACAGAGGCAGCGCAACGGAAACTGAGATGAAGGGACAAACGACCTTGTCTTTCATTTGGATAATTGTGCCCAGCTGAGCCCAAATTACTCCTCCCAGGTGCTATCTGCACACCCCACCTGCGAGAGCCCGGCTGGAGCTGCTCTGCTCTTAACAGATAAAACAAAGGGCAGGCAAAGCCCTAGACTGTGAACAAACAGCCTGTAGGCTTGAAACATCTCAGGCAATAAAACACCCCTCACTCAAAATGCATTTGCGTTCACATTTGTAAGGCAGCACAGCGGGATTATCGCTCTTCTTTGTCTCGGGGAGAGAAAAGTGACGTTTTAGACACCGAGTGGCAAATGAAGTTTTTAGCTGAGACTGTGGTATCTGTAAATTGCAAAAATATATTTTGCTTTCTTCAATAAAGCAATAGCTGTCTGGTGCAAAATCTGCCCTCTTTCACCTGTCCCTGCTGCCTCAGGTGCACTATGTAATACCTTATTTTAATAGGTCTCAAATGAGCGGTGAAATCCATAACCACACGCCTTAATGGCTTCCGCACTCCTGCAAAAAAACTTGCATAAAAGTGTAGCTGCAAAGCCCCGTTTGCTTCGCTGGAGAGACACAGCCAGGTCAACCAGCACTGCGTTCCTTTGGCTTCCCATTTGTTGCATGACAGAAATTAGTTGCAGAGTACCTGAATTTGAACCTGAACCAGCCTTAAATAAACAATATTTAGTGACTCTAACAGCTACATTTTAGTCTGATTCTTTCCACCTCTTCTTCCCCCTCCGGAGCTCTGTTCTGCTCTTTGGTTTTGCTGCTATTATCAAGCACTACAAAATGGTGCTTTCTGCAAACCGGATGACCCCCATCTCTCATTTTTTTGCCACCCACTGTCCTTTGGCCCATAGCTGATACAGAACCAGTAAGAGGGAAACCATTACCTACCCGGAAGGGGTTTTCAGACGATACGCTGCAGAAGGGATGTCACGCGAGATGAAGCGGCGAGCTTTGCGAGACGGCGGACCACGCTCGCTGGGGACCCCCCAGCAGAGCCAGCGGCTGGGCACGGGTCCATCAACAGCCCCAGAGCGGCCACGGTGCAGGTCCAGAGTCCCCCGGGGGGCCTGGGCAGGAGGGGGGGGGGGGGCACCTCCCTGAGAAGACCGGTCCTTCACTTAGCTGGGATGAGGGCACACGGACAGCATGGTGACGGCATCGCTCCAGCCGGCACCACAGCCCCCAGCCGAGCTGAACTGGGGCTGCTGGGCCCAGGGCAGGGTGGGTGGAGGCCCCCATGGGAGGCTGGGCAGGCTCGTTAAGGCCTATTAGCGCTCCCAAGGCCCTGACGATGCCAGCTGTTCGGTTTTGCCTTAGCTTCAGCTCGTTTTTCCCTGGTCCTTTATGGAGACCCCCCGCCCCACTGGTGCTCCGGGTGGCGGGCCGGTGGAGCCCGGCTCCCACTCGGGGACGGTGCAGACAGCTGCGGTGGCTCCCCGCCACCCTGCCCTCTCCCGCCTTCAAACTCTCACGTTTCCTTCTGTCTAAGGCGCAGCCAGCTGTAAAAATAATATCCTGGCAGGGATGAAACAATTACGGCATGATACGCAAGCACCTAAGCGGAGCAAAGCGACGTTGTGTACAGCTCAAGAGAAAGAGCGTTTGAAGTGAAATTAATTTTATTTAATTTTATTAAAGGACTGAGGGGGCTTCCCAGCTTTCAAGTGGCAACAGGAGGAGCCTGGCATGTCTCTCCATCAGAGACAGAGACGGGAAGAGCTCGCCGACCAGAGGGAAGCGAGCATATGGAATACGTTACCCACGTCCGTCATAGAAGTAAGGAGCTTGAAAGAGTTCAGAAGGAAACTAGATACATTTCCAAACAAAGAAAGGCTGAAAAATAGGGGGTGAGTGACAATGCGCAGCAGGGAGGGAAGGGGAGAGGGCTCACATAGCCTTCCCTCCGCCTGAGTAAGCCTGAAGGCCTGAAGTCTTTTGAATATGGAAGTTGTCTAAAACTGGTTAAAGATGTGCACTGAAGAGCTGAAAGATGAAACTTTAAGGCGTTAATCAAGAAAGGGTTTTTTGGGGAAAAAAAAGTAAGGTCCCAAATAGGATTAAACTTTCTAGGTGCCCGCGCTCTGGCTATACACACCGTTGGTAGTCGGCTGGCTTGACCTGCTCCATCCCAACCCTCACTGCACTTGCTTGCGAGAGGACTCCTGGCTTGGAAGGGTTTTGCTTTTAAAAACGAACACAAAACCAGAAACGACTGGAGTTTGGAAATGAAGCCCCTGCAGCGCAGACCGCGGCCGAGCAGTCCCGGTCCCCCCGCGGCTCCCGGCGCCAGCGCCCACTCCTCTGCCGCCGCGTGCAGCGTCTCCCGTTCCCCCAGCCGGGCACACAGCCAAACCCGCTTTGGGACGACCTACCTGCCGCGTCCGTCACCTGCCACTGGCCGGGGGCGGCATTCCCCTGCCCCAGGGGATCTGAGGCGCTCTGGGAAGAGCGGGGAGCTCCGGGCAGGTCACCAGGAGAAGGCAGGGTGACATACAACCTGTAAGCCACAGGATGGTCACTGCTGAAGCCAACTAATCTTCCAAGCGCTCAACACCTCCTGCTTCTGTCGCCTCTGCCAGAAACGACGGGGCTGTGCCGGTGGTGACGGAAATGAAAACGATGGAAAAAAACTTCAGAAACTGAACATCAGCATCTTCTTTCTTTAAAACCCGGTGCCGGGTTCTGGGCAGCGGTCCCCTAGTCCTTGGCAGAAGGCAGAGTGCTGGTGAGGAGATAACCGCCCTGGTTCTGCGGACCTGCCAGGTCTGCGGCGGGGAACCGCCGCACCCTCCCTCCGCTGGTCCCACGCGGGCGCTGGCATTAGGAACCTGCCGGCAATAGGCGGCAATAAAAGCATTGTGGCATTCTCTTCCACGGGCGGGAACAAAATTTAGGAAAGCGGTCTCAGAAGACTTCAGCAGCTTGGCCAGACAGCTCTGGCTTGGACAAAGCGACAGCTACGTCACGTCTCGGGGTAGCTGCTCTCTCCGGCGGCCCTGGAGGCGCGACAGCCTTTGGGCATCACGCTTTAGCTGTAGAGTAGCCAAGCACATTTGTTTTCCTGTCTAACTCTAAATTAATATCCCATTCTTTGCCTCCTCCACCCGAGAACATGCTAGAAATGAGAGATCCTTCCTTAGAAAGGAAGAAAAATGGGATGGTTTCAATGCGCAATGCTACGTCTCAGCTCCCATTTAGCTGCCTTTGCAAGGGCAGGCACTGGCACAGGCTCACACTGAAATAGTTACCCCCTTGCACAGGTTATTTTATTTAAGGTTAGCAGCTTTCCAGTATTATTGTTTGGGAGTTTGCATACCATGGGTTAAAGCATTTCAAGTGGCCCTCTGTCACGTGCATGGTTCTAGCATGCGTGTAAAAGACTTTAAAAGGCTAATCAGGGCAAAAGCCAAGTTAAAAAAAGGAAAAGATTAACACATAAATTAAAAATGGAAAAGAAATCAAAGGAAGACAACACTGAAGGGCGTGTTAGCTAGCTGACAACTCTGTGTAGCTGTAAGAATTATGAACACTGTAAGATTTTGTATGTATTATTACAGTGTTCCAGGTCCACATGATTTAGCCTTATGTAGGTTGCTGGAAGCGCCCATCTCCTCCGTCACGTGTCTGATACGGTCAGCTGCGCTGTGGTGAAACGCAGATTTCAGCTGGTTTTGTACCAAATAG
Source organism: Aviceda cuculoides (assembly GCA_035590195.1). Lineage (NCBI taxonomy): Eukaryota > Metazoa > Chordata > Aves > Accipitriformes > Accipitridae > Aviceda > Aviceda cuculoides. The sequence goes on along the minus strand of JAVJGG010000030.1, from coordinate 12,831,115 downwards.
ATGCAGTTGCTTTTTTGAAGTTCTTTGCTATGAAATGGATCTGAGCTGCAGTAAGAAATTGAGTGATGTGGAAAATTGTCTCGCCTCAAGCACACCCCAGTGCCTGCTGGTATTTTTTTGGTGTTTCTGTTGCTTTCCCTTCCCCTCCCCTCCCCACGTTACTGATCTTTTAATTCATGACTTTTCTTTCCTATGTTGGCAGAGGCCAGGATTTACATGCTCGGTTTGAAACACCTAGAACTCCTAGTCAACATGCACCTCAGAGCCAACCTGCTCTTTAAGGAGCAATTAAAATAAGTCCCATGATGTTTTCATCCAGAAGGCTTGCCACTGCTAAGCTGTCTGCTCTTTTGCTGGGGCATGTACATATCCTGTAAAAAAAACTTTTTAAAAAAAGGGAAAGAGCATTTTGATAGCAAGACAATTACTTTTATACATTATATTGACTACTGTACCTAGACACGCCATTGGTTTCAAAACTTAGTTTCAGCCAAAAAAAGAAAAATATCTGAAGCTGTTGAAACTGTCACGGTTTAAACCTTTAAACTACAAATGATGTAAATAAGACTATTTTAATGTAATATGTTATTATGTAAATAATATTTTATTATGTAAAATACTATTCTTTTCCAAGAAGTCTCTAACCAGTACTTTAACACCAAACTTAAGTGGCAAGTAAGTTTTTTAAGCAACAATCCCCACCTTTCCATAGGCGCACCAATGAGAATCAGTAGGAGTTAATTCTTAACTTTGTATCAGTCACCAACATCCTGTGTCCCAGGAAAAAAACATACTTTAGAAGTTAATAAAAAAATGACCGGTTTAGATCAAAGAGGAGAATTCTAAAATGAATGCACTAATGTTAAGATAGAGCTATTCTATCCTTTTACCAAGTTCAGCACATTTTTTTCAGCCGGTGCTTTTGTACGTTGTTTTATTGACCCATTCATACAGCAGTGATCCTTTACACTAATCAGGAAGCATGTATCAATATTAAAAATAATGTGTTTATTATGGTCCGTCTCTCGGGCAACATGTTCCTGAGCACGAGATATTCCTGATAAATACCTGATCTGTGGACCTTCAGACTACGTAGAGAGAGATAAATAAGAGTCATTATCCTGAAAGATAACCGGACTCCCTCAGGAATTATTCTAGTCTGCAAAAAGCTTTATGGTCCTCAGAAAGCATTCCTCATTGTACGAATACAAGTATCTAGAACCATTTTAATGCTCAGTAGTTCTTAAGACAGAGTTTTCACATTTGACTGCAACTCTCCAGGTCTTCAGCATTCACCATGAGACCCGGACTGTTTTAGCACTAGGCAGTTAATACTTCAGATAGGCATTCAGCATGCTTATTTTTTTGAGACAACCATTAGTATGCTCTTCATGTGAGAATATAAACAAACATGAGAAAACCCTACAGAAAGTAATGTTACAAAATCACAAGTCAAAGAAATCCCCCCGATAACCTTACTTTGATGGCACGCAGATGTTATACCCGAAGTAAACCGAAGCATCTCCCATGGCACCTGGAAGTTCCCCTACATTCCACCGGCGGAGTAATGCTGCCATCTATTGTGAAGATGAACTCAAGAGACTCATTTAATTTTGCTGGGTGACACGTTCGCTACGATTACCACTTGTCTTTCTCTTTTTATTAACGGTACTTTCTTCCTTAATATCTGCTACGGATCATTGCTGCAGACAGGCTGCAGGCATAGCTGGACTTTCGGCCTGACCAAATCCAGCCGTTGGGACATTTTGATCTCTAAGCTACGCCAACGTACAGAACTCGACTGCCTGCCGCCGTTAGCTCAAAGGCTGGATCAAAACTGGAACCCTGTTGCTCTACCTCGGTTGGCTACCGAGACGTACAACAGCGGCGGGCAGGGAGGCAGCACGCTCTCCCTGCGGTAACCCTTCCGGATGAGCTTTTCCTTCCTCCCTCGTCAGAGGAGCCCAGGACTGCAGGTCAGTACCTGGAGCCTGTCCGCCAAACGGGGACAGCCCTCGAGCCCTAGTATAACCTCACGGCTACGCCTTTAGGTCACCTCTTCTTCTGCCTCCCAAGCACAAGCGCAATCCAAATACCCTTTATATATAAATATATCTCGTGCCTGATTCTAGCAGCCGTAGTTACCAGCCCTGAGCAGGAAGCACTATTGCCCGAAGCCGCTTTTTTGTGTGCGCAGAATTCAGGCAACCTGGTTTCAGGAGAGCAGCTGCAGGAGGCCCAGGTCAGCACACCTCTAAAGGCAGTTGTAAGCAAAACTGAAACAAGTTACAATGGTACTTCGATCTCTTTAAAACTGAAGTAGCTTGGCACTGGTTGAGTTTCGCAGTTCTCAGGGTACCTTTCACTTTCCATCTACCTTGGCATGATGCATACACCCTCTCTTCCTTCACCTCCCTGCTATTATCAGCTAAGTCAAGACCTAGGCATTAGGCCATCAGTGCCATCCTAAAGTTGCTTAGCTGGGAAAATAAGGCCATCTGCTCGCTCATAAGCGAGCAGCGTGCATCATCGCGCTCCCTTGTGCTCTCATTTTGCCAATCCTGTCGGTGCTCACCTCATTGTTCATTTTTTTTCCAGCTTTAGGAACCAAACGGTTTGTACAAACAGTAGGTTTGCAGCAGGCAATACAAACCAAGAGCAGTGCAGTACTCGGGAGTCACTCCTGGGCAGCTTGCATAGCTGCTCAGGCCAGCCAGCTAGTAGGATTTTCTCACTTATCTTTAGGGCATTCAACTGTTTCCAAGCCACTCAGTGGGAAGGAGAATCTCTCTCTTGAACTGCAGTTGTAGCTGAACGCGACCACCCACACACAAGTGGTGCAGCCAAAGAGGACAGCTGGGTATGAGTGCTGTTAGGTCTCCTGCAAAACAAGCATCAGAACAATGAGGCATTTTATACTCTTTGGTGTGCCAGAGGGTATGCATTTTTAAATTTTCGAATTGATAGATCCAACCAGGATCTATTAAAGTCAGGGTTGCTTGCAGCATGGAGGCAAACGAGAGTATCAGCAACTTGGACAGCATGGTAAGTAGCAGATTGCATTTTCAGAGTAATACAGTAATTCACAAATTCCTTGGATAGGTGTACACACCCCCTTGTGTCCGAGGAGGAGATGACATGTATGATGAAGGATGTCATCTGTACGATGATGTCTGCGTGACACCTGGGTTCAATACCCCCCCCCCCCCCCCATCATTTCAGGAGCTTGCCTGAAGAAAAGAGGTTGGGTTCATCGGCAACGTTGACCCTCCTCATCACGTTAGTTGGTTTCTCAGGAAGCAGGTTGTTCTGGGGAGTAAGCTGGGATAAAGACCCAAGATAGTCTGTGGTCCTCAGCTCTGTAGATAAGCTGCTGGTAAGCAGTAGGAATCAGAAGCAGTGCCTACACAGTACAGCGAGGTGACAGAGTAGTACCCTTCTCTTTCTCAGCACTACCCAAGCACACTTGGGTACTACATTCGTATCAGGCCCTTCAGCTGTAATCTGCACATTTCTAAGCTTCTTCCCTGCTCCCGGCAACTCCTGTTGTCCTTCCATCTACTTTAGCAGATAGAAGAAAGATCTCTTCCCATTTACTACATGACTAGCACACACATTACCTGCACTGCAGTCAAAAAAGCACGTTTAAACTGGGTTTTTGCCCAAATTCAGGAGCCATCAGAATGTAAGACAGGCTTAACTGTTCTGAAAGAGCTTAGGTCAAAGTCCTGGGTCTACCACACAAGGTCATCCTCTTTCTCCCAAGAGATCTATCTATCTTAAAGAAGTTCAAATCAAGAGACAGTATCCTGACTTCAGATACAAGACTGACCTTAAGCCAAATACTCTCAAGCTTTGTCTTAGAAGTGACAGATTCCAATCAAAATGGTAGCTTGCCAAAACCTTCCGTGATCCCATCCCTATACCCAGAGGCAGAGCATCACACTTATTTCATTGTTCTCAGGGATAAAGGACAGTACTTGCACACAGGTACTTTTTTTTTCTTTTTTTTATTGCTGTTAATTCAAGGAAAAAGGTTGCATAAAATCCAATCTCTTCTAGAAATATAAGTGACCTTTCCAGTACATTTCAAATATCAAAGTATATGGTAAACATACAAATAAAGAGAAGGTAACATACCTCCTATTTACAGTACAGTATTTTAAATCATAAAATAAGTTCCATAAAGTACAACTGGCAGGTAATTCACAATACAAGTCCATTGGTGGTTTAACACCCTCACTTCAACTCAAACGCAGTTCATTCATTTCAAGTGGTCCAAAAATACCCAGATCAAATAAAAATTTTAATCAAAATAATTTTCATTTACTACTTAAACTTTTTTTTTAAATTAAAGCTTTCATCTACCTCCCTCCCCATTCCCCCCCTCCAAGAAAAAAGTTTCAAAATGTACACTGGTGCTATAAATATAAATGCTACCTATGAAGAAATGTAGTAATCAAGCTTTTTTTTCTTCAAGTTTTTTGTTTGTTTAGCAATTTATTAGACGGCTGAACCAAAGATTGATTTTATTTCATCCCTCTACCGGACACCAAGTCTGATTTTAAGAAAAAACATTTCTGCCATGAACTGTGAGGAATGCCAAACCCTATGGATATACAGTGGTAGTTGTTCATCGGTGTTGAATGCAGCAGTCAAAAAATACACTCATCTTCCAGATAACCTCAGTGCACTTTAGGAAATCAAATATTACCTGGAAGCAATTTAGTACATATATTGGCTTTTAAAAATAAAATAAAAAATACAGCAGCATTAAACTTACTTACTCATGATACTGACATGATTAATACCATCTTAACACTCATTTCAGTCTTTCACATTATACCGTAATTACGCATAGTGGTAAATTGTTATAAAATAGTGACTTTGCTATTTGGTAGACAGGTTCTAATACTAATACCTGACTATTTTGTAGAAAACCATAGCTTTTGTTCAGTTTGAAATAAAACATTTACATTCTAAGTACAATGCAACACTGTAATAGTTTAGGAAAAAATATTCAATCAAGTAATGTTCATTCTGTGTTGACACGATGTAGAATAGCTTTAAAAAAGGAAAAAATGCTGTCAACTTCCATTACAAATGCAAACACACTGAGTACAACATTCATACCATTTTTTTCACCTTTGTTGCTGAACATACAGGCTAAAAAGCTACAATGGAAGAAAAACCTCAATTTAAGCTCGTTCATTTTTCTGTATCTGTTCCAGTCCACACAGTTTCAGCCCCTTCCTGCTCTATATATTTTCATTTATTTGGGACTCTCAAGAGCGAGCTGTGTACATGTATTATTATCAGATATAGTACACATACGGTATTGTGTGCTCCTTTGGACTCTCCTAATAGGACGTTTGAACATCTCCCCTCAATTCATGAGCATTAATTTAGAGTGCGGGCAGGGTCTGTCTGATATGCTAAACACTCATGCAAGTCCAACGAATCCACGTGGACAAACAGGGAAAGAAAACAAAACAGCAGCATAAGGAGAACAGGGAGGGAGGGAGGGAAGAAGATTGTGGTGGGGAACATGACCAAGTTTCTTCTTTCACCATATGGCTGCTCCACCAGTGATGTCAGAGGTCAGAGGACTTTTTTTTTTTAAAAATGCAGTAAACATTGCACATGTCTCAAGTCTTCAGTGCAAAAGCATGGTTCGAATGCTCTTTTTGATTGTTTGGCTGTGTGTTTGAATTACATGCATTACGCAAGCCTTTTGTAGAACCAGGAGGAGATCAGGGACTCAGCTTTCTTCTTTTGTATGGAACAGAGGTGCAAAAGCAATGAAAAATTCCAAAAGAATATAAAACCGGGAATGTCCCAAAACACAAGACCAACCCCCCCCTCCCACACACACCTTCCCCCAATTTCCCAAGCTTCAGTTTAAGTAGGCAATGTTTACTTGTTTCAGTCTGCAGAATCCAAGGTATCATTGGAAGGGGGAGGGGGAGGTGCGTATCTCAGTCTGTAAGTGCCTAAAACAGGAAAGAGAACTACTAAGTCACTGCTCACAATTAAAATGGATTACAAAACCACTACAAGGTATCAAAATGGACATGCTCTTCAAAAGGCACTATAATCCTTCAGTCCTTTTAAAGTAGGTTCTAAGAGATTATACTATTTTCTTTCATCTGCTTGCTAAAACTGTAAGTTTAAAAAAGATATAGATCATAGATATCGGACTTTACTGGAAAAATGCAAAGAAAAGAAGACCCCCATCAAGGTTCGTCTTTCCTGTTCCAGTCCAACCAAACAAGTCAGAATGGGCACAGGCCAAGAATCAAAAATAGTTTATGCTCTATGCAAACACTCCGTTTTCCCCATTCTTCTAGATGGAGAGAGAAATGGCGTATAAGACTGAAGCCATTCCTTTGATTTTTAGTTTCCACCTTTTTGCTGCAACTTTTCTGAAAAGTTAAAGCATGTTTCATTTATGTATTGCATGATGGGACACAGAACGACAGCTGATTGTGCAAAGGTAAGCTTTAGAAAAGTTAAATTATCAAATGGCCAGTCTGTTGTTTTTTTTAAATTCTCACATTTTAAGAATCCAAGTTTGTATCATAGACAGTAATTGATATCTTTCACTTTTTGCCAATGAATTCTCTCAGAAAAACCACTGAACAGGAATGAAAAAATTGAAGCAACATGCAAGTCTCAACATAATGACAAAAACAAACCAGTGAAAAAAGAATGACAATTTAGGACTGATACAGTTTGACTTCCCAGGTCCGAATCACACGCATTTCCAACTTCACGCTGTGAACCCCGTTCCCTTGCACTGTTCTACAAAATTTTCAGGCAGAGATTAAGATGCTTTGCAGTTTTAGAGCAGGTCACTAGTGCACAACCATTTACACAAAACATACACACGCACGCACACCTTTCTGCAAGACCAGAAACAGCACATTCAGAAAGGTAAAGAGAAACTGCTAAACTCAAAAGCAAGTCCGCTGGGAGTTATCATGATTACCTTGTTGACTGGCCTCCATGGATGACTGCTTACAGTCCTGCGCATAGTGTCCACTTACACCACAATTGTAACATGAAACGTTCCCATTCTTCTTGGGTCCCGACCCATTTGTGTTGGCAACTACGTTAGGTGCTGGATATACAGGATAGAACCTCCCAAATCCTGCCATCTGCTGCATACCATAGTTGGCTTGGCTCCCCATCACTGGGTCATGCATAAGCCCATTTGCATATGGAGACTGAGGCAGGAAGAAAGGAAGTTGTGTTCCATTGCTTTGATGTGCTTGATTGAGGTAGCTGCCATTGCAAAGTGATGGCAGAGTGAAGAAAGATGGAACTCTGTAGACTTGTCCATGAAGTGGGTTATGATAAAAATAGCTATTAATCTGAAGGCTTCCATTGGTCCCACAACTACACCTACGTCCGCAAGAACCGCAAGGACCAGATCCCAACTGCTGCGGAGGTAACATTGTCCCGTTAGTGTTATTATTCCCAACAGCATTTATGTAGGATGTGCTGTCACTCTGTGCAGTGCTGTGTGTTAAAGCAGGGCTCGGGCTAGGGGCAGGGCCTGGCGTATGCGTAGGTATTGCAGGAGGAACAGTGGACTGGACCTGACCAACACCTAAACCAGCTGACTGAGGTGGTGAGGACGTTGCTACAGTGTTCAGCACGTTTGTATTCTGGTTGGGCAGCACACTGGTAGCATGAGGACTGCCTGGCAAAGCGTACGAAGCTGGTGGAGGTGGCGGTGCTGCTGTGGAGAGACCAGCTGCTGGAAGAACTACCTTTAGATTGGTAGGCTGAGGGATTGCTCCTGGGTTTCCCTCAATGTGAGGCACCATTTGATTCAGTCCTACCACCTGGGATGCAGGTTTTGTGATGGGATCTGTAGTAGGAACTGGGGATCCTGGGAAACTACCTGGATTGTGGACTGGGATAAAGGCAGTATTTGGTGATCCAATACTTAAGTTTCCTGTCGGCTGCTGTGGTCCATTAACTGTGCAACTTTCTGATGATCCCTGTGGAGAGGGCATTTTCAATCTATGTATTGCCAAATGCAAAGCAGGGCTAGCAGGCTGGACAGAATGTGGAAGGAAAGTGGATGGGACTGGCAAAGGGGAAGCCATCAGCTCAAGGCGTTTCTCGGGTTCACCAGAGGTCACTGGGCCCATTCCACCAGGAGGTGAATTTGCAGACTCTCTCACTGGCGAGACAGCAACAGGCGTGGTAACAAGCATTCCCATCGTTTTACCATCTGCAGATATGGGTGGCGGGACAACTGCTTCAGGCTTTTGGGCACCGCTGTGCATCACACAGTGTAAGGCAGGCATGAAGGAAATATGTTGAAACTTTGCATTCAAAGGATCTTCTGAAAGGCTTCCATTTTCATTATTCACTGAAGAGATCTGAGCAGATGATTTGTTCATATTTGATGAACTGACAGCACTGTAGCCTGTAAACCTGGCTGTATTTTGATTCCCAGAGTCCTCAGAATTGCTGTCTGTATCTGTGGAGACAAAAGCATGTCAGTCAGAAGAATGAATCTGAAAAAATATAGTCATGCTCTAGACTCATTTGCCCATATAAAACTTTGTAAGTTTGACAAAACAAACGATAGATATGTCTTCCTGAATTATAACAACTCTGAGAATATTTTCATTCATCCACATCAAGCCAGGTCAATCTCCATCACTTGCCTATACCAACCTTCCCAATTAGCTACTGTGTCTTTGAGTTGTGTATATCTGCAAATGTGAAGAGTAGGACACAGTCTGAAATAAGAATTTGCATCTACCTAGAAAGACATTAATACAGCTTATTCAAATTGGAAGGAGCAACAAATTAAACCATCAATTCAAAGAAGGAGGACCTCTCAGACATGCCACACATAATTCGATATAAACCCAGTCCCCTTCATGCCAAAGTTTTCCCCATTACTGCACTGCTGAAATTTCTCAAGAGAGCTATGCCACTGAGGTCAAAAAATTACTACATATATGTAGCAATCCAAAATTCAGCAGTATTTAAACAGCCCTGCTATTTACCAGAAGCCTTCAAACCATCACTTCACGAAATCCATAAAGCAAAATGTGTTCTGTGGCTAGTTCAGAAATAAAAGCAGCTAATAAAATTGAGAAATGAATTAAAATTAATACAAGAAAGAGATTGGTCTAACAATAAAAACATTCATGCACGCTCTCCATAAATACAACCTCTGTCTTTTTCTTCTTCACTATCAAAGCTTTCCCTCCCATCATGTCGTGGACTAGAAGGAGAACTGTAACTTTCAGATGATGTTTCTCCACATGTATCATGACCAGATCCAGCGTCCAAATTCAGATCTAAAAATAAAAATTGGCATTTTTATTTTTAATCTCAGTATATGGAAGTGAGGTTATTCTGGTTTGCTCACATCTTGGGGTAGTTCAGATTTTTGTTTGTTCCTACTTAATTGCATCTGTCCCCTGTATTCCTAGCACTCCCGCTCTCAGCATTCAGGACTGGTCTTGTCCCTAAATTTGTGATGACTGAATCCTTAAAGGAGGTGACACTGAAAATCGATATTTATGCAGAGTAGTGAAAAGAATGATCATCCTTAATAAATTCTGTGATGCTTATACCAAACTGTACTATAATAATAATTTCCTCCAAATGGTAGTGATCAAACATTTCCATTCAAAGATATGCAATACTCCTTGGTCATGCCAGCAAAGGCAGAAAGCTAGCTAACTCAGCGGGCAACATAAAAATAATACACCTTTTCATAATTAACTCTTCCAGAACAGGCTTTAAGCAAACTGTTTCAACAAAACCTGTTTAAAGAAAAAAAACTGAAAAAGTGTAAAATTGTTTTCTAAATTCTGAATGGGCTCATGGGAAACTCATTTGCTGGAAACCAGCTTTCAGGGTGGTTTTAGGTCCTATTAATGAAGTCAAGTAAGTAGCTAGTATGCTCTGGCTTTCAAGTTCAGCCTCAGAGGTGAAGGAGCAAGACAGATGCACCCTCTCTCAGAAGGTATGCCAGACACTAGCTTCAAGGAAACTTCAACCCCAAAGTCTCAGTTGGCAAAACTCCAGGACAAAAATTAGAATACTACTGTTTATTTTATTAATTCTAACAAATTGTTATTATTTTATTTATAAATTATTAATTCATTTATTATTGCTAGTCCGAGTTTAACAGGTTGGGATAAGTCATCAAAAAGCTGCCTTAATGCTTCAATTCTTCAAATAATTTCCTGGATTAAACCTGCAATCGGTCAAATTATTTTAACAAGTGTTTTGAATATCTAATATAACCTGGAGCAGCAGTGTCAACCTCACATCACTGAAAGTAAGCATCTGAAGTGCTAGTCACAAAGTATGAAGTCTTCAAAGTTACAAGTGTAACTAACTGATGCCTCAGAAAAGCTAAAAATAGGGAGGTAAAAATGGAAGAAAACATGATGCAGTTAAGAGTTACTAACCCAGAATAGAGCATTTCAAACCAAGCCTGGATATATAAAGCTAGGCAGAGATTCTGACTGCAACATGAAATGTTTTCTTTATACTGTAACTCCAACAGGGTATCTCAAAAGACATTTTGGTATTTGTACACAAACGCACAGGTACAGGTCTCTGAGCAGGATTTAATTGCTTCCAGCCTCTGTGGGTTGCAGTTTCTTCTTGAAGCGGCCTTACCTAGCCAACAGCATCAGGCAGGTAGTTTAACATCTGCAGAGTAGCAGGTAGTGAGTGGACAGAACTCCTGTGGCAAAGGACTCCTTATTTAACTTTGCACTACGTCACAAAATTGCACCACCTCTTATAAGTTACTGTCAGTTCATAAAAGCTCAGTGTGTTTTGCCTGACAACAAGAACAGTAATCAGAAATATACGCAGCGAAGCTGTCCTGTGGTATATGTTTTCTGCTTGTGCAGCCCTTAGCTATAGCTTTCTAAAATTGTCCTGGTTTTGCTAAGTTTGTGAACTGTGAATTTACTTACAGTTTTAGTCAAATACTGTTTGTAGAAGGTAACAAAAACTGCCCATAAACCACATGACAGTAATTCAGAATTGGATCGACCTTAACTCTCAAAGGTGAGAAATGGTGAGAAGAATGAAAGCTTAATCAAGACTGTACCCCAAATGGAAGCAAGAGGAAAACCTTGTAAGAGTCCTTTCAACACTTACAGCAATTAGATGGTGTGGAAAGAAGCAAATTCTTTGTCAACTTTCTGTCACAAGAACTAAGTATAAGAGATGCAAGCCTGTGACCGATATTGGGAGCTTAGAAAACATCAAAATGGCAAAGTCAATGGGCAACACAGCCCTTCAGAAATTTGTAAAAAGGTTTGGAGGCTCAATTTACTAAAGGAACACAATTATAATTTTGTCTTATAACTAACTGATGTGCACAAGTCTTGGCCTAGACACTAGATTACGCTGAATCACCCAAACTTGAATACCCTGTTAGGGCAGCATACACAGTTCTGTATTGTGCCTCAGTGGTCACTTGTTTACATACTACAGTTCGCAACCAGAGAGTTTTTATACAGGTTCCTCATGGGCAATTCCACAACAGCTGAAGGAACTAGTGAGCTGCAAAGAAAACACTAATGACAAGGTGCTAGACCTCCACACACTCAGACTGTTAAATTTCCTATAGAAGTAGCCCAACAGTAACTGTTTCTGCTACTACTGCTCCGCATAAGGCAACCTATGGACATTTTACTAGTATTTTTCCAGTTATGCATAAAAAGAGACATACTCTAAGCAATTGCATACAGAAGACTGCGTCTAGCATGTTCTATACAGCAAGTCAAAGCACAGACTAAACAGCCAACATGCTGACTTGCACCAAAACAGATTTCAAACTTGTGATTTCCCCTTTACAGCAGAACAATGAATAAATCAGCAAAGCTGGAAATTCTGTTTCTTACAAACAGTTTGGGAAAAAACATCTTACCTTTTGCTGTCCCTGTACGGATGTGCTGTGATGTTGCAACTCTAACTCCATTAGTCCTGTTATTCAACCGGCAGTCAGTTTTCTTTGCTTTCTCCCTGTGTAAATAATTTTCATATTTTTTTTTCCAAATGCATGGGCACAAATAACCAACCATGAATGAACTTATAATGTCACTGTAAACAAAGGCAGTGACTCCAGGCCAGAAATGTGTATTTAATAGAGAGAACAACAAATGTAGATAATAAACAGGTAAAGGCTCTTAGTGCAGTATACCAGGAACTAAACTGCAAGCAGTGTTACTAAACACTATGAATAAAGACCTAAAACGGAAAACACACAAAAAAAGAAATGGTGCAGCTGATACTCAAGTTGTCTTTGAAAGCTGATGTGTTTAATGCAGCCATACACCAGACCAGCATAAAAGCATATGGCTACAGAGTAATGAAATGACAGAAAGTCAACTTGGAAGTAGGCAGAGTATTAGATAAGGGTGGAACTGTGTTCACTTCCTCACAGTGCAGGATTGTGTAGCCCCCACAGGAAGTTCTGAAGACCTCTGATGTGCAAATTATCTTCAATAAAGTATCTCAGCAAGTTACCACCCACTGTGTAATGTTAAAGGTTGCTGTCAATCCTTATTTGATTTTCAGTTTTTTCTGAACAGCTTTACACCTTTTACCTTTCAAATAAACATAAAGGGGAAAAAGGCAATTCGGTATTGGTTAAGAACCTACTGCTGCTCCTTCATCTTTTTGCTAAATGACAACTGATATTTTGAGAAATGAATGCATACAATTACATTCTATTTTTCAAGCTACTTCTTTTCAGAAGATAAAATAAGGATTTTTATGCAGACTGCCTTCACACTATGGCAGCTCTTTTTCCACAACAGCAAAACAAAGCACCTCATTGATTGTAGACTCTGTTTAACAGAGTGAATGCATTACACTTTGTTTCTGGATAACTGGTTACATTGGAAACCTACTTTTCCAGCTGTGGCTTTCCTTTCTTTTTGCTTACTGTAGACAGACTTCGTTTTTCCGCTGTATGCTAGACAGAAAATACAAAGATGCCAGTCAAACAACAGCATTTGTATCACGAAAGCCAACCAAAGAACCCCTTCTAGACTGACACGTCCGTGAGTCCAACACTAGTGTGCTCACGGGTGCTACAAGCACACAAACAACTACTTGTACAGTGCAACCAGGCCTTTAGGATGATGCATTGTCTTGTGTTTATGCCATTATCAGCAAAACACTCAGCAAATTACTACTTGCAAATACCCCAAAGATACCAATCAAATTATTGTTTGCATGCTGTTTCTCCTCTTGAGGATAGAAACAACCGTGTTTCATCACTTACCTGCTAAAAAGGCTAATCACAAGGCTTAAGGGGATACAGAATTTATTGATTTAAGTGGAATTATTTGACAGTTGGGGAGTGGGAAATACATGTGGCAAACTATTTTTACATAATGACAAAGCAGGTACCCAGCCTTAAACTGGAGGTTGCTGCTAAATTAAACTCTAGAACACAGCCTAGAAGCACAGAAGAAAAAAATGTAGCATCTGCATAATTCTTTAAATATACTATCACTAGCTGCTAGTAAAATCACATATTTGGCAAAGGAGTAAAATTTATGAAAATGCAGAAATAATCTCTGTCCACGTATACGGCATTTGGACATGCTTTAAATAGGAAGTAGCTGTTCCTCTGCTTTACTGTATTCATTTTTTTCCTTGCCTCAAGCTTGCAATATTTCAAGGTTTGATGCAGTCTACCATTTCTCTTTAGAAGCAAATCTCAATTCATTACCCTGCTTTGCAAAATAAAGAAGCTCTTTTCGTTTGGCTTGCTATTCTGCACACAATAATCAATAGCCAAATTCTGCATGTAGAATAAGAGTAATATTAAGCAATTCTAACATCAAAGTTTTTCAGATGTAAGCAGTGACCAGTCTTCCTTCCCCACAATTTCAGTAGCTTATTTTATTTATAATTATTCTTGTCAACTATACTCACATCACAATTGACCATTGAAGAGACACAAATCTCACAAAGTGTACATGCATCTAGCTATTAACTTTTTTCAGCACAGATTAATACTTAAGTTACTTAGATAATGCAGGTAAGATAGAAAGAATATGCTTAACCTGTTGTTCCTATGGTAGCATTAATATGGTTCAGTTATTAACACAGCTTCTAGTTTGTTCCTTGCAATAACATAGAAATTCCCCAGGTGTTCTGAAATTCTCTGATGACAGTATGTACAGTAACAGGAAAGTGTCTAATTAGAAATGAACATTAGACTTTTCTGACTACTTATATCCTACTGGGAAATTTTATTTACAAATTCATGAACAAAATATGCAACTTTATGAGACAGTGGTAAGTAATTATGAGGGTTTTTCTCATCAAGTCAGTAGTAACTTGAACTTCAACACCCATTTGTACAATTTTAGCAGGACTCTTCATTTTTTAAAGCTAAATCTAATCACGTGTAGTGGACAGTCTTCTCAAGTGTCTCAGAATACTGCGCTTTAAAGAAAAAACAGCAACACACCTGGTCAAGTAGGTTTGTACAGTGCTCTGGGTGCTGCTGGACAATACAACTTTTTCTTCTCCAGTCCATTACCCCATTTTGCTCAGAGTGCTGTATGTTAAGGCTATCCAGTGAAGAACATTTTGCACTGCTAGTGCTGCTGAAAGGAAAAAACACAAGCTATGCCAATATGAACAAACTTGCAGGCTTTCTTACTAACATACACATTTTTGCATCATGTTGGGAAACTGCAGTATTCTGCTTTCAGAAAACCCTAGCAATTCTCAAGAGATTTAAAAGATGTAAATTACAGTTCTTGTGCTCTAAAGTTATACTAATGGTCTGAATACAACTGGAATTCCTTTTTCATTTGTCTACTGTAGTTTGACGCAAAATTCAGAACAGAATTTGTAGAAAACAGTACTTGAGAAAGGAGTTTCCATGGATACTCTGCACACAAAGTCTTTTTGTTTGCTTTTTCATACCAGACGTGGGGAAATTTTCCAGCTAGAAATGTATTCTGAATTCGTCTTCCTTCTTCCTTATCGTTAATGACAAAGCTGGAATTACTTTGTAATCCCCATTTCAGAATTCATGAGACATTTAAGAAAAGGAGTGCACAGCTACTTACAGATCATACTGCGGCTGTGTTTGTTTGAATTTCAAAACAGTCATCTTGTTTTATATTTTTACCTTCAAGATTCCTAGTTTTGAGTCATGCTTGGAAACCAGGATTGTTAGTTTTGAGTAGTGCTGGGAGAGGGGGAGTTGCATTTGGCATTTGATTTGGACCTTATAATGCCTTCTAATGAAGCTTCTCTTAACGGGAGCCAGTCAGAAGCAGTATTTAACGAGGTCTGAGAGCACTGGTCAACAAAGGCTGCCAGAAAAGCAGTCATGGTTCTGACAGAATCAGTGGGGCACATGGACCTATAAACTTTTCAACTATCATACAAAACCATGCCCTACTACTGACTGGATGCAAAAAGAAAAAAAAAAAAGGAAAAAAAAAAAGGAAAAAAAGGAAGAGTTAAGATAAGTTAATTCTTATCAAAATATTTATGCTGATAATTCAAAGTGCCTTTTAATTCCGGGCTGCTGGCAAGTTGCTTCATGAAGGTTACTGCAACATGAAATGTTACTCAGTTACCATGATGGCTGAAATCTAGCTCACTCCAAAGCCCAAGACATGCTGAAGTTCCGGTAGCTACTTAGGCAAATACCTCTGGAAGTAAGTGCTCAAACCACTTAAAAGATGTACAGTAGAATATTAAAAAAAGTTTAAGAAAAAGGTGAGAACAAAAGAGGGTCCCCAAACACAGACACGAGCCCCTGACTACAGAGACATGAGCAAGGTCACTTTAGAAACTTCTGCCAAAGGGAGTTAAGCGAATCTGCTGCCAAATTTACAGTCATTTCGTGTAAGCTGTGATACTACTGAATTTTTTTATTTCGTATGTCCAATCTCATCCCTACCAGTAAATTTTCGGACCTTTCCAAGAGTAAGGCTGTCATACTGGATAAAAACAAAAGGTAGACAGATGTAACGTACAAATTTTCCTGAAATGTACCAGTAATTTGAGATTAACTGCTCTTGACTCTAGACAGTTTTAGAAATATTTAAAAGATCAAAGTTTCATTCACTGCCATTTCTTTAGAACCCATAAACAGCAGGCACAGTTTTTAAGAGGACAGACACATATAATGCAAACAGGAGAGGACCAACAGACTTCTAGCAGTCAAGTAGTAAACACATTTTCCCCTCTCAAATAGAAAATAATAGCTAGCAAAAGGAGTTTCTACCATGGAAGTTTGTGGAAAGGCCTGTCCCTGTCCTTCCTACCTGAAAGACAGATGCTAAACTACAGTCAGCTTTAGTATACTTCATTATACAATGAATAAGATTTTGGTTTTATTAGTAACTATACACTAGCAAGTTTGCATCCCACTCTTACTTCATAGTCTGACTTCACATATGACTGGTATAATTAGAGATTTTGTCAAGATGACATTCTCTTCTTGAAGAAACGCAAGTTAAGAGTAAGTAGGAGAGTTAAAAAACAAAACAGAAACAAACCACCAAGTTGTCTAACTGGTAATTTCACAGGAATCTTGTCTGTTAAAGATATGTTAACCAACCAACATTGTTTTGTGCTATGTTTATATTCTAATTATTGTAATTCCAGATAATACCCTCCCGCCCCCGAGATAAAGACATTTTAGAAAAAAAACAACACAGAACAAAACTGTAAACCACAATAAATTTTGTATCCATTTTTTCTCCTAATATAGTTGAAGTATTGCACAACTATGTGCAAACATATCCGAAATTTCTGGTCAAAATACATTAATGGGTGAATCCACATTACATAGTTCATGTATCTGAAAGCGTATCATAGAATCACTAGAATGGTTTGGGTTGGAAGGGACCTGAAAGATCATCTAGTCCCAACCCCCCTGCCATGGGCAGGGACACTTTCCACCAGACCAGGTTGCTCCAAGCCCCATCCAGCCTGGCCTTGAACACTGCCAGGGATGGGGCAGCCACAACCTCTCTGGGCAACCTGCTCCAGTGCCTCACCACTCTCACAGGGAAGAATTTCTTCCTTGTATCTAATCTACATCTACCCTCTTTCAGTTTGAAACCATTACCCCTTGTCCTGTCACTATATGCCCTTGTAAGAAGTCCCTCTCCGGCTTTCCTGTAGGGCCCCTTTAGGTACTGGAAGGCTGCGGTAAGGTCTCCCTGGAGCCTTCTCTTCTAAGTTTAAAGGATTTGTAAAAGGATGCAATACTAAAAGCTGGAGCACAGCTCCTACTCAGGGAAGGAGATGATTCCCTCTCCCATGTGGTAGGGTTGCACTGAATTTGAAATGTATTTTCACAGTGAGTTGTGTAAGAATCCTTTTATAAGAGGGGGCAACAGTAGAATAATGAAGCAAATGAAGATACTGGTAGGAGATAGGGAAACTGGATGGAAAAACTAATAGGCTGATTTTCCAAATTGTTGGGGGAGGGGAAGCCAGAAATGTAAAAATTATTCTTTCCCTATAATTTGCCTGAAAGAACACTTAGAGTATCTCATTAAATTTAAATGGTACAATTCACGCAACCTCATAATTAAAAATCGACAGCTAAATCATACACAGATTTCTGTATTATTTACAGGAGTCCAGTGCCTTTCATGAAAAATATTTCATTGTATTTCTGCTTATGCAATGAATGAAACATTCATCTTACTGGAACAGCCAGAGAAACTTGAGACTGTTAGGACTGCTCCTTCCTTTCATATAGTTTTGTTTTGTTTTGGTGGGGGGTTATTTGAAGTCTTGTGCTCTTGATGTTGGCTCTCCTGATGTCTACTATTACCTTTAGTCTCTCTTTCCATCTTTCTCAGTATGCCTGAGGTTTGGGGTTTGGTAGGATTGTTTTTGTATTGGTTTTGGTGTTTTTTTTGTGTTTTGGGGGGGTTGGTGTCTGCCCCCGCCCCTTATTTTTAGGTACTGTCATCTGTAGGCAATTCATTTCGGTGGCAGCAGCTGTCAGAACTAAACCTTTGCTTTAGATAGATTTTCCTGTGTTCAAATTAAAAATGCCAACATCTCTTTCACACTTCACTTTGTACTAAACACTTAGCAAGGTGTGGTAGAGCTAAAACGTTTTTCTCCACACCTGTAGTCCTTCCTCTTCCTTGGTCACTTTGGATAACACTGATTTGTACATTCATTAATGGCTCTAATTGATTATGTCTTATGTTTTGACTTCTGACATATCTGTAGGACCGTGTACTTAGGCTACAGCATGCCAGTTTTTTCTATAGCAGCTGCTCTTTACTCCTTCCTTCCCCATACAGCTAAAGTTCGTCTGAAGACATTTATCTTGCAAGTTCACAAAAACAATTTATTTTTTTTTTCCTCTGCCCTTGGCAGATGCAAATTTGTCCCATTCTTATCTACTGAGAGCACTGGCATGAATCCATTCATCTTCTTTATTGCTCTATTCCATGCCCATATGACTTCTTCATTAAGAAAAATACAATATGAAAATCATTCTCAAAATGGTATGTTTCTATTGGCCTGGTTATATTTATTTGTAAGATGGAGAGAGTGTAAAAGTCTTTGTGACTAGACTCAAGAATTAGGAGGATCTAACAGCCTACTATATAACCTTGAGCAGCTGAATGACTTCCTATGATGATAAACCCTGATGGGAAGCTAAGTAGGACCTGCTTGAAAATGAAGCCGAGCTGATGGATTTATGTAAGCTTTGGCACTGAATCAAAAGGCGTTGTGTAGATACATACCTTCTTTATAAAATAAAGAAAAAAAATTTCTTAAGTAGAATTTAAAAAAAAAAAAGGCTATTGATAATTACACGTAAATATGCTAAGATTTGTAAACACTGTTTAAATAAATCCTGTGTTTCTTGTGGTTTTAATCTTTATAAGTACGATTTCAGTTAGCAGCATGCCCCTTCCTTAATCTAATTGCAGCTGAGCAGGCACAAAGTGAAATTCAGTGAAGTGACATATGCATAATCTGTGTGTCAGCTGGTACAGTATGTTCTGTTTGATATTTACTTGGTGCACTACTCTCACATTTCAAAATTCAGTCAACAATAAACACTAACATTGCTCTCATAGTCAGCATGTCAAGCAATAGAAGCTCCGTGTTTATGTACCCTTTGGTCAGGAACATGCGGCTGTGCAAGTAGGTTTCCGACTCGGAGGTTACTGCCATGCTTGTCATGTGGAAGAATTAAAAATAACTCCTTATAATGCCAATCTGTTTTAGGATTAAGGATGGAAATAATCATGTCTAATAAAATATACTTGAAAGAGAAAAGCGGGTTCTGTACTTTTTCTTTGAAGCATTTCAGATCTAGGTAATGTGATGATGTCATATTTTTGCATAAAATCATACCTGTTAATATTTTTAAAGCTGAATTGAACATGTTTGTCATGCAAAACCAGAGTACAATTTTGCATTTTGAGTAAGTTAACATTTTTGCTATAAATTCTTGTCTTTATTTTTCCTTCTGAAACGTAATCAATAGACTATATAAATTGGTACTTTAGCTTGAAAGTGGGAGGTGTCTTGTGACAAATACCTTCAGATGTTTAAAAGCAGGATTAAACTTGGCTCAGCTTCTGGCAGTCTTTCAGGCTAAAATAGGCTTTGTTTACTCACTGCATATATAAGAAGATATATAATGCTTCAATAATAATTAAAAAAATCTCCCGGGTTTTGTAAGTGAAGATGAACTTTGACATTTATGGACATTCTACTTTTAATTCATACGCGATTAATTAAATCTGTGCAGAAAGGCTTAATTCCGTATACATAAAGTATACTCTCTGAACTCAGGTTTGCTGCTGGTATGTATTGTAAAGTCTTGTGAGCATGTCTTAGTTGGCTGCTTTTTATGGGTTTATGTTCCTTTGCCATAAACAATTCAAAATTTTACCTTCAGTTATTTTTCTTCTGCAGTTAATGTTTGTCTGAGTGCTGTTATGGTGCAAGGTATTGTTCAGTAGCAGCATTACTCCAATTAGTTGGAGTAAGGCAACTGTTAAAATACCTGTGTAGAAATATTATTCTTAAGTTAGTTTTAATTTTACACTTTGAACAGTTGCTTTTAACAGTTGCTTGAAATAGAAATAATTAAACTTGGTATTGCATTTTAAGTAGTACTAATCTTGTATTTAAAGCAGTACTTACACAGGCAAAGAGTTTGCTTCAATGCTTAATAAATATTTTCATGTCTTTTTCTCTCAGATAAAATTATATTGAAATGTAAACCAACTATGTTTAGAGGGGCTGTTGTAAGGAAAGGGCTTCATAATGTGGATGGAGCATTGTTAAAGCTAGCACATACCTGTGAGGGATTTGTCCTGCTTCTGTCACTGCAGTATTTAGACGTAGGCTTCTAGAAGGAGGGTTGAATCTTTCTGCTCCAAAAGATCGGGATTAAGTAATGTGGTTGATATAATTTGAAACAGTTACTTCATATTAAAGAATTGATCTGTGGTGATTGGACCTTCTGTCAGTACTCACTGCTCTTTTGATATGTGCTTTTCATGCTGTTTTCATTGTGAGGATCGAGATAGATTGCTTACCTCTAGAGAATCCAAATGTGGCAGGTATTTTTATTATTGCCATGTTGAGGACATAATTTTTTTTTACTCACGGTGTTAACAGGAGGAGTATTGAAGTATTTGCAGCATTGTAGAAAAATATGCTCGAAAGAATGGAGCTGCTCATCTCAATGTTGTGATTAATGCATTATGTATAGGTATTTTTAGTTTTATCCTAATGCTTATTTCCAATTATATTTTCCCTTAATTGTTAGAACTTCCAGTACAGTACATAGAGATATTTTTTTTCTGCTTCAGATACCACCGTTATATCTGGCTGAAAGGCATTGTCCTGTAGTTTCCATTGCAGTTGAGGATGGCACAGATACTGAATTTTAGATAGTTCTGTTAGTTTATTTTGCCTAGCATTCACAGTTAATTAAAAGTAATCAATAAAACTGAAAAAGAACATCTTGGTTAATTGAATATCATCTCTGTCCTGATCTCTAATATTTCAGTTTGGTCTTTGATCCTCTTCCTTTCCTCTTTGTGTCTTTGCTCAAGTGTTTCCTTCTCAGTTCCTTAGTGTCATTAAAACACGCACACATCTTTCCAGGACACACCAAGAGGATCGACGGAGTGAGTGGAGTAAAACTAGTACAAACTGATTTAAGTAATAGTTTAGAACTTGTGCTGTTATTTACATTAGGAAGGTCTGTCATATATGAGATAGGCAACCTATATGATATTTTGAGTTCTGCAGCCTGTATTTTTAAAGGTGAGAAGTTATTTGGGAAGAAGAGGAGAAAACGCACAATTAAATATTACATGTTTATAGGCACTCTGAAAATGAAGCCTGCTTTAAAAGAATGAAATTATCTAAAAGGTAGATGTTTGCCAATTGCATGAAATAAAAATTTTCAGAATTTTCACCTTATATACTAAAAAAAAAAAAAAATGTTATGACATTTCTTAAATTTTCTGATGTTGGAGGGGGAGAGTTTTAGTGAAAGAATCCAGAAAAGTACTGCAAGATGCAGGCTTGCTCATGCAGCATAAGTATGATTTGAATATCATCCCTGTCAGAGGGCACTGGAGAATCTGGGCCTTAGTTAAGATACAATATTTATTCAAATTGCTTTGGTAAAATACCTTCTATAGCTTATGAAAAATAATGCCTTACTGTAAGCAGTGAATTCATGTTATAATGAAGTTTATATACCAGATGCATATATATATATTAATCTATTTTTTATTCTTTATGCATACAAGACTGCTATATCAGACTTTTAAGAATGGCAGATTTTACGATGAGTTCTGATAACAGAGAAGTTAAGTGGTGCTTAAAACAGAACATGTAGGTAGTTTATGAGAAGTGGGGGCATAATTAATTTTGTCTCTTAACTCTTTTTTAACTTCATATATCATAGTGATCATTGTAATATGTGGTCACCCCATATGGCATAAGGAACAAAAAAGCACAAACCAAGGGTGATCTTTGTGTCACCAGTAAATTCGTGAGATAATGTCAGGCTTGAACCTTGGTCTATCTCTACCCCAGATTTCACTAAGGACAGGGAGGTGAAGTTACAGGGAATGGCTGAGTAGATTGCCTCTGATTTGCCACAGTTACTTTGTATGCAACAGATCAAAGACGGATATAGAAGCTCTATTCTAATTTTAAAGTAAATATAAACAAAAAAGTTAGTATGTAAAAATTTAAATAGGATGAGTTGGTTTTTTGCTGTTTCTGAACTCATTTGTGTATAAGTAAAATAGAAATTAAGATATACTGCTAATCATCCATTGAAAGCATATGCATTGGTTTTATTTTTAAAACAGACGTTTAGAAAAGGAGTCTCTAAAGGATGTGAGGTAGGCTTTGTTTGCCTTCTTGTAGAAAGTCTCTTGGGCATGCAGATAAGAAAATTAGTATGCAGCTAACGGTATTTGAGTAATACAGATTATTTTATGAATGCAGTGTAGTAGTAACAGTGATAGAACCATAAGGTCACTTGAGATATCTACAGAAACAGTCCTAGAGGATTTAAAATAAGATTTTAAAAATCAATAAACATGAACTTTTAAACTTTTGCTATAAAAAATGATTGTTTTCAATATACACATGTATAGTAAAAAATACATGTATTGTGACAGCTTTCATATTACTACATGTAATTACTGTTTTGTTTTGGGGTTTTTTTCACCCTTCAAAGTGAAAACAAGCATATAGGTCATATTTGTAGGTCAGTCAATGTAATTTATTCAGAAGCTATTTTTGAATTTGCTAAGCTAAAACAGAAAACCACAGTATAATTTCTAGTGTCATTACATTAGTCACGAACTGACTTACAGAAGGAATTAAAGCTGGTGTTCAGAAGTAGTCTTGTATCATGATTACATGAAGCAAGCATGCAGGGTCTCTAACGTCATATTTTTCTCAACCTGCTTATAGGTGAATTATCTTTGTCATCTAGGCAAAGGAAGCAGCGATCCTGCAATGTGTAGTCATTTTAATTTTCCCCTCCCCCTTCTGAACTTTAAAAAAAGGTTTTGTCCTTCCTGTAGAAGCTAAATCTGGTATTATATAACCAATTATTATAATTGTAACATCTGCATTGACCTTTCAGAAAGTATAATCAATATTAATGCAGGTGTTGAGGAAGGAGCATGTTGAGGAAGCTGAATTTTTACCTGATGGCCTACCTTACAAAGGTGAGGACTGGAAATAGATACATTTCAGGATCCATATAGAAAATGGAGAAGGACACTTGTTCAAATAAATACATATTCTGTTTTTCCTTATATGCATTTCTTTTTGCTAATTGCTGAATTATTACTGCTTTGCCCTAGGAAGTCCATTTGGGTAGTCTCATAATAGTTTTATTTACCACTTAATAAAGGAGTAAGTTTGAGATGTGTGTCAGCAGTAGCCTGTGTTTACCCAAGACTTTGTAAGTCAATAATATCACCACACTTGTCAGGACAAGAGATTAATTTTTACTGTGCTCTGACTTCATCCATCTTGGGACGAAGGCGATGACTGCGTCAGTTTGTGGTTCTTGCACAGGACCTGCGGGAGCCAAGTTGCTTTTTTTCATCCTTGTGAAGGAAGGGGCTTGTCTGAGTGCTTTTAGCAGCCTTCTGGAGCAGGAGGGTGCACGGCAGGACTGGCAGTCGGTACTCAGCCTGGAAAAGTGTAGGCAGGAATAGGAATGTGGGGCAGGTGGTAAGGAGAATGACATTCCTCCAGGGAGGAAAAGCTGAGGTGATGGCAGAGGCACAGGAACTCTTGATAGAGAGCATGGGCAGGCTGTGGGAAAGTGGAAGCAGTTTGCTGGGTGTGAATGCTAGTGCTGGGTAGTCTAAGACGCCGACTTTAAAAGCAGAGCACAGCACTTTGGTGAATTGCCCCAGTGAAACATCTGATGGTTTATTTCACAAGATACTTGGCTAAAAGGAAAACTGAGATGTATGTCTTCACAATGTAACACAAGTCCAAAGGCTTGTTTCTTTTTGATGATGGTTTTACCAGTTGATGCCCGTCTATAATGGGCATGGTGGTCATGGCCTTCGTATGGGGAAAAATAAAGATAGTTGTATTTCACAACTGGGCTGTAAAATCTTGCAAATGTGGTCTGGCTTAGATCAGTATTTTAAATTCAATGTCTTCATATTTCAGGTTCGGAAGCCTTTTGGCAGGGTTTTGCCGAGAGTTTTTTTTTAAATGTTTTGTTGATTTCATTCTTGCAATGTTTATTTGTTAATAAGTAGAACATGCTTTTAAAGCTGTGAAAGTATAAACCTGTGTGTTTTCCAGGTAAATTTTTATTGGCCTATAAAACTTCATGATCTTCCTGCCTTTCTTTATGGATTGCTTTTTTATTTTGTTTTTAATGTTCCCTGCCTCTGTGTGGCAGGGGAGGCAGGCAAGGGTGAGATGGGAGGGAAGAGGAAGAGGCATTATTTTAATAGATAAAGGATGGCTAGTTTAATCTAGCCAGTTTCCAGGCTTGCATATGGGTATGATCTATTCTTCTGTCTGTGCAATTAAAACATTTATTCTTTGTTTAGGAAATCTGAAAGGAGAGCCCTACTTATGAAGAGATGACGTGTAATGTCCCAGATAATGTCTCGGAAGCTTGCGCCACTCCAGACACTGACCATGACCAGGAATGGGCACAGGAACACTACCGACTAGGAACTTTTGTTGAATTTCCACCTAGCTGTCCGGTTTCGACATCAGCACTAGCACAAGCTGGCTTTATTTATACTGGAGAAGGTGACAAAGTGAAGTGCTTCAGTTGCCATACAACTATTGAAGGATGGGCGCCTGGGGATTCTGCGGTCGAGACACACAAAAAGCTTTCCCCAAATTGCAAATTTATTACTGAATCTACTTGTCTGGAAAATAACATACACCC
Source organism: Aviceda cuculoides (assembly GCA_035590195.1). Classification (NCBI taxonomy): domain Eukaryota; kingdom Metazoa; phylum Chordata; class Aves; order Accipitriformes; family Accipitridae; genus Aviceda; species Aviceda cuculoides. Next base: position 12,806,133 of record JAVJGG010000030.1, on the reverse strand, counting down.
TCTCACTCAGAACTACCAGCACAGAACTAAAAATGGTTCCAGCAATTCAGCCCGCCCATGTACTCTGGATGACCCATCTGATGTGGAGGCGGATTACCTCCTGAGAACTAGGCAGGTTGTGGATATGTCAGATACTTTGTATCCTAAAAACCCTGCTATGTGCAGCGAAGAGACAAGGTTAAAGTCTTTTCACAGCTGGCCCCTCAATGGCCAGTTGGCACCAGAGGAATTAGCTAATGCTGGATTCTATTATACAGGTGTTGATGATAAGGTGGCATGTTTTTGTTGTGGTGGAAAATTGAAAAAGTGGGAACCCAGTGACAGAGCTTGGTCAGAACACAAGAGGCATTTTCCCAAATGCTTTTTTGTCCTGGGCCGGGATGTTGGAAATGTTCCAAGTGAATCTGTTCCTGCTGAGCTTGGGAGCAGTGGTTTGAACAGTGCACAGCATCCAAGGAATCCATCTATGGCAAAATATGGAAGACGTTTACAAACATTTTTAACTTGGATATATCCTGTTGATAAGGAGCAACTTGCTGAAGCTGGGTTCTATAGCATAGGTAAGCCAGATCTTAAAATGACGGATATCTTTTACAAGGAAATTTTATGTAAGTGTCTTGTTATGAAAAAATAAGCATTTTTTTTTATTCTAATATGGAATGGTTTGCCAGAATTTCTTTACTCTGTAAACTACTTTTCATAGTCCTTGTGTAAAATGATATACATTATATCCAGTATTTTTAATAGCGAAGTATAAACTTGGTCATAAATTCATTTTTAGCAGTAAAACATTAAAGTATGTTTTCCTCGCCTGCTAAAACCTTCATAATACATCTTTCACAATGACAATTATTGAAGTTAATATTTAAAAAAAAATTAAGTGCTGTCCTTCCGCTACCTACCTTAGGTCTAAGGAGTGGGCCTGTGGCCTGTCCAGAAGCCTATGAACAAGACAATCCAGGTTTTGTGCCATTTTTTTTAGTTAACACGTGTTTGCATTATCATAGCATTCAGACACGCGAAATTAGCAAATGGCAAATGCCGTTACTACCTACTGTAAGAGCTTTATGAAGACAATGACTCCAGTGGAAGAGCTTTTACTGTTAGACATGTAGTGTATGACTTGGATAAAACTCCAATGTCTTTGTGCATTGGTTTCCCAATTAGATTGAATTGCCCAGTCCTTTTAAAGCTCTTTGAAATTCTTTACTGAGAGATGCTATGCGAGTGGAAAGTGTTGTTCTTATTAGGTCACAAAGAAAAGGGGATTACCTGGGATAATTTCTTGCTCTCATCTTAATTGGCTGCTATCTTAGTAGCTCTTGGAAGAACTTTTAAATCTGATTACATTTGTTTTACTTAAATAAAACCTTTGATATGTTCTTGTGTGGGTGATGCATGGGCAACATTTGTACCCGGTTTATTGATTTCATCTTGGGTTCCTAAAACCTAGCTTCTCGCAGCCAAATGAGATCTGTATTGTGGAGGTGCACTAAATGGGCACCAGTTTTTCAGACCCGATGGCAGTTCAAGTCACTTCTGTGAAAACTGTTTCCAGTGGCCTGAGAATGATTTAGCGCTGTGGGGAAAAATCTGTCCATACCTCCTCTCATTTCAATAAACGCAATATCTAAGCAGCTTCTGGTGCAGTCTTTGATTCCAGTAGGCATAGTGCTAGAACAGAGAGAATGCAATTTCTCCTAACATCTCCTCAGTCATTTCTGCTACTGCACTATAGAGCCCATTAATATTAATGGTGAAATGGAGGACCAAAAAGGCAGGTAAACATGCTTAATTCTTTGTGGTAGACTACTTCACGGCTTGTTTACCAGTGGATTGAGCTATTTGATAATAGATTATTTTTAGCTTTTGCTTTTTATTTGTATAATTACTTGCTAAAATAAAATTCAGGAATATTTCATATGACTTTTTTGTTTTTTCTAAGATCAAGTCTCTCCTGAAGATGTGTTTCAAATCATATATATTATGTCATCATTGAAAATGAATTTCTTTGTAGTTACAATTGGTAATGAATAAAAAAAATATTTTTTCTTCATAATGTAGCATTTTAGTTGAAAACTTACTGTTATGCCTACTAGAAGTATGTAACTTTATTCTTGTATGTTTCCTCAGGTAATGGTGATCATGTGGTTTGTTTCCACTGTGGTGGAGGATTGCAAGAATGGAAGGAAAATGAAGACCCATGGGATCAACATGCCAAATGGTTTCCTGGGTAAGGTATTTCTTACTGTTTTCTTGTTGCATGTCTGAGTCTTACTTACAGCATATTATGTTTTAATGACAGAGCATACTGATAAAGGTTTCAGAAGGTTGATTATGGCTTAACATGGTTTAGGTTAATATTAATTTAGATTAATATTAATTTAGATTAAAAATTATAAACTTAATGTTTTTTTTGAGTTGCCCTCCTCCACTTCCTTCTCCTTTATTTTTGTCGTGTAGGCACCAAAGGAATATCCGTTAATCTTCCATGTTTTATGTTTTTCCTTTTCAATAAGTAGAAAAGATTTTAAGGAATTTTTTGCATGGGGTCCTTATTTTTGTTGTTCCAGCTGTTCTGCCTTCTGTAGTCCTGCTATTGTATGTATAATCATCAACAATGCTTTAATGTTATATTGGAGGCCTCAAAAGAGGACATTAACCTAATGTCTTCTTTGAGAGGTAGGAGGGAGTTCTTCTGCAGTGGGTGGGAAAGAGAACTAAATCTCAAGAGGCTGAGGACACAACTAACTCGTTAGAGGTGATCAGTCTGAAAGGTTGCCCTGAAGTTTTACCTTCTGAATAACTTCAAAGTGAAGTCAGTTGTGTTTGTATGTCAGCTTGTTTGTAGGAATTATTAAAGGGAAGAGAAGTTTTCTGTGTCTGGACTTAACTGATGTCTCACCTAGCAGAATCGTTAAGTTTTGTGAATACATATCTGATTATTTTTTTTCCTCGTTATCCAAGCAATGCATTTTCATTGTTATTTTAATAGCTTCATACATGCCAAAGTTTGTAACTTACATCAGGATGCAAAATGACTATAATTCTGTCATGGTGCAAACAAACCTGAAGAAGTCAGTAGCGATATTGAATTCAAAACAGACTTCTGCGTAATTTTAAAGGACTGAGGATTCCAGACCCAGAAATAGTTTTTAGAAAGATTGCCAATTTTTTCTAAAATCTGTCTTGAGGAAAGGAGGAATAGTATATGACTCATCATTTCTTACAGATGCATAAAAGCTGTCCAAGTACAAAGACTTAGTTACTTGTATAACATTGATAAAATCAATATCTTTTATGTGTTAGCTGCCAAATTTGTCTTCTGTGGTGAAAGGGTCTCTGGAAGCTGGAATGTAGGATTTATGTATTAGCTGATCCTTTTTTCAATAGTGGTACAGGCAGCTTTTAATTATTAGTTTCTGCCACCTGAAAGAGATGCCATTCCATGTTTTTGGCTTGGTGCAGTGAATGGTTAAGACATATTTTCTTGCTACATTTCACTCCTCCTTATATGGGTTTGATTTTGGTTTAAGTTGCTTAAATTATGTCAGATTTGATTACTTCCTCTGAGATCACCAACTATCTTATATGGAGTTTTTGTTAGCACATCAACTTCAGTGGCAGTGTATCAGTCTCACGGCATGCTGTCTATGCCCATGAACAGGACACCATGAAGGAGGAGGAGGAGTTATTGTCGAGGAGTTACTGCGTTCCTAAATCTTCTGGTAGGGAAGAGCTCTGCCCAGTAGCTGGGACTGGTTGGAAAATAGTGAAAGTAAGCACGTAAAGCACTTGTCTGACCAGTGACTGCTTTTCTTTGATTGCAAACAACTAAAAGAACCAACATTTTAACATAATGTTTGTTTTTCATTGGAGTCTTTACTTTTATAAACCTGTGACATCAGCTGTCATGGCCAACAAGTCTTAGGTTTCTCTTTCACCAAAAATGTGAAAAAGGTAAGTACTGCTGAAGTGATTAAGATGTTTTTAGAAATGTTTAAATGACATTACTGATGTTGACTAAATATTTAGAGATTTCAAAAGCAAACATTTTATATGATGTAGGAAATGTATCAAAGCTTTCCAAAGTTATGTAGTCAATTTTCATTTGCTGCTTATGCGGTTTTATTATAACTA
>JAVJGG010000030.1:12781942-12796713 GCA_035590195.1 Aviceda cuculoides | reverse complement strand
CAAAACTCCCATACAACAATGTCCTCAGTATCAATAAAAAAAAAAAAAAAAAAAGTGTCACAAAATGACCTCCAGCTTCTACCCTAATCACAATGCCTCCATCTCATCATGGAAAGAATACATTTGTCACAGATCACATGCAACATTTCAAATTAAAGTCAGCTGTCATTCCCCTCTTTTCTTCCAAGCGCATATGAGCAGTCTGTTTGAAAACTCCAACTTATTCAATTCCTTACTAAGATCTTCTGCAACTTCTGAGGCAGTGGCCTCACAGTCAGTGACTTAACTGTCATGGTGTAAACATGCACTGGAAGAAGAAAAGATTGAACAGACACAAAGATCACACCCTAAGGCATCCACACAGAGAAGGTAAGCTTAGGTCGCACAATTTGTAACACACAAGTAGCTAAAAGATCCACCAAGGAAATCTCTGCAATGCAAATGCTCTGAATAAGATTCTGTATGTTCTGAAATTAGGGCCATCCCACCTATTATGTACTATGTACCCAAAATGAATCTTAGTTTAAATATCAAGACAAACACTTCATCTACAAAAGAAACCAAATAAAAAACAGATGTGATTTTTTTGGGTCAGCTCAAGCTTTTTGTTCCAAAGTTTAAGATTTCTTAAAAGGAAAAAGTCCCAAACTGTTGCACATACTCAATTCATTAATTACCTATTTTAATAGCACGATGGTACAGGGGAGAAGAAAGAAAGAGAAGAACACAAGCTGACGCTACATAGCATGTTCCCACTGTTAAAAGCACGAAAATCTGCTGAAGCGACTACTCATTGGCAAGGAGTTCAAATACGACCAGTGGAATACAATGTAACATGAATACATAATTGTAAAACTGTAATTAGGCACGACAGGAAGAATAGCTTTTTATAGACTTTTTGTTATATAAAACAGTATTAGGATATTTCTTACTGTGAGTGTGCAAAGATTCTGATGAAATTGATTGGAAGAAGTTGTATACTCTCTGATTCTGAAGAAAAGCTTGCGATGTATTTGAAAATAGCTGCCTGAAATTTAAGTGAGAGTTTGTTAAACTGTAAGCAATATTCCATAGGAAGAATACAAAAATTTACTACAGTACCATTTAACAGCAAAGTAGGCAGTTCTTAAGAAGTCCAAACACTTCGAATTGCATGTTCAGCTTAAACAACATTAAATGCTACTTTAGAATTTTGTTGTTCAGTGCTAGTGTAAGGTTGGAGTACAGCCAATATAAGAAATTGGTATGATGAATTTCTTTAATTTAAAAGGTATGTGCTTTTGAGCCATCTCAATTCAAACAATTTAGCCACCTGTAGCATTTTATCAAAGAGGAGTTTAAACTGAGTCAAAAAGCACTGGACCTTATTTTTTAACTTTTTTTTTTTTTTTTTTAACTGAGAAGGCTTTTCATTTCCCAGAACAATGCATCTCTTCCTTAAATACACTTATTTGGTTAAATCAAAGTTGAATTCACCAATAATGTCAGTATTTGAGTTTCATAATTATCTCCAAGAGCAACGGGTGGGATTGTCAATATTGCTCCACACTGGTCTGTTTCCAGAGGTCAGTGACAAATTCTATTAGCTTCAGATAAGAAAACAGGCCAAGAATGAATGGGTTTTACATCTCACACCAAGTTTTCTGTTACTGCTTGGCAGGAAGCACTACCCAGTTCCACTTTTTTGGAGGATGGGAGCAGGACAGCTATTTTTGGCAACTGGCACAACTTAAGACCCCCAAAGAAGTGTGTGTATATATATATATATATGGGCTAAACTTGACACTGTAAGAAAACAAAATTTGTATACAGTAATGCTACTATCAGGAGATTATTCACGTAGCATTCCAGTATAGTCACAACATAACTTGCAAATTGTAATTATAGTTCCATACTACAACATGGTTGGATATGTTCAAACGTTATCCTCAAACTGAATCTCTTGGGTTTGTAATTACTCTGCAGTGAGGCTTCACAACCTTTCTTTATTACAATACATTCTCTTCAGTCAACCTCTATGTAACAAGTTTGTTCACTTAAAACCAGAATGTTTATTAGCCAAAATTGTTTACACAGATTTAGTTTTTGGCTTGACAATCAAGCCAATAAAGACAGACAAATAATATTACAGATCAAAATAAAATAATATCGGGAAGGGGGAGGTTGAAACACACAGTGGCTCCCTATCTTCTTAAGCTAAGTTATTAAGACAAAACCCAAAGGTCTGATATGCTTGGACCTGCAGTACATTCTGAGTAGGAGCTTGAAAAGCAGTGCCTGATTCAGCAAGTACCCTAACTCAAGAGATGCTGCCTAACCTGATGACTAATTTAAGTTGTTCTGAACAAGGTTGAACAACCTTGACAGAAAAGAACAAATGTAACAAGACACCTGTAGCAAACAAAAAGAACAGGGAGGCACACCCAAATTCATATTGCTGTTCTGAGTTACAGGATTTGACCAACATGTCCCACATCCCAGCAAGCACTCTCATCACTAAATAGTAGGTTATGAGGTATGGACCATTTTCTTACAAATGTGTGAGCTCATACATGCTTCACTATTACTGTTTATTCTTTCCAAATTCTATTCTGTTTCTCACTCTAACCTGTCATAAAATCAGAACATACGCTCAGAGTTACCATTTCTAGTATTTCTAAATATACCCTTGGATAATGGAGGTAAGACCCTCACAGAAGTGCCAATCATTGGTATATACTGCTACTCAGGACAAATATTTTTGTAGTTGTATGATTACCTCTAAAGAAGTAATCTATTAAAGTTTAATAAGAGTCTCAATTTAAAGAAAAAAGAAAAAGAGTCAAGAATATCTATTTCATCACTGCCTTCCCATTTTCTTCACCAATTGTGTTTAGGCAGCAGAATTTCCATTGTCCCTAAAAGTCATCTAGTTTGACTCCAGTCTCTTTCAGGTGACGCATTTCAGGTTATTCACTAAAATATTTACCTGATTACGGGCTCAAGATCAGCATGCCTTCGCTCTTCCCTCTTCTGAAAACCCTGATTTAGTGCTCTTAAAATAGTCTTGTCAAATGCTTCAGTAGACAGTTCCTTTGGGAGCTGAGAAAAAGGTTAATGTGAAAAATGAGTAGCTGACGTTTTAAAGACTATATTTGTTCACCATCAGTCTTTATACCTTTCGGTATCAACAAGACTCTATTGTTCCAGTCTGAGTAAGGTAATTTACAGACCAAAGGTACAACAAATCATCATAATTTAGTTTTGCTAGAGAAACACCTTGGTGTAAATCCTCACATCACACCCAGGTGTGACATGGTTTAAAGCTCTGTTTGAAAGAACTACATACAGAAATTTACCAATACTAAGTTCCTTTCCAGAGTAATTTACAGCCTTTTTTTATTTATTTCTTTAAATCTTTCACACACAGAAAGCAGCTCTGAAAATAACATTAAAAAATTACCAGGGAGGACAAATGCACTATACTCACTATCACCACTTAGCTACATTAAATTATTTTAAAGAAACAGGAGTAGAAAGGAAACTGTTTCAGTTATATAATACACTAGACTTCAGTGGGCAACATTGAGATTAATCAATAGAAAGTCCTTCTCCAGTTGCTATTAACACTGAAACTTATGAAAATTCATTATAACTCTTTCCAATGCCAGTATTACAAAGTGAGGTCTTCTGATGTTCTAGCTCAGAAGGCAAAATTCCTGCTACTAAAGAACATGTCTATTTTAAATAAAAAATATTCCCTGGAACAAAGATTTTTCACATTTACCACTTCCAAAATAATGTACTTAAGTACATTAAAGCTGCTCATATTCATTAATTCATATTAAAAAAAAAAAAGTCCTTTAATACGGGGGCAATTAAAAGTAAACTGCCATAGCAAAAATGCTTTTTCCTGAAGTTAAAAGCTATTGCTAATCTGGTTAACATCTGCCATCAGTTATGATCAACAGCATTAAGTAATTTACACTAGAGCAGCATCTTCCTCTAGCGTATCTGGAATACACCCAATCCAGAGTGCCAGCTGGATATTACATCCTGCTAGTGGTACAACAGCAAAGCACTAAGTAATTCTTTTACTGAAGGAAAAGCTACTAATAGAGAGACACTATGTCTAATGTAGATAATTGCTTGGTAACATACCTAAAAGCAACTTCTGGAATCCACACAGACAGGTGCTGTTAGTATTAATTAGTACAGTGCGATAGCACCTGAAGTGTATTAGATACAAAACCAGAAAGAAGTGCTGAAAGCAGCTGTTCTTAACTGACCCCTTTGGCTTTAATACGTGCTATTGAGGAGCTCTGACTGAGAATTAGTCAGTATGCACCAAAAGGTACCAAAAAGCTACTGCAGAAGCACAGAGGTGAGCAAACCTCCTGTCCCACTGTTTTGTATTTAAATTTGTCTCCAGGAACAGCCACAACTTTTTTTCTTTAGAACTTTCATTAAAAGGAATTAAATTCCTTCTGTAGTTAAAGATCCAGTTTACAAAACCAAGATTAGGTGCTTGAATCATCTTAACTTCAGGTAATGAGATAGAAGCTTGTAAGTAACAAGGCTTAGTCCTTCTTCCACATATGTGGGTTATCTCCTACATGCAAACAACTTTTTATGCTTATCACCTAAGAGAAGGTGCTCTTTAAATATAAAGCATCCAAGTTATCCCATTTACTACCTTAGTTTTTCCCACCAATGCTTCTATTCTGAAACAATTTTTACAGTTATCTTACTCCTATCACCCACAACCTTGGAATTTCCTATCAAGTATTTTGACCATTCTTTTCTGTCCTTAGGAAACTGAGCATACTACTTAACAATGCCATGTAGACTGGAAATAAGAATAACAAAAAGTCAAAATGCAAGTGCGTATGTACTGGACAGCATTCCCTTCTACAGTGCTTTTTAAAGCAAGGTATAAGTTTTATCGTGCTTTATTTAACAATTCTCTCTTTCTTCTCTACTTATGGCTATCAAACCAACACAAACCAAATATATTTTTCAGCTATGCACATTCTCCACAGAACACCTCAGCAAGCTCGTAGCAGCCTGTGGTTGTCTTCCTCTTGTCCTTCTATCTTCTATATATCTAGAATCTGCTGGAGCAGTCAAGCCAGCATATGGAACGCTCCACATCTGAAGAGCTGCCGTCAGTCAAACTAGATTGCTCTGCAACATTTTGCATCCTGTCTGTTTTCCTGGCTCCTCTGCCTCCTCCTGGCAGCAAGTAGGTACTAGAGGGTCCATTTCAGAAACTGGTGTTCATCTTTACTTCACAGGTAGGAGAACGGGAAGCATGCAGTTGAACACTCATCTGCGTGGGACCCTGTATGACAGTCCTGCTTTTAAGGTTCTCTTCAGGAGCAGATGCATGTACCCTATGTTGTGGGACACCCCATCAACAACCAGATATGCCACCCCATCCGTAATTCAAATCCTCACAAATCAAGCTCTGGGAACTCTTGGAACTAGGTATTCCAACTAGATTAAAGCAGCAGTGAATACTCACTGCTTTGTTTCTACAATGCTGGAAAACATAATGTTGATAACTGAAACAGTGAACAAGACAATGACCTTTGTATAGTAACTGTCTTTCCGCTTGCAATTAACACTGCAGTTAAGAACACCAGATGCCATCAAAACATGCCCAAAGCAGATCTTTCATTAGTGCCCTGAACAGTGAGTTTAAATATGGAATCTCCCAGAACAGGTAGAACCTCAAATATTAGACACTGGCAACGAAACACACAGTTCAAGGTCATCACACACATACGGTCTGCGTGTGGCCTATACACACAAATGCATTCCCTGCTTGGGGTGGGGGGCAGGGGGGAGAACGACTTAGAGAACTTTTACTTTTTTTAAACACACATGTGCACAAATAGTTGCTAGATTTTTCTCAAATTTAACTCCTTGCAACAGTGAATATGCCCGCCTCCACTGAAGAATACAACAGTAAAATTAAGAACTATTATGCTCATGGCTCTGCTTCATTAATTAAAAACAACAAATAATACTCTTTAAGGTCATTCTAACAGGGACACCAATAAGCAAACGAGCAGCACTTGTACCTATATGTTAACTCTGTGGGGAGTATTAAAAACTCATCTGGTACCTTTATAGTAGCTCAATTAAAACTATAAGATCAATTTCAGATGAGACAAATTATCTCCTCCTGGGAAACTCCCTAAACATTCTGTTGACTTTCTTCATCTGTCAAGCTGCTCCACCATCATATACGTGATTTAAATGGTTAATACAATTGTGAAGCACAAAAGTCTGGTAGCATGCTTTTGTTTCTGTAATTACATCCCAGAAAATCACAGCTTTCCTAGACTACTTCTGAAATTATAAACTTGATTTTTTTTTATATTTCAATACATACTTTTAGCAGGAATTCCTGAAGCTCCTGGTGTGTTTTTGTTACACATGTTACTGAAAGATCAGACCAGGTTACCTAGTAAGGAAGAAAAAAGAAAATGAGGAAAGTTTCTTTTTCCAAATATCATACCAGCTATCTGATCTTAACATTTCCATAAATATGACAATCTCGATTTAAGAGTTAACACTTGCAGATAAGTAAATACCAGGCAGAACAGGGATAACGGTGTACTTTTTCAAAGACATAGACTAATTTTGAGTGTACATTTTAAGATTCACCTTCATGTTACTTGTGGCTAAAGGGAGTATGAACAAATTCAGGTGAATGCAATGAAGTCCCTCAAGATTACTGACTTACTGACTCAGAAAGAAACCAGGCAGAAGGCTCTGTAATTACAGGACTTGTATCAAACAGAGATCATTAACTGAAAAAAACAGGTACCAGATAAAAGGACTGTAGGTCAGACATACTGGACTGAGCTCTTGTTGCCATTATCATGAGTCAAAAAAAAAAAAAAAAAAAAAAATCTCTTTGTTCATATTGCCTATAAAATAAGTTCATCTGCCTCACACTTGAATCTTACATGATCATATAGAAGTTGTCGTAGGGTACAATTCATAAAAAAGTACTAATGCAAGTTACTAAAGAAGTTAAGAATCAGACAGCATTTTGGTATATGCTTGCAAAAATTTCAGTAGCTTATTATTCTGACACAACATGCAAGTAGTAAAACAACACCTTCACATGCATATTTTGAGGAAGTAAAAAGAAGTAAGCTTGGTTAGATGAGTGCTGCCTGGCTTTAAGCCCACTTCTGGGCTTAAGATACCCATTACATGCATGGGAAGATTCTGTGTAATGGGAGCGGACATGGCAATTATAAATATTCATTTACTCCCAAGAGCTGATAGAATAATGTCAACCACCAACTGCCTTCAACTTAGTCTTCAGAAATGCCAGCTACTCTTGGTGCCCTCAGTTGGGAAGCCATGACTGTAATTGCTGTTATAACCTTAAAAAAGCAGTGTCTGAGCAAGCATAAAATGAGCTGCAGTAAGGAGCACAGTATATACCTGTACAGATGAGAACAGGAAACTCTATCCTAAAAGAACTGAGGTGGAGGAGTTTCAAGCTTACTCAAATACTTCCCAGAAAATCTCCACATTCCCCCTTTAACAGAGAAATTCAATACCACTGTCAAATCCACCTACATGCTGAATTTTCAAAACAGTTTTGTGACTTTAAATTTTAATAAGCCATATGGGCATTCTGTACAAACCTCTCCTATCTACTGTTGTATTTTACCTAGTACTCAGTTCACAGACTATTCGGACAAAAGATCTACGACAAGGTTGAAATACTTGGGCCAGTTAACCTTTAAGACTTTGAAGGCTACATTCCACATTACCGTCCTCAGCAAAATAAGAGTGCAGAATTTTTTGCAAATTTCACCTTCAGACATGATCAACAAGGTATCTGTTGCCACTACTTTACTGCAAAAACAGAGATAGTACGCATGTCAACTCAAATTTTAAGCTTCTAGTAATATCAGGAAAGACTAAACTCTGTAATTCACATCCATTTAGAGAATACAATATCAAACTTCGGATCAACACATCTGTTTTCATCTCAAAATGGCATTTTTTTAAGGTTTGCCTTTTCAAAGAGCTCCCATGACCCATGTCATATGGCCAGTTATAATGTTTGATCCAAAATATTCTTTTGTTTGGGGGAAAAAAGGTAAAATTTAACTCTGTGTGCAAAACTGGCATACTACCAGACTTAATATCCATTAGCCAAATGACTCATGATGTTAGTCAGTCCTTGCTAAGAAAATTAGTACTTTGATTCAATTAGAACATCACTACCAACAGCCTTAGCAGCTATTATTTAACGCCTACAGACTTTAATATCAGACCTCAATACCGAAAGCTTCTCTTCCAAAGTAGTAAGCAGCAGTGTTTCGGTTTTGTTTAAAATTCACTCGCATAATTGTTTTATATGTTGCCTCTGGCTATTATAATACATGAAGACTATACCAGGTAGGTCTTCAAGTTTGTTGACATTTTTTAGCTTGTTTGGTTTTACCTTAACAAGCAAACAGACCCCAAAACAAACCAACCAACCAACCCCCAGTTTTGTCAAAACCACAGCAGCCATTCTTTTATGGTAAACATTCATGAAAGAGACCTAAGATGATCATATGACTCCAAGCAATATATAGCTGCAGACATAAGAACTGCACTCCTATGCCACTTGAGCAAACGATCAACTGGTTTTAGAGTTCTTTGTAATGCCTACCCCAAATTAGCAAACGCCAAGTTTCCTGAAGTCATGTCACACACCCAGCTATGGCTGGTATTTTATACATTCCCACCTTATGCCCACAATTACATAAAACACCTGATCTGCACACAGAATTCAAGAGAATAATAGGATAATTCCAAGAATCTCTAAAAACCCTAATGTAATTCAAAATTGCCTTCTGAGCAGGTATTTGAAACAAGCTATATATATCTACAATACATAGATATCCTGAAGACAATTACTTGAATATTCTGGAGGTCATTTGCTTACTTTGAATGTGTACTCCAAATGTTTGTCAGCCCTTTTTCTTGGTACTCCTTTCAGGGTTATCTTCTCAATATGTACAGCTGAAAGAAAAACACCTTATTGTACATGTCAAAATTACAGTCTGAAAATGCATTTACTTACCTAGACACTGAGAATCACTGTATGCTATTTATTGACTCACACAACCCCACTCCTTCTCAGATGCTATTGTACTATAACAAACTGCAGGGGGCAGGTGGAGCCTTGTTCTCTACAAAGAATTTCTCTGGCCTAACCACAACCCCTTCATTGCAGATCATGGGAATCTGTGCATTACCCAAATAGCTTATTTAGACCGAAAGTCACATAAATACAACAATATAACCACTGTAAGTGAAAAGTCAATAAAAGGAAGTCAAATTGCATCTTTACTCCAAGAAGTAACAAGTACTGACAAAAGCCAGCGACAATGCCTTCCACATCCACGTTTCTGAAACATCAAGTAGTAATGTGAGCAAACTAAGGCAGAACCACCATCACATTTTTGAAAGGCACTTAGGTGGAAGGAAACACTTGGGGAAGGTCTGAAGGAGAGAGAAATGAGTGTTAGCAAACAGAAAATGAAGAGGAGAAGCAGAAGGCTACTACAATCATACTGTAAAGAGTATCATTAAATTTAACTGAAAAGGAAGAAAGGTACTTTAAAGTACTTGCTACTTTAACATTCCTTCCCCATAGTCTACTGTATTCAGGAATAGGCAAGTTATGGCTGTGACTTGGTAAGCAGCAGCACTCTATGGCTTTCATGGCCTGGAGATTTTGAGGGCACATGACATTGTTCAGGTAATACTCTACAAAAAAATCTTTATGTAGCCAACATGGGCTTTTCACTTTTCCTGCTATGCCAGCCTAAGAACTCAACAGAATTTTATTCCTTTACAAGCATGAACACATCTTTACATGTAAAAAGTTTTATTTAAAAAACAGTTTGAGGAGCCCTACACCATCAATGCTTCCTTTCAATGCTTTTGAAACTTTTTTTCTTTTTGGGGGGGAGGTGGGAGGAGGGTGGTGTTACCAGGTAATATTTTCCTTTCAATTTTTAGCTGCGTGGGATATATTGGGAGCTACTACTACTACTACTCCTAATAATAATAATAATAAAAAATCAACCTCCTACAAGTATATGCTACAAAGCTTATTCTTGGAGATTAGCTAATTACCATTTCATCCAACTTGAACATCTTTAACGAATTTTGTTGAAGTTACAATTAAAGTATCATCCCCAAACATGCCATTTCTAAGAGAATTAAGTACTGGCAACATCCTTAAAGGAATAACAAGCCAGCATATAAGCCTAGTGATAGTATTAGAGCTTCCAATCCTTGTAGTAGAAAGACTGACAAATACTGAGTCTGCTGGTGTACACTGATTGTAACCCTCTACCTGTGAGTTAGAGAGCTAGACAATAAGTTCATTTTTATCTGTTAATGAAGATTAATTATTACAAAGCAACCTGAGATGAGCTAAGGATGCCAGACAGCAACATACATCAAGATACCATGAAAAGCCAAATGTTTAGTGACCTTAATCTTTACCTGTCTGGTATAGATAAAGCACTCTTAGAAAAAGGACTATGGCATAACATGAGTTTTGGTGCAGTAAAGTTTCTTAATGGCCAGTGTTAAAATCGATACCATCAGCTGAGTTGATATTCGTAAGTTAATTAAAAAGTTGATTCCCATGACTGGAACTGAGAATAGTGGTTTAAATTGCATTTCACTATATGCATATATTTAGCATACATAATTATGGAAACTAACACCATTAACATTCACAGACAGGCTTCTTTTCTAATGAGACTATGTTTATTTTAAACTATTGAATGCTCTCAATGTTAAATACATTTGTCCTCAAGCATAAAGAAATTTTATTACACAATGTAATACTTTCAGCTTCCTTAACTTTTTTGTTGCTGTTGCATGCTTCACCATAGTAAGTGATACAACAGGTAATTACAGTGTTGTTGCTGCACAGCTTTAGTTCCACAGTTTCAGACTGCTTTAAAATTCTCTTTCCACAATCACACTTTAAATATTCTAAACAGCTAGACCGAGAAGAAATGTTTGAATACACAAGCCAATGAGGCAAGTTACATCTCTACATCTATTTTGGACACAACAGGTGTTCAGGAAAATTAAGTCAAGCACGTATACATTAAACTGCTTTCATTTTAAGTCAAGATTTCTAAAATTCATATTCATCACAGCTGAGAATAAAAACCATGTTTTATTATCAGTGCTATTTCTAACCCAGTAAGGAGATTTCTCTAGTGGGGACTTTTTCTATCACATACCTATAGAGCAAATATCACAAAATTATTCCAATCCATCACTGTAGTTTCTAACTATGATAATACAAATGCTGAGAAATATTTAAGCTCTTTGCTATATTCAAGTATTCAGCTTTTCTGTGCTTCTGTTACTTAATTCAAGAGCGTTGCTAAAGAGAGTCTCCCTTTTGTGTTTCTAATTTGTGAATATGAACACTTTGAACTCTGTAAAAGGATTTGAAACAGGTTTGTTGTCTGTAATCTGCCATAATCTTTCTCTGTGTTTTTTTTCAAGGAATTTAAACTCTCAATTTGCCTGCCTTCAAAGTGTAATTAAATCTCCACAGTAGAGACAAAAGGACATTTATGAGGACAAAAGGAATAGCAATAGTTTTCCCAGATTGCCAGCTCTTCACTATCTGCAGGATGGTGTAGACTAATTTTGAGTAGATAAGTGATTGCTAATCTTGTTGGAGAATAAAGAGTAAGAATAAATCTTTTTTCAATAATGCTCATTTCTTCAAAGAGAAGAAACTGTCCTGACAATTGCACAGAAGAGTTCCGTTTACACTCTGAAACCTTGTTCTCATTCTCCCCAAGAGAGTGAAAAGATGACTAACTTCTATGGAAAGCCTCTCACTTCTCCGAACTGCCACTTCTATGAAACATCCTAATATATGTTTTTCCTTTCTTTGTTTTTAATCGCATACAACTGAATCAAGCAGCAAAAGCTATCCACTGTTTCACAGTATCTTCATGTTACGTTTTACTTTAAAAATCTGAACACCATTAATACAATTGCATTAAATTTTCATGTTTTTTCCCAAATCCCACCTCTTTTTTTCAGGAGGAAGCCTATTTGCAAACAATTTTCATGCATGCAGTCCCTAGAAGTTAGCAGCTAACAAGAAGGACATCTTGTTATAATAAAGAAAAGACCAAGCAGGCAGCAGAGAAGTTATTATACTTACCAATCATTGCAGTTTCTCATTCAGATAAACAGCAAGACAGATGCAAGGTTTGTACAACTCCAGGCAGAGTTTGGTGTTCAAAGAAACCTTAAAGTATTCCTCAAAAGAAACCTCAGACAACATACCTTCTCGCTGAGGTCTATGGGAAGCTATCGGTAGTCCATCATGAGGTGCTGTGGTTCGTTCTAGCAAACTGGTCTCATTACTTGACATGCAGTCACTATGGGAAAAGTCATTCTAAACAGAGAAGGAAAAAAAAAGGAAGTGTCTTAATAGAATGTATATTATCAAAGCTTGTTCTAAACAGCAGAAATTAAAAAAAAAAAAAAAAAAGTTCTTTCTTTGGTGTTCTGCGGGTGAAAAACCCAAAGTTCTTGACAGTGGCAAAAAGGTGGTCATTAGGCATTTCGATTCTTTCTTACTTTATTTATTTATTTATTAAATGTCAGCTATAACCTCCAATGTTTCACTGACCTTATTTTAAAAACAGAACAGGGTGGGGGGTCATGTGCCTTTAGGGTATCTAAAGCTAGACAATTCAGGATCATTAGCTCAGAGCTTCAGTGCTAATTTACTGTTCGTATGAACTCTTTCAGTTACTAACCTGTGAAGTCATCTACTCACTACACTCTAAACAGATTCTCCCCAACTATATTCATGCCCCGTACCTTCAGCCTGCCTCCTATATAGGAAATCACGAATAACTGGACAGCCTATGAGGACATACCGTCCTAACAGCTAAACCCATGCACCTCTTACTAACACAACCAGTTGCCACCAACACACCCTCTTCCATAGAGAAAAGGACAGACTGAAAGCTCATTTCCTCCCACATTTGTATGCTGACTTCAAAATTATATGCCAAGAAATACTACTGTTTTAATACAGTGCATAAGGAGGGACAGAACAGGAAATCATACAAGGCAGGTAACATGGACAGATAAGTAAGAGAAGAAAGAACAAACTAGGCTAATGACAAATTAGAGAAAAGTATTACATGAGCATGGACTTCAGGTGGTTTCTCTAGGGTAACAAGAGTCTACGTAATTTTTCCCAAATTAAGATAAAACATTAAAGTATCAATTTACATGTTCTTCAATGACCAGGTCTTGTTAAAAAACCAAACTGACCAACCAAGCTAAAATTCAGGAATGTTGTAAAATGTCCAATGATTTCAGATGCAACTGCTTTTGCCATCTGACCAGTGTAATTCCATGTTTCAAGGAACTGACACATTGCCTTAAGTCAGGCACCTCTATTTATCTGTAACAAGTAGTATAACATATGAACTTAGCAAGTACTTAAACACCATCAATATGCAAATACCATATTGATGACAGCAGCAGTGGCAGCAGCACAGAGGGGGGGAGAGGTGGTTTTCTCTTTAGCACTACAAATCAACCAAACACTGTTTTTTACTAAGCACTGGAAGCTAAAACAGAGGGTAGGTTTCTTGGGAAAGCTTTCAAAAGAAGCAAGTTAAATAGAGGACATTCAATGCACCACAAATATTTTGCAACTGGTCTGCATGAAAACTAGAAGGTAAATAAATAGCTGTCTTACTAGTAGCTCTATAAAATAAATAAAATTCCTGGAAGAAATGGATACTTTTTGGAGACATATATTGCAAGTTCGAAGTTTGTTCTCTCATTCAGGATGAAGAACATTGCTCCACCGAAAGACCTTCATAAAAGATGGGTGGAGGAAAAATATAAATCTTCAGACAGTATTCTTATTTTTAAATACATGAAGCATAAGATTCTGGAATTAAGTGCCAGAATATATGTGATTTTTTTTTTTCCCCTGAAGGACTTGTGCAACATGATAGGACAAAACAGCAACTAAGACTAGTTACCTTGTTTGGTACAGAGGGCTCCAAGACTGTCACAACAGGCAGACTAGAATGAGGAAGCACAGAGGTGTCAAAAGACATCGGAATCCCCTTGCAGTTTGTGAATTCTTCAATGAACTTTTTCAGATTTGACAGATGTACCAACTAAAGCTGGCTTCATCTTACTAAACCAGCTTTACATCATCTGTAGCATGGGCACAAACTGCAGCAACTCCTAACAACAATACATTCAACTCATTTAGGACCCAGTAAGACATCAAGCCTGCCCTGGGCATAGTGTTAATCTAACTTCCATCAGTCACATTAACACAGCAGTACACAATTAGCACGTGAACATCTATGTGCCTTTAGACTGCACTACAGATGGTCTGAGGAACTGAACTGACATTTTAGCCATTTCATCTAAATCAGTGTACGGTTTGTGTTCCATGCTGAATGTCAGTAATTTCAGGTTTCAAAGCAATCAGATTTAAAATATAGAGCATGTTTTGTTTCCTCAAGATAAAATTCACACCAGTAAACAATCTCAGCAAACTTAACTGTCCTAGCTTCAGCTGAGATAGAGTTAATTTTCTTTCTAGTAGCTGGTAGAGTGTTAAGTTTTGGATTCAGTATGAGAAGAATGTTGATAACACGCTGATGTTTTCAGTTGTTGCTAAGTAGTGTTTAGACTAAGTCAAGGAT
>JAVJGG010000030.1:12737874-12769686 GCA_035590195.1 Aviceda cuculoides | reverse complement strand
CCCCCACCCCCCCCCCCGCAGGTCAGCCCCATGCCCAACACCCACCCGCTCCTCGTCTTCGTCAACCCCAAGAGCGGAGGGAAGCAGGGGGAGAGGTAAGGGGGGGCCTGGGGGTTCTGAGTGGGCTCCTCCCGGCGGCCGCCTGGCCCCCCGGGCCCCCCCCAGCCCCCCCATCTCCCTTCTCCCCCCAGGGTGCTGCGGAAGTTCCAGTATCTGCTCAACCCCCGGCAGGTTTATAACCTGCAGCAGGGAGGACCTACCCCCGGGTGAGTGGGGCTGGGGGGGGCAGTGGGGTACCCGTGGGGGGGACAGCCCTGCCCTGACCACCCGCTGCTCCCTCCCTCCCTCCCTCCCTCCCAGGCTCAATTTCTTCCGGGACGTGCCAGATTTTCGGATCCTGGTGTGCGGCGGGGACGGCACCGTGGGATGGATCCTGGACGCCATCGGTGGGTGCTGCCCACCCTACCGGTGGGTGCTGCCCCCACCAGACCCCCCCCTGATCCCCCCTTTTCTTGCAGACAAAGCCAACCTGCCTCGCCGGCCCCCCGTGGCCGTGCTGCCCCTGGGGACCGGCAACGACCTGGCCCGCTGCCTGCGCTGGGGGGGAGGTGAGTGGGGCAGGATGGGGTGGGGGGGGATGCACATGCACCCCCCGGCCTCCCCCCGACCCCCACCCCGGGGCCCCCCCCAAGGGCCGGGGCCCCGGGGCGGGCCGGGGGGCGCCCCGGCGGCTGCCCCGGCCCCGGCGCTTGGAGGCGGCGGCGTGACACGGAGCCGTGCTCCTCTCCCGCCCCCAGCAGGTCGGCGGCGGCCTGGCTCCCGGCTCGGCCTCGCGGGTTGGGCTGCGCTCGCGAGTGGGAGCAGCTGGGGAGTTCGGCCGAGAGCAGTGGGGGAGCGAACCCCCCCGCCTCCTCTAGCTGGAGGATTTTCCCGAGATAAGGCCAGGTGTTGGCCGGTGACTAGGTGTGCGGAGAGAGGCAGGTGGATTTACCCGCAGCCGGCAGGAGCGGCCCCGAAGCTGAACCGCACCGATGGAACAGTGCTAATTGCTTACAGAAACACGGTTTTTGCTTTTCTAATGCAATTAAAACTATTACTGTCGTAAGATGTCTCATTTTTTAATTGCTGTTGTTACAGTGTCACGTGGCTTTCTACCAGGCTCCTTTACAGGAGGGAACTACGGGGAATGTTACAGAAAAAAAAGTATGGCAAAACAGCTTAGGGATAGTCCATTGTGAAATTGTGGGCTTGCTTCATTCTCGTTCCCCCAGGTCTGTGCCCAACTGTTGCGATCCACAGTGACAAAGGGCCTACAATTACAAGATTAAGCAGTACCCTGAGTAATCAGAAAGTTGCAATGTTCCTTGCTTAGGTTCCCACACATTTACATAAAGACAGTACATTTGAAAACAGAATCGGGCCCATGGCTTGCAGAACAACACAGTGAAAAATAAAACGTGTTTTAATTACAATTATGCAAAGCAGCATCCCTGAACTGCGTACAGCAAGAAAGTATAAATTGCCAATGCTAGCTCCCTCTTATCTGTCTGTTCAGAAGCCGAGTGTGCGACAATGAAAGGGCCTGCTTATTAAACGACTAAGTAAATGTCACCCAGATTGTAATAATCTTGTACGCATTGCTCGGATTTGCCACAGAGCAGTCTTGAATAGTGGTTATAGACTAAACCATAGCCTGCATTTTTATATACATGCAGCAAGCATATGTATTTTAAAAAATTAAAGGACTAAATTGTAGGTAGCATATGTTAGGTTTATACATTCCCAATTGCTGCTCGATACTCTTCTGGTAACACAAATGGACTTGAACCTGACTCACTGCAGCTCTCCTCGCGTCATCACGGCCTCTTCCACGAGGGGAGGCATCAGGAGTGTAGTGGGGAGTGGGAAATGGGTCAAGTCTTTCCCTTTCATCCTGGACTGCCAGCAGTTCTGTGCTGGTCCCAGGACTGGGAAGGTAAAGAATAGGTGCAAGAAGACTCATAAATCCATTTTATCCTCTGTTATTTTATGCTCTTTGCTGGTTAGGGCCTGGCTAGACCCATGAATCGTTCCAGATACCTACAGTTATCAATCAACGCAGCTATTGTAATACCCCAGGATAACATTTTCTTTCATTGTCATTATGAAGTAGTAGTTCTAGAATTACAGCAATTCTTGTTATATTGCTGTTATGTTTTTTTTCCAAAGAAAAATTACCGTGACTATCTCAGGGGGTGTGCCAAGCTGGAATCATGGAAGCACAGAAACAAGGCTTGAGGTTTTTGCTTAGTAATTTGAACAGATACTTAGTCTGGATAGAATTTGCAGGATCAGAATTATAATGATTTGAATGTTAGAAATAATGTTTCCTACTTTAACAATTCGTGATTCAAATAAAATGTGACATAGTTCCAAACAGGTAACACCATGGAGAGTGAAAAAGGAATTTAATTTGGCGGGAAGGGGAGGAGGGGGATAACAGAAAGAGAAGGACCACTGATCCATTCACGAATCCACAAAGGTAAGATAAATTCCACACACGAGGGTAACGGTCGAAAGTACGCTCCTCAAGCCCAGAAAATACTTGAGCCCATCCCTATTTGTGATAGTTCCCAAGCTGGTACTTAGTTTCACAAATAAGCTTAAGAACCTGATTAACTCGGCCCTTCTTAATTTCCACTTTCTTAATGGCTTAAGCTATGATACTTGAGAAAAACAGATTTGAAAGATGTGAGGTCAGGAAATAAAAAAAAAAAGGGGGGGAAGAGGAATAGCACGAGAAAGCAAGCAAAAAGAAGACAAGGCTATTCCAATTGGACTTACAAGTATTTCAGTAGCGGAGGGAGGTGGTAGCAAGAAAGAGGACAATGCTGAAAGGGAACTGAAACGCGAGAGCCCGAGAAATGAAAGTGAAACTCAGGGCTGTGAATGGAAGAAGGACACCGTGGGGAAATGCACGAACACCGACAAGCCGGCACAACAGGAGAGGCTACTGTAAAATTTGACTTGCCCAGGGCTGCTGCCCTTGAGGTTTTTTAAGCTGATTTTCTTAAAAAAAAGTATAGCTTGCATAGATCTTTAATGACTGTTGGCCCCACAGTCATGCTGACTTAAGGTGAGCGCGGCACAGAGCCTTAGAGGGAAAAATATGTCTGCAATCTCCCTCGAAGTTGAAAGCCAGATGAACTCTGCTGCAACACGGAGCGTGCGGAGGAGCCGGCAGGACGGCACTGCCGGTTCGGGAGCCCCGCAGCCCCGCTCGGGGAAGTGGCCCTCGTTAGCCTGCAGCTGGGGTCCGGCCTCGCACCCCAGGTCGAGGCCCAGAAACGCGCCACGCGGAGCAAGACGCCGTGTCCAAGAGCGCGGCCGTTGCCACAGCTGGATTTGCAGAAACAGGAGTAGCGACTTCTCCGAGTCTTCCTCCACCTGCCGTCTTTTCACCGCTACAGCATAACCCCTGCTCAAACTATCAAGGCCTCTGAGTGCACAGAGGCTTCGTCGCTGAACCAGAAGTGTTGTCCTTGTCGATAGATAGATCCCTCTGTGGACTTGGTTGCCGCAGGCTGCTGGCTCAGCTTCCACGCCGAGCTGCGACCGTCGCAGCTCGGCTGAATGAGCCGTGGAGAACACCGAGAGAGGCACGAGCCAAGGAGCCGCCGTTTTCCTGTACGCCGTGTGTCACCACGCTGCGTGCAGGCAGCCACAGCGTGTCTCTTGAGGAGCGAAATGGCCTCCCTGGCTGCGTTCTTAGAAAGAAGTCATCGGCATTTGGGGGTTTTTGTTCAGCAGGTCTAAAACTTCTCCAGCAGTGCTTTTAGAAGGAAGAAAGCCATAAAGAAGAATAAGAAGCACAACACCGGGACACTGGACCAAATGCTGAAGCTAAAGGAGGAACTAACAAAGCAACCTTCAGCACTATCCACGTACATTTCTTCTTCATTTTTAAAATTATCCTATTTTTTTCAGTATTGACTTCTGACCAAGGCAGTCAGAGATTTTCCATTAATTTCAGCAACATACAAAACCAGTTTCATAATCTCAGTTTGTTTGATCCTTAACCACTATTAAGGATCTGCTAAAACTGGTTTGTAAGGGTGTGAATGAGGTTAATCTGTGGCCCATTTAAAAATCAGATAGGGAGGCTGTAGGACATATATATATTTCATATAGAGTAGTATATATATATCAGGATATGTATTTTTTTCATGTTGATACTGTTCCCCAGCTACTGTCTGTGCTATTAATGTTTTCACTTTTACAAGAAGCTGTAAGAAATGCTCAGTGAGGATCTTTGCATGGATTCCCATACTACAGGGTAGAAGATACATAAATGGGGAAACAAAAAGCTTCCTTTCCTCCTTTCTTCCCCTTCCTCCCCTTTCCCAGACTGTAGGAAGATCAACTGCCTCTTTATACAAAGTTTGCAAATGAGTTTTAATTCACTGTCAGTACTATGGATTATTGTCAGGTCCCTCAGCCCAACTCCCGAGGTGTAAGGGAATCGTTTCAGGCAGTGTCACCCAAATGCCACCAAAAAACAGCCTGGAAGAAAATGTAAGTTCCCTGATAAATCTTTGGAGCAATTTTGCTGACTCATGATTTGTCATTTATCTCATGATAGTTGGCATTTTTTTGAGTATCTTACCTTTCAGTGAAAGAGGAGGTGCTTACCTTTCAGCCCTGAGATCTGGAAGAAAAAGTCTTGAGAACATGACACTTGAAATTCACTAAAAATAAAACCTGACAAATCACTGGGTTGTTATTACTTATTTTTTTATTCTTATTGCTTTGATGGGTTTTGAATATTTGAGCTGGTTTCTTCTTTCTTTGGGCCTCTTCAGCAGGAGTTGAAAAAGCTTATCTTCGAAAACTAAATACAAATTTAAGAAATAACATTTTTTCAATAGGCATTCATGGAATGAAGACAGGCATTTGTAGGACTTTCTATTCAATATGATTAGTAAAATGCAGAAGATGACCTGTAGTCCTAATTACGTTAGCATCCTGTGCAGGAATAAGCATACAATTTTAAGCAGAGTTTAAATGGTTTAAACATAGTTTTGGATTTAAAGTTACTGCAAAATAAGTTCAGCGTAGGCAGAGTGTGTGTTCCCAGGATCAACTTCATTATGAAAGACTATTTCTAAAGTCAAAGTTGCTGGTTGTTCATTTGCAAAGGTCACCTATCCCAGGCCTCTCTGGCGAGCTTGCCAATAAAGGTACTGTTACGAAACAGGGTTGCGAATTTCAGCTCACCGTTCAAGGAAAGCTGAACTGAGGCCACAGTCTTTCTTTCACGTTAATGTCAAAGGTGAATTATTACTATTTTCAGCTGGATGCCGCTCAGAAATGTAAGAAAGGTGGAAACATTACCAAGCAGCTAAGGTGAGGGGGGCCTATTTCAACTTCTGTGCGAATGGAGCGGGTTCCTTACCTGCACGGCATTCCAGCCCGTGGTACGCATGGCAGCCTGTATCCGTTTGCTTTTCTCCATGTAAAATTACAAACAGAAGTTATCAAGAGAGTTTAAGGAGAGTTAAGAATACAGTAGCACTGGGATATTCTTATCCTTTGGATCTTCTGGCCAGCAGTTTCCCTATGCTGATGGAAATTCTCAGTGGGATTTTACCATCGCAGAGCACAGCCTGCACTGATTCGGATCACACCGAGTTCAATCAGCATAAATTGTGCTGTGTCAGGATACTTTGTACCCGGAACTGAAATTTGCACAGAAAGCTACTACCTGATCTAGATGACAGTTCAGTTTTGGGGAGGAAAGCAATGGGATTTTGAACACCATTCAGCTCCGGGCTTTCTAACATTCCAGAAGGACAGTGGTGAAATGCCTGTGCCTCCGGAGCGAACCATCACCGTGTGCCTTCACAGTGAGCAGCAGATGACCTCGTGCACCTGGGCAGTCTGCACGCACGGCTCGGCTAATGCCAGGGCTTTGCTGTCGTGGGAAGTCCTACTTAAATAAGACCATTCGACGGAAGACCATTTCAGCATATGCCCAAACCAGTCTCTGCCCTAGTTAGCAGCAAAGTACGTCCTTAAGTGCAAGGCAGTGAAACTTAAACACCTACACAAAGAAGAAAATACTTGAGCCACCTTAAACATCTGATGAAAGTTAATTGAAATCTGTCCTGAAATGAGGGCTCGCAGGAGGAATGTGGGTGTGGCTCAGGCACGAAAGAGCCTAAGCACCAGGCCTGCCCGATATTAGTCATGTACATGCTAATTATGTACGCAACGAGCACCTGGGGATCAAACTCTGCTGGGAGGTTTATTGGCTAGATTATTTCATGATCTCTACACTTGGGCCAGGAGGAGAAGAGCAATCTGCCGACCAAACCGTAAGGAACTGTCCTGTGCACTGGACATTCTTCAAAGCAAAGCTCTCGCCAGTACGGACTCAAAGGTAGCGGGGAAGAAGCGCTACATCCTGACCTTTAAAATCTGCAGTTGCAGTCACAAAGAGCAAGGGATGCCAGCGTGAGCTGCAGAAGAGTCATGAGTCACTTGTGAGATCTGTGCTGCAGAAGGAACACGTTATCCCTTCGCTCTGCTGGTAGTGCCAGTCTCTTGCTGTCTTAAATGATCCATCTGCTGCTGCCCAAATTAGACACACAGCTCTCGCCGTCACTGTGCAAAGTGGTCGCCGACGGTGCTCAGAGAGGGGCGTTCTCCGTAGCTCAAGCCTTGCTTAGCATCTCACCTGCAGCCAGGGAAACCCCCTCGAGCCAAGCGTGGCTTATGTCCCACTGAAGCCCTCAAAAGAGGAACGGTTGCTGCAACTGCCAGAGCCAGTTTGTCAAGGTCAGGACCCTGTAGGTCTTCGCCGGGAAGCCCAGCTGGAGGACAGAAGGAGAGATCTTCCTGTGGGGTGGGAGTTGCCGTCATGAGTCTATGGACGAGATGGGGTCGGGTGGAAAAATGAACATCTCAGCTGCACAGCTCGGTGCTACTGGAGGTGCGAGGTGGTCATCTGCTGCTGCTCCTTTGTCTTCTGCTCCACACGACTCGTTTGGGTCAGGGCACGCAACATCGCTGCTCAAAACCTGCTCGAGCTTCAGCTCATCTCGGTACGCTGTTGCTGTTTGTTTGCATCCACTGCATGCATTAACCTGAAAACAACGCAGGAGTGCTTACCAGAGCAGGTGTTACACGCTGCCGTTCAGTTATTTTAAGTAGGTTGTGAAAATATGTAAACCCAAAGAAGCAACCTTCACTTTCCTCATGCTCTCTCCCACAATACATGTATTTATATTGAGGTGACTGTAGTTCAAGTTATCTGTCCTTGAAAGTTTTACTATTTGCTCTTTGGGGATGTCCACTGTTCAGTTCAGGTGTGAATCCCTGCTGCTAAAGCAGGCATTCTCCATTTGGCAACCTCTTGGGAATAAAACAAGGAATTGGAAACCTCTTGATGGGTAGGTGTTTCATACTGGAGTGTTTCTGGCTTTCCACTTGTGAAGAGCAAGTAGGTTGCCTTGAAATAATGACATTTGTAGAAGCTCTTTAAATCTGATGTGTATTTATTAGGACTTCATGGCATATAAGCAGGATGGCTTACAATCTGGGGTATATGAGGAAAAGCATCACAAAATCTATTCTGGAAAAAAGAAGAAATTCAATGAATCAGTCGAGTGGATACCTCCTACAGAAAAAAAGAAGAAACCTACATAAGCTCTTGTTCCTACTGAAATTAATAGCCCCACTTCAGTGGTTTTTAAAGGATCAAGGCATCAAATTCGGTGTTTAGTGTCAAAATCTCGAACCCTGAGCAAACCTGGAGTAGGGGACAACTGAATGGAAAATATCTAAGGCATCTCTGGGCACTGAACACCAGCATGGGTCCTTGGAGCTGCTAGTGCAGCCCATGGGAGGGCAGCCCTGCCCTCAGCTCAGCCAGTCTCCAGCCTCACCCCGGGGGCATCGCAAACTCCCACAGAAAGGCTCTCCTCTGCTTGGGTGGTTTGGTTATTTTGGTGGTAGTGCCCAGTCTCAGGAGCATCTCCATTTCTTTTTCGTAAGGAAGAAGAGTAGTTTCTAAGTGGCTGATACAGGGCAACCTCCTCACGTCAGTGGGCGCTCACCTCATTCCCACTCCAGTTCAGCAAGGGCACTCCAGCATATGCTTAGCTTGAACTTGCATGTAAAAGTGATGATGCTTGTGCTTTGTTTAGCAGAGAAAGACGTTTCATGCTGTTGAAGCCCAAAGCCTTTTTTTTTTTTTTTTGTCCTCAGTCACAGGCTGTCCTTAATAATTGAAGACAAGTGAAGGGTCACAAATTACCCCACTTCACCCTGCCCCCATTTTGTCCCTACCTCAAGGGATGTTTTCAACAGGATATAATTATCATCCACAATCGTCTACTAACTGTTGAAATAATAGTTTAGTCATGCCTAGCTTTCTCCAGCATGTATTGAAAGAGCAATCAGTATTTGAAAGAGGAATACCCTTTCTTTCCCAGAAATCTGGAAAGTATTACAGGCTCTGAAGAACTAAAAAGCCTGGCTGAAAAATCATTGGTAAGAGGCTGGTTTTTAATTAATAAATTTAAGAACTTTTCTGTCAAAAACCCTCTTAACATCATCTTCTCAATTAAGTGATTCAAGATTTACAGACTTTTTCTGCATTTATCCCATTTTTTCCTCCTCTCTGTGCCATTTTATTCACAACTGCTCTTCTTCCTTAAATACTTGCCATTGGATATCAATGAGCTTCAGATGCCTTTTGACGGCCTTTGAAAGTTATTCCCTCAGTAAATCTGTTCTTAGCCCAAATGATGTCTTCTTGCTGTGACCTGCGCCAAATCTCTTAGTCCCTCCAGCTCCAGCCATCCCTTCTGCTCTTGCAACGTTGGCCAAACAAGGTTGCTCAGTGTCTTTCCCACAGAGGTCCCAGTATTGCCTGCTGCAAGGGAAGACATTATCTGTGGAAGCCTGGCTGCCTGAAGGACGTGGATGGGGCTTGGGGCGCTTCCAAGATGGGTGGAGAAGATGCTTCCAGAGCTGGCTGGCTCAGCGCCAGCAGGGACTACTGTGTTTGCCTCAGGTCCCCATTCAAGAGATCCCTTTTCTTCTGCGCTACACTTGAATCATCCATTTTGGTGATAAACTCATCTGGCCGTGACAGAGCCTTCCTCTGTATTTGTGCAGTGGGCAAGGCATTGATCAAAGCCTCTAGAAAGTAATAAGATACATAATAAAAAAGTAATTAAGAAATCCTCTCTTAGTCAGGGACATGTTGCTTTCTGTATCTTTAATATGCCTGGTGTACTTTGAGACACTAAAAGAATAACAAACTGTAATACTTTGAGTTTGCCTGAAGATGATGAAAAAGCCCTGATGATAGAAGGCTTAAATTGGAAAACGTTGTGAGCACGGAGTCCACAGCGCAGCATTCTTATCTACCTTGACAACCAGCTTTATCACCTCCCAGAGAAAAGGGGGCAAAATCAGTTAAATCAAATGAATTACTGTTGCAGCCTTTTGCAGGATCCCTAAAAAGGCACTCCAGCTCCTTGGGAAAGGATGTTCTGTACATTACATGCATTTTAAATCATTTCAAGAATTTAACTTTTTACCAATTTAATTACTAAACAGTGTCAGAAGCCAGTTGCAAGATAATTTTGCCCAATTCTTTCTTTCTCTTCCTTTCCCATTTTAAAGGTTCTCCAGGGATCGCCCTTCTTCAGTCCTGAACACTATGTTTAAATACTTAAAAAAAATAAAATAAATTAAAAAAATCTTTGAAACGCAAACATCTAGCTTGGATACGTAGCTTAAATCTGGCATCTAATGAATTCCAAGGGGTTCCCAGCTCCCTCAATTCCTCTGAACATCACACTTTGACTAATTTAAAGATTCTATTGTCCTAGGAGCTCATGTTTTTTAAGCACTAGTAACGAACACGAGAGAAAAGCCAAAGGAATGTGACAAAGACATGAATTTCAAACTGCAAGTGCCAAAAAAAAGCGAACACTTCTTTTCATTTTGAATAAGCTTGCAACCATAAGAGAAAAAATTAAAATAATTATTGAAACTGGTTTGAGACATGCAGCTTAACAGAGATCTCCTCTTGCTAGATCTCTGGAAACGCTTGGACTTTTCTTGCCATCCGCAAAGTGCTTTTCAAACATTGTTTACTTAATCTTAACCCTCTCGTGGGGGACCAGTGGGAAATTACTGTATTCTTTTTCAAGGTGTAGAAATTGAAGCAAACATGGTTAAGCCTCATCATTTAGGAATTAATCCCAGTGGATGTAATCTCTTTGGCAATTCCATCTTCAGGAGCGATGGCTGGAGGGAGCAATTGGAGAGGACAAGAACTGGGAAATTAGAAAGTTTCCAGAGGAAGGGATCTTCAACAGTGAACAGGGATTAAGGAGGAAGAATATGTAAGCTGGAATCACGCTCAGGAGTAGGAACAGTTGTTTGGGAGCCCTGTAAAATGCTTGAGAGCCAAAGTAAAATCCATAGGCCTGGTGGGGCAGGGGGAGGCGAAGATGGTGTCTCCCAGGAGCGTGCAGGCTCTGAAGGAGGCCGGGGCGAGTCGCGCGGCCTGCCTGGGGCTGCGGCACTAAACCTCTCCTGTCCCTGCCTTCCTCTCTCCCGTCTGTGAAATGGGCCTGATACTTCCGCAGGTTTCCTCAGGGAGGGGATGAAAGCACTGTGAAAGCATTGAACAAAGGAGGGCATTTAATGACAGAAGTGAGAAATACAGCTGCTCCACGTTGCCTCTGGTTAGCCAAACGCTGACCAACCACCCATCTGCCGCTGCCGCTGCAAAGACATATACACCCAGCACATGTTTTAGCACTGCCAGTTCTCTTGTTTTGTCTTATGCTAAAATATTTGTTTGCAATTAAAAAAAAACCCTGCAGGTCAAAAAAACCTTGACAGTATATCTGAAGAATACACACTTACCTGCCATGCAACGTCATCAGAATAGTAGTGGTTTACTTGTTGGCTGTAAGACCCGACAGGCAAGGTCTAATAGCTTGCTTACCACTGGCTTATCTCTCCTGTGGCCACCTCAAAGCTTTAGCCCGAGAAGCTTGGCAGAATTGGTCCATAGTGTGCAATTAATTGCAGATTAAAAATACAACTTCAGGAACTTTGCCAATGAGATAATGTCAGACAGCACTCTTAGGCGCTCAAGTAGACTGATTTATCCCTAAGCGGTATCTGCCCTTTTAAAGATGATTAGAGCAGTGAGAACTTTTGACTTAAAAAAAAAGAAAAGAAAAAAGAAAAAAAAAAAAAAGCAAAGCTTTTTAACATTATCCTACATTGCATTCAGTGTGAATTAGTGAATGATGTCAGACCTGGAAAGTACTGCTTTTCATAAACAATATTATTTGCAATAAATCCTCTATCAAATTGTATTGTAAGGGGGGCAGGAGAAGCAGGACATTATGTTAGGAGCTCTGTATTCCTAACCTGCATTGCCTGAATCTGTCAACAGTCAACATGAAGATCCATTTTACTGCACTGTAGCCATATAAAAAGGAACTTAAAATGGAAATAAGATGATTGGAACCAATGAGAATATCCAACAAAATGAATCTGCATTGAAAAATGTTGTTTTGTCAAAGGCGAAATGATTTGTAGGGATGCATTAGCTGTGATGAAATTCTTGATGGTCTCTGAAAACTAGTGTTACCTTCTTACTGCTGACCAGGACACAAGCAGAAATAAAACATTGGGATTTTACAATCTCACAATATATGCTTCAGCACAATGTTGTTCTGTTGCATAAAAATCGTCTCAAAACCTAGTGCAGCTTGATAACACATTTCCAAATGGTGGGAGGGAATTTGCGTCCTGAGGCTAGCTACAAATTATACTTGTGTCTTCTTTAAAGCCCATTTACATGACTACAAGGGTGCAAAATTGCTTTTGTATAAATGAGACTAAGTCAGAACATAGGGAGTATCATCTCAAACGAAGCTTGCGTATACACCCACAGCACAAGTGTTGGATACTGTTTGCTTTTATAGATGTGGTTTTCTATGCCAAGAAACCTATAAAAAAGACCAGCATAGGTGTCATCAAGGAACAGCTAATAAAATAAGAGCCACGGAAAGAAATAGACTCTGCCCCATCCTTTGGATCATAATTTTACATATCAGAAATCCTGTCCTTCTGGAAGGCCAATAAAAATAGCAAATTCTGGGTACTGTTTATTCTCTAGGTATAATGGGTGTGTATATTTTTGGTGGAAAATGCTGCCGATTAGCCTCATGCTGTCCTTAGCACAAGGGAGGGGAAAAGCCTTTCAAACCTCAGACCTCACCGGAGGGAAAAGCAGCTGACAGGAAAGCAGGTTGCATCAGTTACAGGAGGTAATTATGGAGAACAGAGTTGAAAAAAGAAAAATTAAAAATGGCCAGGAGTCAGCTGCACAGAGGGAGACGAGATGGGAAGGCTGTGAAGGAGAGCAAGGTTAAGAAGAAAGCCCAGGACAAGAAAAGCTGCGAACTGATTTCTAGTGCTCAGGAGAGAGGTCTGAGCACTGCTCCCAGCACTGACCCATCCACATGCCTCAGCTGTGTCAGCGGGCAGGACAACAGTGTCAGCTGCTGGTATTTTCCTCATCCCACTGCAAATTGATTCAGGCAGCTGAGTGAGAAAAAAAAAGTTACTGGATTTTTTTTTTTTTTTTTTCCCAACTTGGTAATTTCAGTTTTGTATCTGTTAATTTTCTGGTTTGCTCTTTGAACTGTCTCACTATCAGATGAACTTTGCGTTGGGGCAAAGCGAGTGCCTGGCTGGAACTGTGTTTGTTCCAGCTCTGACTTCGACCAGCTTAAACTATCACGGAAATACACCCAAGACGTTTTCTAAACCTAGCGTGAAATCTGCAGGCTTGGGTGAGTGTTAGTTCCTTTAGAGCTATTGCTAGCTGTATGCTGGGAATCTCTTCAAGTTCAAAACTTGTTCTTTGCAGAGACCACCAAGCAGACATCACAGACATAATAGTAATTAGATATCACATTTGAGCTTACTTAAACTAGCAGTTGATTTGGCAGACACCTCATCCCGTTACACATACTTTGAACTATTCAATCTCTAGTTTCAATGTTCTTTGCTTAAATCCAAGCAAATCCAGAGTCTTTCCTGACTCCCAGCCCACCCATAATAGTGAAAGATCAGAGAATTTTAAATATTTTCTTTTGTGCTCCCTTTTCAGAGACGTGAACAGAAGAGCATGGATATAGACCGTATTTGTATGTGCTAATGCACAGGTAAGTTATCCTGCTCTACTTAAAGGGGCAGAGTTACTTGGTTTGGGTAAGTCATGAATGCACTGCCATTCCAAGAGGCATCCATTCCCTTTGGACTAGCACAGTAAAACTTATTGCATCCTTGCCTGCGTAACCGTTTCTGCCTGGCAGCAGGCAGGGAAGAGACTGCTCTGACACAGCAGTGCTGCAGCGGGACTCCAGAGCAACTGGCTGAAAGCAGGAACGCTCACCAACGCGGGGGGCTGGTCGGAGAAGTGATCAGGACAAAGTGACGTAGATAGGCGTCAGAGAAAAACGTAACGTGACTGAACAATTGGGCGGAGGTAATGGATATATCCCATGGAGATGAAGGGTGAAAATTACACAGGACAGAGGGGTGGGATATTATCACAAAGTTGTTTGGTCCCAATTGCTGGTTTTCACTCACATTTTAAGCAGTGCAATGTGAGCACAAAATGGTTGCCACCACTTACCTTTGCTGGTTCTTACACTGGTTATTGACTGGTGTAAACATAAGCAGTTACAAAAAATGCACTGCTAATCCATTAACAGCACTCAGAAAAAAAGCATTTTACCTCCCTACAAAAACTTCCATCATAAGATCTTACAACAAATTGCAAAGAGCAATATGGTAAAGCTCAGAACATCTAAGCCAGGCAGGCTTTTCTTTGTCTCATGGTGCAGATAGCAAGTCGAGGTACTGAGAGATGTTAAGTACCCGGTTTAAGCCGCAGAGGCTTGAGCACAACTCAGACCCGTAACTCCCAACTTGGACTTAGCTCAGCGGAATGAGAACCCTCCTAGCTTGAAACAGGAAGCAAGAAAAGAAAGCAGCTTTGACCAAATTTTAAAGTTAGTTTTAAATTAGAGTAGGTAACGGGAATGTGAATGGATTATGGATAATAAATGGGGGTGGGTGTAGGGAGCGAAGCAGTGAAGGAAGGTAGGCTAGAGAGAGGTGGTAGGATTAAACTGGTGAGGTGTTTTTCTGCTAGCCGTAACAATAAACTGTCCAGCAAAAGCATAAAGGAAACAAATATGGTGTGACCGGAGTGTATGCATACACGGGCTAGCTCTAATCCTGCTGCCCCAGGTAACGAGAGCAACAAAACCACAGCGGTGCAGACTAACAGAGTCAACTAACTGGCGGAGACTTGTAGCCTCCCGATACACCCGATCCCGCTTGGTACCTGAGGGGATCCCACCACACAGCTGCGGGTTGCAAATCCAGCCGGAGCGTCGCTACCTCGCGGGTCTCCGCAAGACACTTCATTGCGCGGCCGGGATGTGCTCTCAGAAACGGGCCCAGGCGTCGATCTGCCAGAGAAGTACTTCACTAGGTCGTGCTGACGAGAAAATCCGGACTTGCCAACCAACTATTAAGAGGAATGAGTGGGTTTTTTCCTGTCTTTGAGGAAGAATCTTTGCCTGTCGCTTTTAATTAGCCAAATTATAGCTGTCATTGGGTTCTGCAGCTCATTAAATACCAGGAGTCTGCTTCAAATGTTATGGGGAAATTAAAGAGACAGTCTTGATAAGATCCCTCCTTTCAACCAGAAAAAAATACGACCTCTCTTCTACCATGACACTTCACTGAATCAAGCCTTTGTTTCATCCAAGCTTATTTTCCCCCTACATTACACCTTTCTAGTAATATCTAAGGACTTTAGGAGAGTGGAACTGTTCTCTGGAAAAAAAAAAACCAAAAGAAAAAGTAAAATAAAATCTATAGATGGACAGGCCTCTGCTACCAGGCATGCTGACCTCTCGCTCTTACAGCCAGGATGGTCGAGTACTACATAGCTTTGCCTCAAGATATCTTCCACATAATGTCGTCATATTCTTTTGTCAAAGACACACAACCACATACTCCTGAACTGGAATTTCCCCTCTCTTGCTGGAGTTTATGGAGTTTTGATTATAAATGTGGCACACACAACTGTTGTAATTTTTTCTCTGCATAATGATTTATCTATCTACTGGAGGCAGCTGTCATACAGGCCCTAGTTCAAATACAGCGTATTACAGAAACAGACTCTACCTTTCCACACTGGTTGCATTTTTTCTTGCTTTGATGTTGCTCTAAAGAAAATACAGATCCAAACCTGACTAGATTATAAACCATTCATACTAAAGCATACATTTATATACAAAAAGCACAGGAATAACCATTGAATAAAAGACTTCAGTGTTTGAATTCTGTATTAAAGTCTTACTCCACCCATAACAAGAGTTGCTAATGGATAGATTTCAACTACTCTTAGTCTTAAATATTTAATAATAGACAGCCTTTGAGATCTCAGTCAAGGGTGTGGATCCCATCGTACTCAGCACAAATCCAGAACAAAAGGTTGGTGAGTTTACAGCACAGATATAAGGCCAGATACAGTGGACAATAAATGGGAAAATACATGGAACCAATGAAATTATATTGACCTGTGTGCAATGTCCTGGTCTTAGCACCCTGGTGGCTTAGCCCTTGTCTTTTCTTTTTATCAGCACCATAAAAAAGCAGGGTGCTTTAGGGTAGTTAGTGAAAGTGGTTAATAAAATAGCCTTGTGCACATCTTCAGTAAACTCCATTGAAGTAGGAAAAGTGGTATCAGGGAAAACCTGATGGTGTTCATTTCATTAGCTCTTCAGAAAGCGAAGGCGACAGCATCTAGTGGAGACCAGCTCAAGGGGTTGGTCCTTTGGCAGGGACAGGGATGGTGTTGCGCAGAGCATGAGCACAGAAAAATGCAGAGAGAGGGAGAAAGGGGTCCGGAATCAAAATCAGGGAGGAAGGCCAAGTGGGAGCAGTTAGACATGGAAGATGGACAACATATGGCAATAATATTGAAGGGGATGGAAATAAAATGCTGTGCTGTTTAATACAGGAAAAAGAGCACAGAGGAGAGATGTCAGGTGGGGCAGATGCTGGAGAGAAGCTCAACTCTTCCAGTACATTTAACTCTAAAGAAAGGAAGACTCACAAGAAGGTGCATGCAAGGACACTAATCAAGGATGCTTCTACATTGCGTAAGATCCTGGGAGCAATATAGCTATGTAACTCTGAAGCTTTGCCCATATTCCAAGTACATTTCCAGGGCCTGTTATTAAATACAAACATACTGTTTACTCTCTCTTTCTCTTAGAAATATCAAGTCCCACTGGGAAAATACAGTTAACATTTTATAAAACTATCAGCACACTGCTTGGTAATTTTAGTCCCATCTAAGTCCTGCTATGCGGTTAAAAACTGGGCCGTGTGCTTCCTGTTAAAGCAGAACACTGTGTCCCACCTTGAAAGACACACCACATTCAGGTGTCCACATTTCATGGGGCGAACTAATCAGTCTGATGGGGCAGCAAATCTGAGACCTATACAACACTAGCCACTCGTTTATCAGTCTTGCAAATGTGCAGGTAAGATACAAGCTTGTCAGTAAAATACATTTCAACTTCATTTTCTCCAAGGCAGAAAAATAAAAGAAGATACCCAGGGAAAAAAAAAAAAAAAATTGGCGCCTGAATGTCTATCCTTTCATTTTCAAAATCTGCTTTTATTTATCCTCTGGTTTTCATTGATCTCTGGTGATAAATGTGCCAGCTGAGAGAACTTAGTTCTAACAGACAGTTTTGCTTCCCTCTGCCAAAAATGATCAGGTTTCTTCTGTGAGCTGTGCTTGGGAGTTTTCAGTCAACTTGAAATATATCTCAATTCAGCAGATTATAACCAAATTAAATACAGCTTTGCTCCAAAACTTTTTTTTTTTTTTTAGGGTCTTTGGAATGAATTTTCATTCCTTTTCTCTCTAAAACACACAGGTTTATTGACAGCATGTGTTGGTCTCTGAAATCCAGCACAAGTTCCTTATTGCACCTTATTATGAATCCCTCCTCTGATCTTTCTCAGTCAAGCATCTCCTCACCCACCCGCTCTCTCCTTCCCCTCCCGTTTCCAGACCCAAACCCTTCTCCATCACCCTGCTGGCACAGTCACCTCCCCACGCCCGGCCACACTGGTCCCCAGCGCAGGGCAGGACCCCTCTGAAGGCACCTGCCAGGCCCTTACCGGTGCATCACCCCACAGGGATTTTCAGCTGGACTTTGCAGGCTCCTGGGCCACCTCCACGTTTGCTGCTCGGGGGGCTCCCAGCCCACTGGCAGGAGGCAAAAATTAGCTACTTGCAGGTCTGCAAATGGAAAAAGGTGGGAAACTGCAGCTTAAAACTGACCCATTTCCTCCTTGGTGCTGCCGGTGAATCCCTTTTCCTAGGCTGCTTATTTCCTCCAAACCTCCTCTCTGTGTGCATTTGAGTATTTTCTGACTGCAAGCATCTGAGTCACCTCTGTCCCATCCTGAGGAGCTGAAAATCCCTTTTACAGCGTAGGAGTTAATTCAGTAGGAAATCCCAAGGAGCGACCAATTTAAACATTGTTTAACTAAGGGAAAGTGCTGCTTTTAGCCTAAATTTGATGCATCCATATACCCCAAACATACACTCAGTGGTTGAAATGGCTTGATGGGGCATACAACAGCATATCACACTTGCCGTGTGGGTACTGGCACTTCTGGAAAATGCTGGGAGTGCTGAGACTACATACTAGCACTTCTCCGTTTGCATACTGATACTTCCGAGTTTTCACATGGGGACTTCTGAATTTCCCCTGTGACTGATGTATATAAAGCGTGGGTACATGCCAGAAAGTAAGAACATACTTCTACCTACGCTTGCTCCGCTCTGTTTCTTCCTCTATAATGAAACCTCCTAAACCATTTAAATCAGGAGGGTTACGTTTTAATGGTTCAAATTGCCCAACTTATAAAGCAATGGGGAAGTTGATTGTGCTTCAGTAAATCAGGAGTTACTTGGGGGTAGTTAACTAACTATGACCTAGTCTTTACCACAAAGGAGTTGGTAGCTCAGATCACAACGGGGTCTTGTAGAGAAGTGGTTGCAGCTCCATTACCATTATCACCTGGTTGGTTAATACTATTAGTAGCATGAATCAAATTAATTTAATTTGGTAACAGTGAAATAATACATCTATAAATAATGCTCAACACCTTATGTAAAAATAGTTAAAATAAAAAATGGTATGACATTTTACCTTTCCTGAAATTAAACTTAATGCCACTATAGAAATTCAATTTTAACATACTGGTAAAAACCCAGCAAGAAAAGTAGTACAATTATTATTAACGGGTTAGTAAAAAACTCCTATGATGCCACCAACAGTTTCACTTTTAGGTAGGAAACATGTTCAGCTTCACTGCCTGCTTCTAGTTGTTTATCACCAGCAATCTGAATATCCTTTGATCGGGGCTAATAGGGCTTTTTGTATGCAAATTCCCCCAGTTCAAGTAAGAAAGTGAAAATGATTTATAGTACGAGCAGCCAGGCGCACTTGAGCATCACACGTCATGGGGGCGAGTTGAAGCCCAAAGCCGTGGCACCGGCAGATCGGGGCATGGAAGGGGTCCCTCGCCCCTCGGCTAGCGGGGCCGACGAGCAGGGCAGCCCGATGCCGGCCTCATGGCGAGCGGTGGGAGGGCTGCTGCTCCCGAGGAGGATGACGACGACGTGGGACCAGACGGCGGTTGTTTAGCTTGGCCATCCTCACCTCCCGCGGCGGCCGCTCTCTCTGGCAGCATCCAGTCGTTCCCACAGCAAGCCTGGTCTTAGCCTGGGATGCTTGCGCTCAGTTATTACTTTGGACGTAGCTGAAGTTTTCCTGAGGAGCTTGAGCCACGGCACGGGAAGCATATATTTCAGTTTGCAGCCCAGGCCAGAGCCGAGCAGGATTTCTCTGGCAGGAGGAAGGCGGCAGTCGTTTCGTCTCGGGCCCCTCTCCTGGCTGGATGGCGAGGGGTGGTGGGAGAGCTCCACGCAGAAACCCACAGGAATCTCCTCATGCAAAGCCTTCAGCTGCCTGAGACACTGGGCTGGAGCCAGGTCCCATGGAAGTGAAAACAACTACTTAACAGTTTCATAGCCTTCTTTATGTTTATTTATAAAGCACTTGGCTACAGGTGAGTTAACATTAACCCCATTCCACAGAGAGCGGGAGCAGACAGAGGTGCCCGAAAGCACCCGGCAGATTAATGGCACAAACATAAAGAGAAGCAGGGGCGTCTCATTCATAGGCCACATGTAAAAAACAAAAAAACCAAAAAATTAATGAAATCCATGGAAAGTAAGAAAAGCACATTTGTCTGTAAAAACGTTTTCTTAGGATCGCTGTTTGAGCTGTGACTCCAGCTGATGTTTAAGCCTGTGAGCAGACAGCGGCTTCACAATGAGCTCTCCTTCCCTGAGGAACCACATTGGGAAGAGCCATTTGGACAGAGGGAAACATGGCTTGGATGCTGACACCTGACTTCATTTCTTATTTCAGAGTGACTTAAGCCTTCAGAGGTCTATACCAATTACCTCATAACTTGTTAATGATGTGGTAAGTCACCACATCTCCATTTTGTTTAAGAGATGTAGAAGGCAAATTAACGGTCTGCTTTATTGTTCCTTGAAGAAAAGAATATTTTGTTCCATTTAAAAAATGCAGTCCCCTAAAATAATTTTATAAAATTTAAATAATAGGTAGACCTATGTCCTTGCTCAAAGCCCCATAACAACACATACACACACCAAAAAAACTGCAAAGTGATGCAGCAACCAACCCAACAGAAAGTATCATCAGCAATGGCTCTGAATCATCCAGGGAAATGCCTGTCAGCATCATTCCTAGAACAAGAGTCTGTGGCTGCTCTGCTCTTTTTATTACCAGAGAAGAGTCTGATGGTGGTAGAGCAAACCATGTTTTTCTTATTTGTTGCACAGGTCCCTTGTGGCACTGCTTTATGTAGCCATCCTTGTTAACTTATGTGGGGAGATATCACGTTGCTCAACTTAACTGCACTCTCACAATATCAGAAATACGCCTGTAGGACCAGAGAGATAACTTCATTAGCTCAGCCAGCAGAGGGAACTGCTAATCAGCACTAATTGCTCACAAAGGCCTAATGTACATCCTACCAAGTTCAGTAAATATCCGTGGTTTAACCCCAGCCAGCAACTAAGGACTACGCAGCTGCTCAATCGCTCCTCCTCCACTCAGTTGGATAGGGGAGAGAATCAGAAGAAAAAAGGTAAAACTCATGCGTTGAGAAAAAAACAGTTTCACAGAACAGAAAGGAAGAAAATAATAATAATAATAATAGAAGAACTGGAATATACAAAACAAGTGATGCCAATGTAATTGCTCACCACCCACCGACCAATGCCCAGTTAGTCCCAAAGTGGCCATCCCCACAGGCCCACTCCCCCCAGTTTATATACTGGACATGACATCACATGTTATGGAATACCGCTTTGGCCAGTTTGAGTCAGCTGTCCTGGCTGTGTCCCCTCCCAACTTCTTGTGCCCCTCCACCCTTCTTGCTGGCCAGGTGTGAGAAGCTGAAAAATCCTTGACTTAGTCTAAACACTACTTAGCAACAACCTGTACTGAACCCAAAACACAACATTATGCCAACTACTAGGAAGCAAATTAACTCTATCCCAACCAAAACCAGGACAACCCAGTACGTTACGGCACTTCATGTTTTCTACTCTGTGTCAGAATGCAAATCACCCAGGCTATTCCAGCACCGTGATCTCCCTCCACAACACTCCGTCAGGCCTTCGTCTCCCCTCACCTTGACCTTACGGCTTTCTCCTGGAAGGAGGGCAAGCTCTGAAACCGGTTTTGCACAATGGCATTTTTGTGTCTTTCTGATCAATTGAATACTCAGCCAAGTTCAAATCCTGGCTAAAACAGGCAAAATCATATTCCCCTCTAGTTCTGCTCACATCTCAGATATATTCTGCCAAACAACAGTTGTACAAAGCAAGGGTTAAATCAGGTAGTTCATATTTAGCCCCAAAGCCAGAAGTGGGTTTGACCCACGCTGACTGACTGGCTGCGTAACTGGGCCAGTGCCACAGCCACAACTGGTGCCGCGGCAGATACCACTCCTCCGGACCCCCCCCTGTAATTCCTCCCAACTTCCCACAGAGGAAACACACACGAGGTGAAAAACACTCTTTGCTGTTATTAGTGTTGCTTACTAGCAGTCACTTCAGAAGCACTGTGGTTATCAACAGCTAGGCAAGGTATAGTCTGTTTGCACCCCCTTCCCTGCCGCACCCCAGCCTGAACCAAGGCACTTCACATCTTCCAACCTAAAATACTTCCCAGTGATATCAGTTTGCTTCCAAGAGGGAAAACCAAAGCAATTCCTTATGTCATTTGCAATAACAGTCCAACTTGGTTTACCCAGTGCTCATTCAGGTGTTTTATTTCCCTGCAACAGGTAAAAGGTGCTTGCAATACCTCCTCCCTGCCGACAGCCATAGCTCCCATTCCAGCAGAAGCAGCCCCACCAGCTAGAGTGGGAAACAAAAAAATCCTCCATCAAACTCAGGCAGTCCAAAGGGGATCCAGCAGCTCATGAGCAAGGCAGGCATATGGCAAAAACCTCATTAAGCAGCTTCTGATGATCTCAGAGTTCACCGAGCAACAAGAAGAACTAAAGGCGGCTCTCTCTTATACCAGCCACCTGCGAGCCACCAACATCACTTTAATGGGCAACGAGCAGCCGGAGCACAGGCTGTGTCAGCCACACCTCAATTCCAGAGGCTATATAGAAACCCCTATGGCAGCTCCCTGACACCTCGTTTCCTGCACCCTAAACAGTGTAAGAAAAGGCTTGGGTAGCTGAAGACCTGGCCTGCTGCATTCACATAAAGTCAACAGGGGAGTCTCGTTTGGAGGAATATAATGAATTAAACTGGAAGAGGTCCAGGATTCAAGTTACACTAATTATGGGTTTAAAATTAATGTAACACGAAACACCTGCTTCCTTCGATCGTGAGGAAGGTGCCTTAGAAGGGTGTTACATCTAATTTGTGCTTTTACAACCTTGAGGGGAAGGTGCTTTTACCACCTGAAATTAATTGCTTACGAGCTCTCTCCCTGGGCCCTCACATGGAAATCAGAGCCTTTGAAAAAATGAGGGAGTGAAAAGACAACGGCTGTAAGATGAAACTCATGATGGAATAAAAGCGGCGGCACCTTACAGAATTAATTTTACTTTTCCCTGTAATACATCTATGGTTAGCTTAGTAGTTTTCCATCTGTTTAACCCTTCCTTTTCCATTACAATTTATTTTTAAAAAAACCCCAAACTTTACATGGCTCAGCTATTCCTTTCCCAGCCTGGATTACTTTTCTTTTCCGTGTTTAAAACAAAACTAATTTAGGCACACAAAAAGCTGTCAAAGCTCAGAGCTGATGAACCTCACCCAGCCTGCCCCCATCTCGCACTCTTCAAGGGAGTCTCTGTCTCTTTTCTGGGGTGCCCGTGCGGCACGGCAGCCACCCTCCTCCTCCAGGTACCCTCTGCCTGGCTGGCATCAGCCAAGTAGCAGCCCTGCCTGTGCACGCCACCTGGGAGCAGAAACAAAAGCCTCCCATACACCGCCGCAGCCGGGGGAAAATTGTTTAGGGGGCTACACGCCTCAAAAAGCCCTGTGAGGGTTTCCGGGGACACCTCTGACCACAGCTCCCAGCCATCGTGTGGCAAAGCGCATGGTCCTCTCCCAGGTGAGCTGGCACGCGGGTGCCTCTCCGTCCATCGCACGGCCCCGTGGAAGGGCAGGGAGGGGAGACAAAACCATTCCTGCACGCCAGCCTTTAAAAGCGGTGTGACCTGCGCACAGCCCTAACGCCTGGGAAATCAATTCCCTTTGGGAATGGCTTACAGCTTGTAAATATTGCTCACCCAGAGTAGTTATCCCAGAACAGTTATTCTGGGACACGTGTAGTCACTGTCATCCTTAGTTCTTGCAGCAGCTTGTGCTTCCTGCATTTCCGATGCCTCCCGTGTGCTGGACTGCTCCTGTGGGGAGACTCGTCCCGGTCTTCCAGCTTTCTTGGGCAACTTGGAGCAGCTGCCATTTTATAAAGGAAAATAACAAAACATAAAAACCATTTTACTTTTTTCTGGCTCAGCGGGATCCTTAATCAGGTGGGAGCAGGGATTAGCTGTCTATTATTTTGAGTTTGACAAACTTAGCCCTGAAAACAGACTATTGTTGATGTCTTAGAAGTCACCAGGCTCTCCGTGGGGCAGTACTTAGAAAGTGGAAACCATCTGACCAACTTGCAAGCATTTTCTTACTCCAGAAAAACAGATAATGAGATAAATCCTCCTCATTCCGCAAGTGGATTTTTCCCAAACTGAATAAAATCAGGGCATTACTTCCAGCTCTGCACCAACAGTAAACAGCCCTTGTTCCCCACGGCTGCATCCTCAATATGTTGTGGCCCCAGAAGTCCATCCTTGATAAAAAAGCCAAGCAGTCCCATAGCCGTCGCTCCAGGGGAAGGGGAGCCCCAAACGGCTCGCGGAGGAAGGTGGGAACAGGCCGGCAGGTTTGATCAGAGGAGGGGGCAAATTACAGAGCCGAGAGGGAACCAGCCCTGACAGGCTTAACTCGGGCAAACTAGTTAAAACAATTTTTGCACTTGTTGACGCTATTTCAGTGCCTCCGTCTGTAACATCTGGTTGCCTTAGATACACGAGGTAACTACGGCAACTAGCTATTACGGGGAGACGGCTAAGAAATAGATCAACATTGCCGAATTTGGCAGGCTCTAAAATAGGTTTTCTGTAAAGTAAAGGCAGGTGCAGAAGGTACAACAGCATTGTGGGGCCGTGAATGGGAAAGGTGGCCGTGGCAGGAGGATACCCTAGCATTAGGCTGTGTAAATGTCTGGGTGCATTACCCCTTTACATCTGCTTACAGCAGGATTACTGGCCAGAGAGTATTAACCATACTTGGGATGCTCAAAGGGGATGCCCAGTATTTGTACTGGACCTATTTTCACAGTAAGCCATCTCATCCCCACCTCCCTTCCCTCCCTTCCAAAAGGAAGGAACTGGGAGCTACAAGTTGTCCTCCCCGGTTTTCAAACTAAAGGGGGGTGAATATCTGAGGTGAAAAGATTGTGGTGACCAGAATCACTGTGAACCTGAACACACTCACATCCTAAATATCACCACTTCAGTGGCAAAAGTGACACCATGCCTTGGTGATTTAATATACTGTAGTGCCACAAAGCAGATCAGAAAATGATGCACAGCTTTCATTTTGGTGCTTTTCGGAATAATTAGTTAATCTGTTAGAAGGCAAGCAGCTTTCAGGCTGTGTGTGGTGGGTTGTCATCCGTGTAGAAAGTCATTAAAGTGCACTGAAACATCCCAGTGACCTCTTTGCTGTAGACAGTAGGGAAGAGTGGGTGTTCCCAGATTTGAAAATGAACCATCCAATACTGCCAGAAAGACATGTTTATGCCCAAAATGTCTGTCTGACTTTTTTTCTGGCTTGCAGGAAAAGCTGTGTTAATAAATCCACATGAAAAGCTGGATCCGCATGCTGTCTGAATATCCTTCACCAGGATTATTCCTACACAGAAATTTTCTCTACATAGCTAGCACAAAGCCTTCATTTCTTATTTGACTCAAAACTACAGGCATTTACAGAAGGAAGCCAGCTCCACTGCTCCATCTGATGCATTTCACTAAAAATACCTGTAAGATCAGGGTGTTAACCAGCCCAGTTCTGAAAATGAAAGGTATCATTCATTAATCCTGGCAACATTGTCTTCCCAACCACAAAGGGTGCTGCCTTATTATATTGCTTACATATGAAATGT
The DNA here is from genome assembly GCA_035590195.1 of Aviceda cuculoides. NCBI lineage: Eukaryota > Metazoa > Chordata > Aves > Accipitriformes > Accipitridae > Aviceda > Aviceda cuculoides. Next base: position 12,744,682 of record JAVJGG010000030.1, on the reverse strand, counting down.
GAGCGTCTAACCCAGAAGATCCCCACCTTTTCACCTCAGCATGCTCCTCGAGTGAAGTCTGCACAGAATTTTATTTTCCCGAGGATGTTTTCCTCATTAAACAGACTAGTTGGTAACTAACTTAAGGCCATATTTTTCCCAGCAAATTGCCCTCTTGGAATTCTTTGCTATTTATCTTTAGAGACGTGAACTAGTTAGGTGAACAGAAATGAAATTCAGTTTCAGTAAATGTAAAGTAATACACGCTGGAGGAGTAGTGAGAGCATTTTCAAGCACCTTAAGGGCTCTAAATTAACTACCTCAATTTTGTAAAGCGACCCAAGTGGCAACGCATAGCTCAATGAAAATCGTTACTCAATAAGCAATCAAAAATGCTGACAAGATACTAGGAAGTTTAAAGAATGGTCTGCAAATTAAAAAAAAAAAAGAAAAAGAAAAAGAAAAAGAAAATATTATATTTTAAGACAATTGCAAATGACCAAGCACTGAGCAGACTCAAGTATAATATTGTGTATTCACCGGTCAAAAGATATCAGAAAATGTATCACAAAGGTTTGGAGGAATTTCATAAAAACCAGCAAATAAGAAACCTTTCCAATCAAAGGCAGATTTGAAGGAGCAAGACTGTATTTTTTAGGAAGCAGAAAACTAGGAGGGGACCTGAGGGCAAGCATGGGAAATGAGAAATGGTCTGGAGAAGAGAGATCAGGAGCTTCTCCTTTTCCTTCTTTGTAACACAAACTGGGAGTATTCAGCAAATTAAAAGATGGGAAGTGCATAACATAAAAACTGAAATGCTTTTACACAGGCCGTGCAATATAAATCCCTGGAGATCGCTGTGAAAGCAGTCGAGGAGGTTACTGCCTGGACACCCTTCCCTATTTTGTACCTGCAGTGCAGTCTCCCGAAGGACCATACGCTGCCTCCTCGGCCACCCCACAGCCCCGGCTGAAGCCTGAGCTTGAAACCTGAAGAGAAGTGCCCGTGTGGCAAGATGTGTGAGGGCTGGCAGCTAGGTGAGGTACATGCTCCGCTCTGCTTCATCATGGGGCTGAAAGCCACCACCAGAAGGGTAGTAACAAGGACGTGGCGATAAAGAGCTGCAGCTGCTGGCTCAGTGAATATAGGTCAGAGCTGCGAAACCTTAATCTACAGAGGAAGTATGAATGTGAAAAACATAATCAGATTCAAGCAGGATTGCAAGTTGTGTGGGTAACCAGTGCCCTCAGAGTTCACCTAAGTTAACTGATAGAGAATTTATCTCTTTCCATGTAGATGTAAATGAGACTAAGCAGCAAGACCTTCTGAAAACACAGTGACCTTGTCAGGTACTTTAGCAAAATCACAAACTTTTTCCACCCAATGGGCAACATACGGCCAGGACCTTTCAATAGTGGTGCAGCAAGCTCACCTCCACTGGCTGCTCTTCAGCCACTATTAGCTGGGCAGTGTTTGAAATGAGAGGGTGGGCAGAGGAATGGGGTCACACCGCATCACCTTGGCACAGAGGAGCGAAGTCATTGTTTTGGGGGACAGAATCCACCAGAATACCGGTGCATCACTGTGTGCCAAACGGTGATGTACATACGTGAAACTTCACTGTGTGTTAAACAGTGGTGGATATATGTTAAGCAGTGAACATCACTATGTGTTAAACAGAAAACGGAGAAGCAATCTTAAGCCAGACAGAAATTTCTTGGAAGTCAGTTAGCTTTTTACCTGTGGGTAAATTCCCTTTGGACAATTCAAACCCATCTTTAGATCTTTCTTCCCTGTAAAACTGTCGTGGGTGATCTGCTCACCATCACCAAATTGCCATGTCAATGTTGCAGCCTCTGAGGCAGCCGCGGAGCACAGGCGAGGGCACGGTTCCTGCCGAGGGCAGGGGGGGTAGAAGGGCTGTTAGCAAAGCAGGTGTTTGGTGGAGGAGCAAAAATTTCGGGTGGGCAACCATTATGACTTTTACTCAGAAAGTAAAATACAGGCTTCAGTTTTGTGAGGCCTTTACAAGAGCATTTTTCTTGACATGTGCCAAAATTCATATGTGATCCAGTCACATGAGCAGTGATGCTAGGTGCAGAACACCTAATGATTTCAATGGGAATGTCGTATTTGGGCTGCTTGCAGAATGCAGGAGCCCTGCATTGCACATAACATATTTGGTACTGTGTCAGCCTTAATAGGGGATAAGCTGCTCTAATCAGACATCCGTTTAGGGAGGGAAAGGAGAGCCTTCAAGTCTTGCTCTTTGCAGACACACGTCCTTCTCACTGTTAATCTGAAAAGTGAATTGATTCTTTTCTCTGTAGCAGAGCCATGATTACTTCATTTACATCTATTGAGGTCTATGGCAAAAACTTTTGCAAAAAGAACCATAAATTTTCACAGCTGACCTGAAAACTAGCATGGGGACAAACAGAAGAAGACCTAAGTCTACTCAAAACTCAAACAAGGTAGTATCCTACTGGGATGAGAGGTAAAGCCCGCTGTGTGAGCTATCTCTCAAGGAGGAGGGTGAATTAAGGCTATATCCCCGAGATTTGGCTTTTTACTTTACAGTGCCATACATGGTGGTTTGAACACTGTAACCACCTTTGGTTATTCCCTGATATTTGGGACATTAAGCCCTCCTTTAGTCTACAGAGGCAACAGAGCAGCCTGGGCTTTGTGTAATGGGACCCAGTTTTAATAGAACTGGTTTGAACACAAAGAAGCCAACTGATTTTTTTTTTTTTTTTAACCTTCTAGGCATCAGCAACAGAACTGAAAAAAACTCCTAACCATCTCTTTTTATACAAGGAAGTGTGGCAGTCTGCTGTGACAGCTGCATGGGCTCTGAACAAAGCAGCCAGTGCATCAGAGGAGGAGCGTGGTGGTGTCTCAGGCAGCACCCATGTGAACATGACCCACCTTCATCTGCCAGAGCAAGGGAGCCCCTAAAAGCTGCAAGGTGTGACTGGTTCAGTGAGTGATGTAGGTGCTGTCGGTTGGTTTAAAGGTGGCTTGCTGTATAGAAAAGAAGCGGACAAGATAATGTGCTCTGAAGCAAAGTGTGGTGTAACCAGGTCACTCCTTTATGAGTGCTGCCCAGTGGGAGGACACACCTGGAGACCCGCTGCTGGGCACAGCCACACAGCTGAGAGGATGTGCTGCTACTGCTCCCTCCCGTGAAGTTTCTCCTCTTGGTAGACAGACTTCAGAAATGCTGGTCTTCCTCCAGGAGCACTGATCCTGAGGGCCCTGTCAAACAGGGGCCTGAGCAACTGCCAAAGGCTGTGACAGCTCCGCAGGGGTCAGAGAAGCCCTTCTGGCCATCCCCCTGGCTCTCCACCTTCCTGAGCTAGATCTCATCACCCTTTCTGACTTTGAGGCGTGCTGCTGCACATGCCTTGACCATCTAATCCACTGTATTTGGGTTGACTTCCTTCCTGTTTGCTGCTTCTTGCTCCCAGTAACTAATTCCTTGTCCTCTGTAGCTGGTGGTCCTCAGCCTTTCATCTCTTCATCCATCAGGTACCTCATCTTTTCCTCTGCTTCACCGCGGGTACCTGATGTCTCTCCCTCTGTCTCACCATTTCTACTGTTCTGCCAGACTCCACAGCCACCGAGCATTTGAGGCTCACCGGCCTCCCACAAGACACCAAATGCCTCAACCCAGGGTGTCAAGGAGTTAGGAAGTGAAAAAAGATCTTCAGTGAGGAAGTATTTCTGGTGCTTTTGTCTTTAAATCTATATGCATGTAACTTTGGGGAAAACACAGAAAAAATTGTTTCAGAATGAATGCATTTTCTTTAGAGTTTAGTACTATGTATTTACTATACGCTATTAATATCACTTACCAGCATTGCATCACAACATTCACTCTTTAACCAACAGTATGTAAAGCCTCTGCTTTGCTGAATGCTATGTCATGGTTTAACCCCAGGCAGCAACTAAGCACCACGCAGCCGCTCATTCACTCCCCCCTCCACCCAGTGGGATGGGGGAGAGAATCGGAAAGGAAAAGGTAAAACTTGAGATAAGAACCGTTTAATAGACCAGAAAGGAAGAAACTAATAATGCTAATACCAATAATGAAATGACAATAATAATAATAATAAAAGAATTGGAATATACAAAACAAGTGGTGTACAATGCTCACCACTTCCTGACCGATGCCCAGTTAGTTCCCAAGCAGCCATCTGCCCCACAGGCCCACTCTCCCCAGTTTATATACCGGGCGTGACATCACATGTTATGGAATACCCCTTTGGCCAGTTTGGGTCAGCTGCCCTGGCTGTGTCCCCTCCCAGCTTCTTGCGCCCCTCCAGCCTTCTCGCTGGCTGGGCATGAGAGGCTGAAAAATCCTTGACTTAGTCTAAACACTACTTGGCAACAACTGAAAACACCAGTGTGTTATCAACATTATTCTCATACTAAACCTAGAACATTAACACTATACCAGCTAATAGAAAGAGAATTAACTCCATCCCAGCTGAAACCAGGACAATTGTAATGATGGGGAAGCTTTTTACAGTATCTGTGTTGATGCACTGTGTATCTTAGATTTGTTTTTTTAAAAAACTTTTGTTAGGAGTCTGAGTACTAGAATTGCAAAAGCTTTTAGTTGTTGATAGCTGGCAGGTGGTTGTGTACAATACAACTATTCTGAAGACCAGAACTCTTAACTGAAGTCTAGTTTATTAAGCATCTTTATCTTCACCATCTGGAACCTGCTGTTAATCCTACTGTATAGATGGAGGTGGGGAGAACCCACAGTGAAGTGCATATTTTCTTCACAGGACACTTTCTGAACAGAATATAATTATGGTGAAACAAAGAGCTTTTCTTGGATGAGGTATTCCTGGATGTTCATTGTAAATAAAGTTATGAAATTGGTATGTTATTAATACGGTAAGATTTCCTGAATGGCTGCATAGAATGAATAGATGAATGGGGTTTTTTTAACAGAGTGTATTACCTGTTAGTGAAAAATCACATAAATGATACAAGGTACCAGAACCTGTTTTTACAAGACAAAATATATTTATACCTACTGTGTTCATTCCCTTTTGTTCCAGTTTTTTTTTGAAGTGGCTACATTTAAAACTGGGTAGTCATCTTGAAGAGTGTACTTGTGAATGTCATCTTTAATTTCATATATAGAAATATCTGTCTTAAATGGTTTTAAGTAGCATTAAGATCCAGTGTAGTGACACCACTACGGTATTCAAGTTATCCATTAAACACTTATTTTGTACCACAGTCATGTCCATTAAAGCACTATTCTCTGTAGGGCAAAATGTTTATTTTATCATGATACATGAAAAAATATTTAATTCTCACAGCTTTCTTATTAGGGGGAAATACAGTTGTTTTTAAACATAATATTTTGCAATATTTTTTCTATGAAAAATTCTCAGATACACAGTTGTGACCATTGTAAATTTTATGTAGATTTCCAATGCAGATAAATTAGATAAATGGTAAATTTTGTAGCAGAAATAATAAAATTATGATAGGACATGAAGACACTGGAAAGTAATCTGATAAGCGACCAGTGTTCTACAGGATAGTCAGTGTAAAGCATTAAGTTTGTTTTTCACTGGTCTTACTTTGTCATAGGATGAATTCTTTTCAGAAGGGGATCGTTTTCTTTTTTTTTTTTCATTAGTAGCTTATCTGCAAATAAATTATCTGTATTTATGCTCCCATAATAAGTGTGCATGTATATGTGGGTGGATGGATGGATGGATGGATGGATGGCAGAACTATAGTTACGTAATGTACCTTGCAGGGGTCTTCCAGGAAGGAACAGACAGGTATAATTTGTATGAAATGCTTCAGCGTCACAGGAGACTGGGGAAAGTACGTCAGACCAAAACTAGCAACTGAAATTGATACTTGAATACAAAAACCAAGTAGTCTTTTTGGTACTTTATTTTCAATATTTTTCTCACGTTCTTTTTATAAAAATGAATCACATTTTTAAAAGATTTTCAAAGTTACTCATCATTTTGAACGCCTTCTGATTTTGAATTATTGGATTTGAGAGCTCTCCTTAAAGGGCTCAGTTTTATTGGAAAATGCTAGCACCTTTTCTCTCTCCTCCTAGACGATGTGATTCATTCCAACTGTTCTAAAATGAGCACCTGCAATCACAGGGCATTACTGAAAATATTGTTCATCTTAAATGCAAAACTTAAAAACACAAGGACATGTTCTGCTCATGCAGGTTTTGGGGGGGGGTTGGGTTTTTTTTTTTTCATTTTCTCTTTCTAGCTGCTAGGACAGAAGGCAGAAAAAATACGTAAGGAAGCCCTCAGTAGATATGTACAATCTTGGTTTACTTCATTTGGGGGTTCACTAAATCAGAAAGCTTAGTATGAGCAAGTAATAAACCTTCCAGGGTCCTTATACAGAAATGATTTGCAAGATCTAGTTGTTAGTTTGTTTCCAGTCCGAGTGCTTGATTTTTACAGCTGTTGACATGAATGACAAAATTCCCACTGACTTCACTGGCATAGGATCAGGCCATGCTGCGGAGAGGGTATCGGCCACTACATGGTACCTTTGACATATTTAGTGTGATGCATTGTGACTTCTTTGTCTTTCGCAAGTGGTTGTATTTATGGCTTCAAGGAAAAAAGCAGTTAGGGTAGTGTCTATTCATTAGCACTGTGACTGAGGAGAAACTGTTAAGGTTGTAGAATATTATAGGTTTAAAAGGGCAGCTAGAGAGAAATATGGGTACTGAGGTATCAATAGCTAAGAAAGCTTCCTTTTTTCCTCTATTCCCCCCTCTTTTCCCTTCCCCACGTCCTCGCCC
>JAVJGG010000030.1:12696568-12737774 GCA_035590195.1 Aviceda cuculoides | reverse complement strand
AATACCCCTTTGGCCAGTTTGGGTCAGCTGCCCTGGCTGTGTCCCCTCCCAGCTTCTTGTGCCCCTCCAGCTTTCTCACTGGGCTTGAGAAGCTGAAAAATCCTTGACTTAGTCTAAACACTGCTTAGCAACAACTGAAAACATCAGCGTGTTATCAACATTCTTCTCATACTGAACCCAAACCATAGCACTGTACCAAGTACTAGAAAGAAAATTAACTCTATCCCAGCTGAAACCAGGTCAAGCTATCATAGGCAAAACCAAGTCCTGTTTGTGTTGGTTTTGATGAAGTTTGAATCTGAACACAAATATTCTACTATTTTTTAATACTGTGTGTGATAGCTATTAGTGCAATGGAAGTCTATCAGGATATTACTAGGCTGCCAATATTTGCTTTAAAAAAAGCAACTTTTTATAGTAGCTGGTTTACATTTGTGTGCTATTTTTTTTTGCCTCAATATGTAGTCTTTGTTCATAGATCTTATATTAATGCTTTTCTTTTTAGGATATATATATATACACACTCTTCACATACAAGCTATATTTTATCCATACATCGTATTTTACAGAAATGGCAATGGGAAAATACACACAAGTGTATTCCATCTTTAATACTATGTGTCATCATTCAGACTCAAAAGTGCAGAGGTTATAGTAGCTATAAATGAAATAGTTTTCTTTGTGTTGAGTTTATTATACAGAATGCAGTACTCACTTCAGGAAAGTATGTCCAGGTTAGACTTGCAGGCAAAAGCTACCTCCATATTGTAATTTTCAATACAGTAAATGTCAAGGATTCTTTTTCTCTGTTAAGAAAAGTCTTTTTCCAGAATTTCTACTCTCAAAGGCAGCTCAGAAATGAGACGACTTCTAGGAAAGGATTTCAAATGGAGGCAACTCTTGCCCCTGTATGACCAAAGTCAGATAAGAAAGCTTTAATACTAGCACAAAACATTCTTTGACTTCAAAGGTCTAATTTCTAGCTGGCACAGGACCGATAAAACCAATCATTTCCTCTTTAGATTTTGGTTTCTACTAATTGAATGTCTGTTCTTGTAAAGCGTGTTAGTGAGTGGCACACAGTGCTGGCTGCAGCCCAGCTTGCCAAGCTCCTGCGTTTATCCATTTGATAAAATACATAATTATGCGCATTGTGTGTGCGCAGCCCAAGGTCCCACTGACTTTGACGGCTGATAAGATCTCATTTTAAGACCATTCGCATCTGTTCATAAGTTATTATTCCTCCCATTCCAATTTCAGTTGCATTATTTGTTGCGGCTATTTATCCTCATTGGCTGAGGATTTCGAAGCAGCTTCAGGGATTTAGACACATTTTCTGGTTTATGTCTATATTCTTTACATTTCAGTGAAGAATCCCAGTTACCCTATTTATAGGCCTTTGTTAAGCTCTGTGACAGCAACCTCTCGGGCTTTTGGCACAAAATTTATACATTTCACTTAAGGGTTGTTTGATGGGTGAAACAGATTAAAAGATGTATTTGAAGAGCACAAGAATAATATATTCTCTGTGTACGTAGCGGACTGAGAAGAAGAGTACAGGCTTGGACTGTGGCAGTGGTGACCTAATTTAGACATTAGGAAGAATTATTTAGCAATAGAGATAGCGACACGTAGGACTACGTTGCCGCAGGATGCCGCAGCGTTTCCATCTTCAGGTTCTTTTTCAGGGCAGGTTGGGGTTATACGGGGTTTATACGGAAAACGTGGCGGTGAGGCGTCTTTGGGGAAAGGGGCTGGCAACGAAACGGCCGATCCCCCCCCCCTCCGCCCTCCTCCGCCTCCTCCTCCTCCTCCTCCTCTCCCCCTCCCCGCCGCCACCCCGTGCAGGCGCTGCCCTGCCGCCCCATCTAGCGGCACCGCGCACCGCTGCCGGCTGGAAAAGGCAGAAAAGGGCAGGAAAAGGCAGAGAAGGGCAGGAAAAGGCAGAGAAGGGCAGGAAAGGGCAGGAAAGGGCAGGAAAGGGCAGGCAGCTGCCGGCGGGCCTGCGGAGTCACCGGGCCGGGCCAAGGGAAGAAGGAGGTTTGTTGGCGTATGGGTGGCTGACACGGGAGAACGGCGGTGAACCTCGCAGCCGCGCGACGTAGCATGGATGTTATGCTGACGTCAGAGGAGATGGAGTTTTTCTGTGGTTTGGGGTTTTTTTTTTTCCTTTCTTGATGCCACCGTTCTCCTGCCTCCCAAAGCAGCATAACCCTGTTTTACGGATGGAGGCTGGGGAAAGAGAAGGGGGCCAGGGCTAGCGTAGGAACCGCTCGTGCCAGGGTATGAGGGCAGGCTGGCCCTGGCACCTCTGGTGGCAGCAGCCGCTCCAAATTTAGGGCGTTTTCCGATGGCTCGTTCCCAGGTGGGCTGAGGGGGGTCACGAAGACTGGGGCTCAATGAGGTGATCACAAGGTATTGCCTCGTCTGCCCCCCGAGCCTTAGGAGTCAGTGTTGGCACCTTCACATGCTACAAGGACAGCTAAATCACGACAGTGCTTCAGGAGGGATCGCTTGGTTGATCCCAACCTTGAGGAGTTATTTAAATACTAGGCAGAGTGTAATCTCCCATGTATACACATATACATGGCTGCTAAAGATGTTACATGCATCTATCCAATGGCAAAAAGTAATCTGCTCACTTCTATGCAGCGCTGTCAGGTTAAAAGCATTTTCTTTGACCTCACGCACAGTCAGAAGTCCATAAGTGATCGTACATGATACTGCCACTGCTCAGAATAGCTAGCATCCACAAAGGCATTTTTCACGCACGCTGGCTGCAGGGAATACACACCACACCGGGGCTTCTAAGTTTCCATCTTGATCACATTGCTCAAACATGAGAATGAGTCACCCACCATACTGAAAACCATGACCTTTGTATTTACGCCAAAAAAGGAATGATAAACTTAAGAGAGGGAAAGAAAACTAGAGAGAAAAAAAAAAAGAACCCAAACCAAATCCTGTCTCCTGTTTGAAACATAGTCAGCTGCTGTTATACAGATGTGAGCTAAAGAAGTTGTTGCTATGATTTGGTTTGGTTAGTGTATCTGCATGAACTCCAAGGCACTCATGTCAGCAGCACTGCAGTCCCCGCAGCAGGCATATTCTGGTCACAATAAAGCAGGGCAAAGCTTTGGTGTCCATCCATCCAGTAAAGGAACCATATGAGATTTTTTTATAGAAATAGATTCCATCTTTAATACGGAACAATCCTGCCCTTCAACCATCTCCAGAAAAAAAAAAATATGCTGTGAGGGAAAAAAATGGTAGCACGGAAGAGTGCTTAGTGTTAAAGTAACCAAAACATGGAGATTCAAAAGCAAACAAGTCTTCGAGACTTTTAAAAATGGTTAATGGGACAGAATTCTTGAGTCTGGTTTTCCTCATGTTCAGTCTCTACCTAAAGAAGAACAAAAATACTTACTAATTTCTAGTATTTTTCATCAACAAAGCACCAGCTGCAAAATTTACTACAGAGCAGATAAAAGTATATATAGTGTGGTAGACCCGAATGGGACCTGCCGAAGAACATGACTTTCAAGAGAACAGACTTAACGTGCATCAACATTTAAATATAGCAGGCCGGCCTGACTGACAAAACCTAATCATTGAAGTGGATTTATTTTTATGTGCCTCTCTATATCACACTTGGAGCATCCTTTCAGACAAAGGGGACAAAACCCTTGCAATGATTATTTGTGTAAGTGAAGATGATGAACCGGACAGGCTTCTAACATATCCACAAAGTGCTGCCCATCCAGCGGACAAGTTGGATTCACGGCGTGAGGATGAAAAGAAGAGGGGTTGCAGGAACCATTTATGAGCAGCCTGCTGAGACCATCATTACAGCCACTTGCATCCATCCCATTCTCTGATATGTTCAAAGGGTGTTCTCAGAAGGAAATCTGGCCATGCACCAGCGGGCAGCTGCATTTTTAAGTGGACACCCCTGTTAAAGAAACATTTTCTGTGTTATAGCATGAGCTCTACCATCTGTTGTCTAGCTCATTTATCGCCAGCTAAGCTTGCAAAAAAGCTGGTGAGGAACTGAAATGATGCAAAAAGCAAATGTCCTTGGGGAAACAATGTTTTGTATTTCCCACAGGGAGCAAGAACTCCTGTGCTTTAGAAGTGCCTACAACACTAAAAGAGAGAGAAATAAATGTCAGAACTGATCAAAACCGAAAAGAATAAAGCAAGCAAGCTGCTTCATAAAGGCAAAGTAATTGAGATCTGTAATGGCAGGCCTGCATGCTGAAAAACGCCTTCTAAATCCTCATTTAAGGTGCTTCAAATAATTGAGACTTCGTTTAAATAGCCTGCCGTTAAAATCCGGTGAAGATCAATAGGAACAGCCTATTAGGGCAGCAGTTTCTGCATTTGAAATGGTTGGCCCGTATGTGCTGCCTTCTGACTTGTCTCTTCTGCGGCTGCCTATGGCCAATTTAACTTCATTTTGTATATGCTGATTTTTTTTTTTTTTTTTTCTCTTTCAGAGACACACAGGGCTGATTTAATCTGATGGAAACCCTGTACTACTTGCTGGCTGCTGCTTCTCCTGTGGGAGAGGGGGGACCCAGATCTCACAGGGTTACACCTGGTGCTGAGCACTGGGCATGACAAAGCCTCCGCGATGCTGCTGCCCATCTTGCCTCCACCGCAGGGGCAGGGGTCCTCTCCAGCAGCAGCAAGTTGCTGTCTTCTCCCCCCATCCCCACAGGGCAGTGAGAAGAGGGAGCACGGCTCTTTCAGCCTCTCCTCTTTGTACCAGCTCTAGGCCTTGCCTTTCACCCTCCCCTTCCTACAGGTGGGAAATGTGAAGGCCTGTCCCCAGGCACAAGATAAAGCTTTCAGACCTATAACGAGACAAAGGCACAACAGTGGGGAACTTGCTGAAATACTGGGGGGAGAGGGGGGGTGTTTGTCGTTTTAGAAACTGGCTGAGGAAATAGCTGTATTAAGAACAAAAGCGACAGCTTATAAGCTTTTGAGGAAAGATAGAAAAAGTAGAAGCAGAGGAGGGGTTATGCCCTCTGTAAAAGAGTGATTTGAGGATGTGGACAAGAACACAGGTCAGCTGAGTGCCTTTGGGTCAAAATCAGAGGTGTCACCATCAAGGGAGGGCTTGTGGTGGGTGTCTTGGATGGGTGACCTGATAGGCAAAGAGAAACAGATGAAGTCTTCTTCAGACCACTTGAAGACTGACAATGGCAGCCTTGGCTGCAGTGATAAGATAGTAGAGTTTAACATCCTACAGGGTGTGAAGAAAGTAAGTAGCAGAACAAAGCCCCAGAACTTCACAAGAGCAGATTTTAACTTGCTCAGGGAGATGTTAGGAGGTATCCCAGAAGAGCCTGCCTTGGAAGCCAAAGGTGTTCAGGAGTATTGGGAGACTTTCAGAGACAGCCTTCTCTATGCACAAGAGCAGTCCATCCTAAGCAGTTCACCTAAGCAGGAAAAGGAGCTGGCACAGCAAGAAACCACCCTGGTTAAACAGTGAGCTACTGAGAGAACTGAGATACAAAAAAGGAACATGAGAGAGATGGAAAAGGGAACAGGCTTCCAAAGGAGTCTGTAGAAATACTACTCAGTCACACAGAGGTGTGGAGAGAAAGGCTAAAGCCCAGCTGGAGCCCAAACTGGCAAGAGACGTCAAGAGTAGCAAGAAAGTACTAACATACTGTATATATGTTAGCAAGTAGAATGACAAGGAAAAGGTAGGTCCACTGCTGAGTGGGGTTTGCATGTTAGTTACAAATGACAAAGGGAAAATTGAAGATTTTCCTTCATGTGTTCTTTGCCTTGATCTTCATGAGTAAGGTCAGCCTCCCAAGCCTCTATGGAAGCAATGACAAAGCAAACAATGAACTGCTGACAATGGGAGAGGGTTGAATTTGCTGAGGTATGTGTTGGCTTCTCCCAGTTGCCACCTTCTCATTCGTGCCTGAAGATAGCTTCCATGAGGACCCGCTCCACAATTTTTCAAGAGACTCAAGTGAAGCTGACTCATCTGTAATTTCCCAAATCTTTTTTTTTTCCCCCTTTTTGTGGATGGGTGTAATATTTGCCCTTTTACAGTCAGCTGGGACTTCCCCTGACCTCCATGAACTGTCAAAGATGTTAAAGCGTGGCTTTGCAATGATGTTGGCCAACCCTCTCAGCAGCCTCCTATGCATTCTGCCAAGTCCCATTGACTTGTATAGGTCCAGCTTGTACAGGTGGCTCCCAACACTCCTGAGCTCCTTTGCCCTCCTTGGGAACCTTTCTAACAGTTTCCTGGGAAGTTGAAATCAGGAGCAATTTTGTGTGTGATCACCTGCATATGATGTATAGAAATCTGAGACTACCAATAGAAACAGACCTGTCAACTTTGATGCAAGTAAAAGGCAGTGCAATGCCCGAGGATCGATCAAGTGGTCAGGCTAAGGAATGAGCCAGAAAGGCTGTGGCAATCCTCAGACAAAACAAAGAAGCCATAAGCCAGCTAGCCAAAAGAAAAAGATGAAAAAAAAGCAGTGTTAAACCACATCTGATTGGACACTCTGGCATACTCATCTAACAAAACATGGTTCCTTAATGTTATGCTGTCATTGCCTTGCTCATAAGCCAGAGAGAATTGTAATAATGCATTTTCCCCCATGTTCATGTATGCTCACGTTTTACAAAAAAACCCACAACCAACAAGTGTTTGACAATGTGACAAGAGTGCTGGAGGGCCTGAAGGCAAGACTGGAGGGCTAGCAAACCTTGCTGCAGAGATGACACAATCACTTGGTGGCCACAACCAGCTCTGATGCCTTGCAGAAGGAAAAACCAGGCAACCAGACTTACTGAAGTGAGAGCAATGGGAAACGCAGGTACATGCTAGGACCTGTCAAGGGGAGATCCTCATGGGGACCCCCTAGGGTACAAACACTGGACGACAGCAGAGGCCATTGAAGGTACATGCAAAAACTGCACATTGCCCATTGAAGAGTGCAGCCTCAGTTGCTGGATAGAATGGGTTTGAAGGCATAACAAAGACTGAAAATAACATATATTCAGCTCAAGTAAATCATCCCATACATGGTGAAAGTGGGAAGGAAATAAGAAAGTATAAAAACCCCTACAAGAACACGAAAAAAGGAGGAAGAGGAATTTCTCCTCCACCATCTCCTCAGGTGAAGACATCACGTGTGATCAGCAACACCACTTAAACAAGAGGAGTTCCTCCTCTGGATTTGGGGGGAGGAATGCTGCTTTTTGATTTGCCCCTTACAATATTTTGCTAATGTGGACTCAGCAATCATACGTGAAGTAGTATCTTTTACCATGGAATCAGGTTAAGTAAACTGGGATGTTAAGGAGCTGTTCCTTTGTGTTTTGTTTTCTGCTTCAACCTTCCCACTCAACAAGGTGATTGACACTGCAGCACAAAGGCAGAGTAAACTCGCATGGCAGAGCTGTGAGAGAAATCATTTCATGTATAGCAACAACTCTTCATTCTGGAAGCTAGGATAGCACCTGGCAAGAGGAATAGAGGAGAAACACATTTCACAACAATCTTTCAGTCTGAAATGGGACTCGTTCCCATCAGCACCTGGGATCACACGCCTTTTGCTTCAGCAGTGACTATGACTGCCACAAAATTACCAGTTCAATTTTTCCAGAGACACCACTGCAACTCAGCCAAGGTGAACATGAATTGTTGGCATTTAGCATTGTGGGGAGCAGGGGGTGGGAATCCTCATAGGCCAAATCCTGCCAGGCAGAGCTCTCCGGTGCCCGCACCTCCAAGCGAGAGCGCTGTAAAGCAGCACTGTGGCAGGCTGCCCTAGCACGTACCTGCCAGGTCAACATCGAAGTATTCCTGATGGGCAGAGAAGCCATTTGGAAGGAGGTTTGAAAAACGAGCTTATAAGATTTGGAGTGGTTCGGCATTCCTTGCAAGAAACCTCAGACAACTTGGTCAAATACACTGAATATTATAAAGCATCTATTAATAATACATATTACATACTCCAGAAATAACTTTTCCATGCAAAGAATTTGCAGCCATTTTACCACATCCAGGATCGTGTGCTGGCAGAAATTAATTCTCCAATCATTGCAGATGGTTTTTAAGGGTGGTGGTGAGAGGGCACTGCTGCCTAATTTGAATGGAGGTATCTGATAAAACTACAGCTCTATTAAATATCTAATGAGCACAAAGATGTTCTTCAGCAGGGTTCTGTTTTATAATAGACACAGGGGTGTAGTTGCTCAGATACCATCAATATGATAAAAGGAAGGGAACATGAATGGACAAGTAGAAATTACAACATTTTAGTAATGCTACTCCCAGGTATGCTGTAAGCCTTGCAGAGTGATTTCCAATCTTGGTGTGAACATGTAGCAAAATACATAGATTAACAGCAGTTGTTGTCTGCATTGATCTTTAATGCCATATTGTTTTCCACGGGGATAAGAAGGGCTGCTCCAGTGCCCTTGAACAAAAGATTGCTCCTTGTTTTCCCACATTTATATGCAGAATTACCGCTGCCCTTCCAGGCCTGAAGTGGCTGACTTTCAAGAGCACCTAGTATATTTGTCATGGATAATGCATGTTGTGACTCCTCAGACTGAAAGACTTGTAAAAATGTATGCTGTGCAGGAGAATTCAGGAATGAGTTGAATCAGTGCCCAGTTCTCAGCAATAAAGCATTACCACGGCAGATCTACAAGAGCCCCTGTCTGGTTCCACGCATGTGCGTGGATGCACTTGTACATTATTGCAGAACATACTGGGGAAGGGAAGCACTTTTTGTTAAAACAATTCTACATACAAAAAATGTTACAAAAGCCTAACCAGAAATGTTTTTATATTCACATTTGATTTTTTGGGGGTCAAATTAAGCATAGGCATATAATAATGTATTTGATTTTCTCTATTCAAATAAAATCTTCACTTTTTCTCAAGTAGATCTTTAAGATTTTTATTATCATTAGTTATGTGTGTTACAATAGCAGCCAGAAGCCTCCAAATTAGTGCCCAATGCATAGGGCCCCGTTGTACAAACAGCTGTTAAAAAACAGCCCCAGCTCCAAAGTGATGACAAATGAAATCATGAGGATAAAGAAGTCCCTTTGGGGCCCATGTCTAAGCAGCTAGGCAGAGACCCAGGAAACACACGGCATGCTGGTGGTTTCTTTACTTTTGGGTAGACTCCGGAGGAAGAGAAAGAATCAGATCTCTTGGCACATCACGTTTCCCTTAAAGGAGTGGCCACAGCGCTGAGATCACTATGACCCATTTCTTCATGCTTGCTGATGATCCTAGTTTCAATCCTTGCTCGGTAGGATCCTGAAATTCAGCAAGTGAAAAACGTGTCCTCACTGAGGACACATAGTAAACTTCCCATTGTCTTCTCTGAAATCAGGATTTTCAGCCTGCTCTCTGGTGGTGGATACAAACCAAGGGAAGAAAGAAGCTGCAGAGGAAGGAGGAGAAGACAGACTTGCAGACAGGTAGTTTACCCTGAGCTGAGCACAAGAATTCAGTCCCTCCTGCCCTGTAAGTGGGGCTGGTTGAATGCTTTCCACTGGGGCTAATGTCCTGCATGAATGCTTTCCAGGAAAATATGACTGAAAGAATGAAGATGAAGAGTGAGAATATCTGCACCACCTTGCATGAAGGTGATGGTGGTTCTACTTCTTTGTCTGTATTGCACCAATGCCTAGGGGACAAACACTTAGGCCGGAAGAGGCTAGAAAAGTTGTAAAGGATCCAGCAGGAAAGACAAAAGAATACCACAGATAAGAGAGCCTCAGTTACACACCTTCAAAGAGGCAGAGGTAGCTTGGGCCATCACTGAATGGGACAACCTACCTGCCTGGCCGAGTCTAGGCTAGGATGGTCTAGTTTTCTGAAGGCCATGCAGAGATGAAAGGGAGACTGGTTGTTCATGCACCCATTTTGCCAGCCACCCAAGAGAGAGCTTTGCACGTTTGTACTGAACTTTACATCCCAGATACATAAATAATGCAGAATTATTCTTCTGAGAGGTGAAGGTGGCTAAGCCCATCATTTTGTTTTATGGAGGAGAAGCTCATCATGACACAGTGGTCACCTTGTCAGCTTTATAGGTGCTCTTCACCCACAGAGCGGTACTATTGCAAACAGAGCAGCTACGCAGTGAACCCCTCAGCTTTATAACCTCCCAGGGTAGGAGCCCTCCCTACCAGAGACCTTTTCTGTCAGGGCAGATGAGATCACACTAGGTAAGAGATCCCTTTGCTGTCTGGCAGGAAACACAGCCCTGACACTCCTGAAGGCTCAGATTGAAGATAGCCTCCTGCAGCGCTCACATGTGCAGGATAATGTCAGAAAATTACCGAGTGTCAGGAAATCATTAAAAATGTTATCTTCTCCTCTTGGGAGTTCCTTGAGACTCTGTTCCCTTCACCTTTCTCTCCACAGTGGCTGCTAGAGGATGCTGAAGGATATGGGACCTGAACCAAAGCCAATTGAGTAGCTGAGACTCCCTTCTAACTACAACTACTATTATTCTTTAATTCTGAAGCTTTGGTCCCGCTGCTTATCAGCTCTCAGTGTGACAGTGGCTACACTCTGATTTCAGCTCAGACAGGCTGAGCTCTGGAAATAGCTTCATGCTACCTAAGTAAAGCTCTGCTTACTAATGAAAATATTAGAGGGAATGACAAAATTGTTTGGGCAGATGAAGGAACCCTTGTTTGACCCTGACTACATTCTCCAACTTTGGGTAACCCCTCCCTCTCCTGTCACTCAGGAAATGTCCACAGCTAGTTATCATAGACCTTTCCTCCACCTGCTAGCAGCTCTGTGTCTTAAACTTCAGTGACATTATTCATGCAGCAGCATGCCGGGCACACGTCACTCATCTTCAGGGGTTTGAATTCCTCTGGCAAGGTGCAATAAGGCAGAGGTGAATCAGAGTCCAAACCGATAAATGCTCTTTGCTCGGGATTAATCTGATACGCTTTTAAGGCATATCAGCTGTATTTTGCCTGTTATCATGTGCTTGGAGCAGCATTACACCTATTCATACCCAGAAGTTAATAAGGGGCAGACCAGGATCTTGGCTCTGGCACTGGTTTGAGACTGGAGCATCTGCTCCCTTGGGGAAAGATGGAAAGGGCTGACGCCACCTGCCCGATCACTACAGGGAGGCAAAGGTTGGCGGTGGCACCAGGCTCAGCGGCAGAGGTGGCCGCCGCTTCCTTCCACCACTAGAGGTATTGAGGAGGCCCAAGACCCAGCAAAATGGGTGCAGCTTCATTGCAGAAAGAAAACCCGGAGGCAGAGCTCAGGGGACCCATTCAGTGTGGTCCTCCGCCATGTTGTCCCCTCTCCGAGAGTGCCCTGCATGCCTGGCCAGCAACGCCCTCCTCCTCATAGAGTCCCCGGCCCGAAGGATCTCCTCAACTCTCCTTTGCTGCTTGCCGGGGAGAGGTACCAGGGAGTCGGGGGCAGGCAGGCAGCCCGCTGCCCCGTGAGGGAGAGGGGAAAGCCCCGCCGCTGCTTCTGCAATGGAGGCAGCGCGCCCGGCTTCACACGTGTGCCTGTCCCCACCGGTAAGCTCCTCAGCGAGAGCACCGCCACCGGCACGTGTGCCACAAGGGTCCTTTCCAGCTGTGAAATTTCCCGGGAGATACCCAGGGCAGCAACAGTCTCCGAATCTGTCGCGACCCCTGGGATTTCGGCATCCCCGCGGCAGCCCTGCACCCTGTCTCGGGCTGCCCGTTGGCGCCCCGGCCCGCAGCAAGGACACCGGCTCGCCTCAGTTCAACACTTTCTCTGAGAAGTGTCCCAGCTTCCCCTCCTCCTGCACGGGCTGCGAGGCCTGGCCGTGGCAGGACGGGCCCCGCTCCTGGGCCAGGGGTCCGGCGGGCCACCGCGGCCCCCCGCTCCCCACGGCCGGCCGGGCGCCCTGCAGCTCGGCACACTTCTCCTTGTAGTGCTGGGTGTTGCCGGCGAAAGTCTCGCAGCGGCTGAGGTTCTCCTCCTGGACGGGGCTGCCCACGTTCTCCTCGCTCGGCCCCGAGGCCGTTGCCCCCTCCTGGGAGTTTTGGCTAAGGTAGACAACGATGATGTCGCCCTTGAAATTCATTACTTGTCCACTTGAGATAAAGGTGGAGTTACTGTTTCCAGTCACATTTCCTGGGGAAGGAGGGGGGAGAAAAGAAGACACACGTGAGTAATATTTTCTCCTCATGAGATGGACGCTTAGTGCCGTGAACTTAATCTGGTGTGGTGGCTTTACTCTTGTTCCATTATTTTTTCCCCGTGACATGAGAATGCTCTTATAATCAATGCCTTCCACTGGACCTTTTCATTATTTCCATTTTTGCCTCCTCAGGACAAAGCCTGTCATCCACAGGGAGCCTGTCTGGAAGGCTTGGAAAAATTTTCTCTCTCAATTGCACTCTGGGAAGCAAGAGAGAGCACAACGATCTCATGCACCCCATGCTGCCCAATGCCCAAGCTGCATCCAAACTGCCTCTGCCCACAGTTTGTGAGGAAATGGTCATTACATCTAATTATGGGATTTTTTTTATTTATTTTTTTTTTTTTTTAGAGTCCCAGGCATCACATTGGGGTTTTTTTCCCCTTTGGTAAACAACAATCAGTCCTATCATGTGGGCTAGGTAGCAGGCTTATTGAATAAATAGTGAAAGACTTAACACCAGACCGCACAGTCACACAGTGTCTAAATGACACAGAGCTTATACAGTTATCTTACATTGTCCTGATCCTCCATGTAGGTACACTCCCATACTCACCTAGTGCCCTCATGGGTTTACCTGGATATACACTGACTCCAGTCAAGAGACAGTCTACATTATAGCAACCTAATGGAGTTATGGTTTCAGTCAGTCTGCCTGTGGTTAGAGATTTTTCAGTATAAATTCAATCTTTCTGCCATTTAAGAACTGGGTCACTGACTCAAGGCTCTGGGAATTAATAAACTTCACTCAGAGCAGAAAGAAAATAACTGAGAGCAAACTTTCAACAACAGACTAAAAACTTGTTAAAGTTTGAAAATCAAACAACCGAAGCAACCAAGTAAAAAAAAAAAAAAAAAAATTCTTTTTAGCCTATGAACACTCTTCTTAAGAAATGTTTTGCCTGCTGTGCTTCACTTAATCATTACTTGTGGACTGATCTGACACCTTTTAGACATTTTGTGCCTTTCCTCATTACATCCCTCAACGCTTGAGACATTACCATTTTCACTGCAGCTAAGCATGGCCCAGCCCAGAGAAATGCTGGTTTTCTAGCGGCCATGGGTGATGTTTGCACATCAGTAAAGAACACTGGGCTCCAGCTGTGCTGAGTTAGGACCTGTGCCTGCTCATAACCAAGTCTGGGTAGCACTTGAGCATCTCCTTAATAGCCCCCCTCAAGCAATCCTATTTATTTTAGCTAAACCACTGCATTGCTAGCTCTTTGCTTTCTTTCCAAGTGTTGTTGATTAACATGGGATGTCAATAAGAGTTTTCTCTGTGGGAGTTTTTACCCTGCCAGTTGCTTCCCCTGTTTCAATTCGGTTTGGCTGTTTGCCATCAACAAAACTGTTAGGCATAATAGGAGTACAAAAATAACAGTTTGCCTTTATGCAGATTACCTGCCACTTGCAAAAGGTACTGCAGAAAGGTTTACCAGTGCCCAGTATGAGATCAAGAATTTAGAAATATGTGTGACAGTGGGGAGGGAAAGAAAAAAAAAAAATCAGATTAACACATTTATAATGTTTAGTTGAATGTGGCTGGCAAATCTTCACTGCTTACTGAAGACACCGTGCTGAAACAAAAGGATATTTGGGGCCCAAAAGCACAGAAAATGGACACAAGAGCTTTCTGCACTGTACTAAGAGAAGTGCTTCCAACCTGGAAAGTATAAGGGATGCCTTCAAAGGGTAAGTGAAGGCATCGTTCTCTGCAGTGTTTCAGGCTTTTGATCTTTTCAGAATACCTGATGATATTAATTACAATGACAGATTAATTTTTGTGGTAATTATTCACTAAGAACTGGAACAACACAGGTGATTAATTTTCTCTGAGCCATCTAATGGCCTCTAGGTGTTAAGAACTGTTTGTCGCTGCTGAAAAGGGCTGTTTTGGGATCTGGAAGTGAAAGGCTCTACAAAACCATTCCTGATCATGAGTCACTTAATTCTTCTGGCACTCATGCTTTATGCTACAGCCCTACACATGACTTTGAGGTGGTCATGAACCGACGCTTCGTGTTCTGACTGCCTCCAGGCTTGGGGGTCTGAAAGAGTGCTTGAAGGCTTGCCTCCGTCTCCGGTAGTGACCCGTGTAATTGGCACCTGTCCAGAGGTTTACTTGGGTCCTCTAGGGTTGTTTCACAGGAAGGACAGAGTCTGCAATTGCTGTTGTCATTTTGAGTGTTAGGGAACTAAACCCAAAACTTCATGGAATTACCCATGGCCTTTTTCTTCCTGTTTGTTCATCCACCCTCTTTTGTACCATTCTGCCTTAGCACGACTGTGTGCAAACCCTGGTGGCTTCGGTTGCTTTGAGAAGCAGCTACAGAAAGTTATTTTGCGTGCACGTTTATTCCATCTGGACATTTTACAAGGCCCGGCAAAATGACCGAAGCCGTTGCAGCTCCATGGGCAGCCCCAGTGCGGCCGGGGTGCTTCAGTGTGGAACCTATGGCTAAGCCCTGTCCCGCTCTCCATGCAACCAGGCTTTGCCAGCAAGGTACGGTCATTCTGCGGACAGAAAAAACCTCTGCCAGCAAGCCACATTACCTACAGATTAACTAACCCACACTCACACTGCCCACAGCTCTGTCAGTACCTTCTGGCAGTCGTGCCTAAAAAATGGCAAATTAGGAACACAGTATCTGTGCTCAGGTTTCACCAGATGGCACTATAGCATGTACATACCCAAAGGCACAGACACAATTAAAATCCCATATAAAGAATTATGCTGCAGATCTAAGACGGCACTTTCTAGCACATCTCTTAAATCCAAGCTCTCCTGTTTGCCCTATTGTTCCTTAATATTTTCTCTTCCTCTTCGTGTCAGATTTAGAAAGAAAAGCAGTACTTCTGCAGTGCCAAATATGACTTGACTTTCAGTTGTACCTCAGAGTCACCTACCAACAACGACAACGAAAGATAATCTACATTCTTTTTACTACTGCTGAATTTTTTACAGACCAGGCGGTGAAACTGTGTCGGAAACTGAAGCAGCAGAAAGACTATTTGGTCTTGGAAAGATGAACGCTACACACTTTCAGATTCCCACATTGCATGCATGTTGAGAGAGGAAGAGCCTTCAGAAGTGCTGCTTTTGGGCTTTGGCAGACTGACAAGAATGTCTCTGAAAGAAACTTTAAGGCACGACATGGTTTTAAAGAAGGGCAACTGCTTACGACTGCTGTGTGTATTACAGTAATACTTAGATGTCCCAGTCAAAACTAAGGTCTCATTATGCTTGGCAGTGCATCGACATAAATAAAAATAGAGCATCTGACTTTAAGAGATTATAATCTAAAATGACTAATAACACATGACAGGCAGATTGCAGACTTTTATACTGAAAAAAAGTCCAAGGGAGGAAGGTTTCATCCAGAAAAAGCTTATTACTTCCCTTCTGCTAGTTTTGCTTCAGTGATTTTTTTTTTCCCTGCTTTCCTTTGACAATTTTGATATATTTACTCAATTAGTAAATTGGTAGTCAATTAGTAAATTTGCAAGTGTTTCAGAGTTGTTTAGGGGGCAGAGCACTTGTGTATGGAGAAACAATGTCTGTATGAAATTATTTTTAGGTGAATGCTTATATCCTAGCAAATTAAAACAAAGAGAAAGAGCTAAAACCAGAAAATTGAACACAATCTCTTTGACCCAGTCATGGCCACCAGGTTACAGCTCCAGGCAGAGTTTCACTGACCGCCACATAAATGTAACTGGACTTAAACCTAATGGCAAAAATGTACAAGCAGATTGTTGAATGGAAAATTGTCTGTCTGAGTGTTATGCATCCTTTCTTGACACAGCATCTGGGTCCCTATACTCTCCTTCTCCTAAGTTTTCTCCAATACACACACCTGCTATCACCAAAATGCTTCAGTAGAGGAATTGCCTGGCCTCTGCAGTGACAGCCAGAGAAGATGGGTTCTGCATTGCTGGTTAGATAAGGGCAGGACAATGGTCCCTCATGACCAACAACAGTGCTCATACTATTTGCAGAATTCACTACAAACCAAATAGCCTTAGTATTTCAGTTTTGTTTTCAGATTAGCTTCAGGGCAATTAAGTGAAAGGCATAATTTTATTGTTCTCCCCTTCTCCTAAATCAGGCCCTCTGAATAATACTGAGCCAGAGAATAATAGAATACAGAGAATAATCCTATACAGCTGTGTCCAGGTCAAGCCTAACGGGCTTACCAGATGCTGGGGGGAGGTCTGAAGTGCTGCTGCTTGTCCCTGAAGTGCTTCTGTTTGTCCCTGAAGTGCTTCTGTTTGTGTTCTGATACTTTATGTTGGTACCATCCGAAGACGCGTCTTCCATACTATGATCACCTGCTAGTGTGCTCTGACCAGCAGAGAGGAAATTCAAGCCACAGGTGCACTGTGCATAGGATCCAGTTTCTGGGGAGGTGGAGGCACTGTCAGCTGCAGCACAACAGGGTTTGCTCCACTTTCTGGGAGACTCCCTGTATGAAACGCCACACCTCACACAGATCTTCTCTGAGTCATAGTTAGTTGCAAAATGATCTGTGCCTTTGTTGTCCGTTTCCTTCAGGCAACTGTGGGCATGTTGGCAAGATTTCTGAAGAAGTTTGTCCGTGGCAGTGTGTGCCCCATCTGTGTTGGCGGAAGGGTGAAAGCCTTGAGAGACTGATATGTCCTCCGTGCTCCCGATCCCTGAAAAGTACTGATTTAAGCTGTCATTCTCCCCTGCCTCCAACGGTTCTGAAAATGATGACACTGTTTTACTGGCAGTTTGACTCAGCAAAGACAAATAATCAGCAGTATTGAGATCTTTATCCGTGTATTCATCTTCCGTGGGAACTGGTGGGAAATGGTCGTCATCAGTCTCAGTTACCACAGAAAACTCTTGGAGGTTCCCTCCCGCCTCGCATGGTGCTGTGCTGGGGCTCCCATTCCTGCAAGGAGCGTGACCACTGGTGCAGCATGAGCTTCCAGGGGCAGGAGAGCTGGTGGGGCCCAGGAGACACATGCCTTCAGAGGCCTGGGGGACAGCAGCATTCGTGATGTTCTCAGTAACAAATGCATCTCTGTGGGGCTCCTGAAAGAAATTAAAAATAAAAACTTGTTTAATAAATAGATCAGAAGAAGGTTATTTGCTAGACAAAGAAGGAACAAGCAGATCCCTGCTCTTCCTTGGTGCACAGCTGCTGAGGTTGAGCAGCACCGCTATATTTGAGTCTTGAAGTGTAATTCTGTTCTGCTGTGAAACTGTGACCGGTCGTGCTGTGCTCAGCAGGTGTTCAGAAGAAAATCTGGTGGCCTGGAGGGCAATAATGTTTAATTTTGAGAGATGACTATTCCTGGGTCTTAAGAAGGCCCTTAAGAGTTAATAAATCTAGAAGAGTCACTAGATTCTGCTGTTCCTTATGGACCATCAGTAAGACCTACCTAACTGCTTATAAGGGTTTGGAAACCCCCTGTGTGTCTGAAGGGCTGTTGATCTGCGAAGGCCTTACCGGGAGCAGAATCTTTATTATAGGTGATGATCGAAAAAAGAAACTGGGTTGATTCAGAGGGCCCAAGACAAGCTAGAAAAAAAGAAGTCACATGGGCAAGGTTGCTTTAACCTGGAAAATGTTAGGACAACAAATGCTAAGGCCCACAACATCATGTTGCCAGTACTTGTCAAAGTAAAGCTGTATTTTTGGTTGCAGCTCCAAAAAAAAAAAACAACAAAATGCTTGGGAAAGACTTCAAGGGTTTCCTTCACTTCATGCAAGTTGTGCTGTAAAGACAGAGATACCTTTCATTTCTAGCATCTGTTCAGATCTTCCAGGACAGAAGAGAAGAGTGCAAATACTACCAGCCCCTAATTGCTGTTGATTCACTCCTCTGTCCCGGAGGATCTGAGCAGCTGTCAGTGCAGGAGGTTGCATTAACACTTATGAGACAAAAGAGGAACTGCCTACTCAAAAAGGTGTGTTTGTTTGGTATGGAGTTTTTTTGTAGCAATGGAATTTGAGTCTTTCAGCAGCTAAGCTAGACATTGCTCCTAGCTGGGGTAGTGGGGAGAACATGCACCTGGGACACCTCGGTCCACGTCCGTGGTGTGAAGCAGGCAGCGCACAGGAACTTGAACCTGTGCCCCCATCTGAGTGGTTCAAGCGTGGGATCTGGTGTTCTTCCAGAGCAAACCCTCTTGTAAGGTCTTACTTTTATCACATTCAAATAGACAAGAAGGATTTCTGTGAGCACTAGAATTAAGGTGTCTCACAACCAGTTTCTTGAGCCAATGGCTCTGTGCTTAATGCTTTGCATGTCTGGCATTCTTGGCGTTACCCCAAATCCAGGTTTCTCGCGTGTGAGCACTCTGGTATGTAAAAAGGTGCAAACTCAACCGAAGCTTTTCCTGCTCTTGGGATTTAGAAAGGCTCTCTCCTAGGCAGAGTCCCAGGTGTTCAGCAAGCAGTGGGCTCATGTTTAACTTTCTCCTCATAAATATTTAATCGTCACAGAGACTTTTACCGCTGTTAAAACTGGCTGAAACCAGAGAGCAGGTTCAGAAGCTATTTGAGAACGGTGATTTCATACGCCTCACATTTACAGAAAACCAGACTGAAAAAGCCAAAGCTGCAAGCATTTTTTGAGGAACTCAAAACTTGTTTTCTAGCCAAACATTAATGTGGAGGCTGCTTCAGGTGGGGTGTCAGGAATCCCATACGGAAAACATAAAACAAAGAGAAAACACTAACGTCTTTGACTTTACCTTTGTTCCTTTTATTTGGCTGCACACTTCATTAGCCCAATTCTGTAGATCTGCTGTAGGGAAAACATAAAGAGTAGCTGTAACATATAGCAGGCACTGAAGTTAGCCACAGACCTAAACACCCACAGTCATTCACAATCCACAATATCATATTAAATAAAAACCAACGAGACTGTTTTTACTGACTGTTCAAGTGTCCCAGCATTGGTCTAGCTGAGGATTCATTGTAACTGGAACAGGGATATATTTCTGTGGAACAAATGTTTCCAAGCTCCTAAAATAGACCACGGTTAAACTGTGTTCCACATCAAATGGGGTTTCTTTCCTGGTCATATGTCACACCAAGCTATGACTGGCCCAATACCGACCCGCTTGCAGTCGGACGGTCTATTTCAAGAGAAGTCACATGGATGGCCCAAAGGCCATTATCAGACAGGAGTAAGGAGCCTGGAGAGAAGAGGGTAAGCCACTGAGACCACAGGACAGCGGGGTCAAATACAGCATATTCCACTTAATCAGGGCATACTTAATGGGGAAATTCACTTAATCAGAGTATCTCCCAAGGAAAAGCGTTAAGTCCAACAATGCTTTATGGTGAAGACTGCCACTTAATAGAGGTAGCAATTCTTGTTTTCTGTTTATACTTTCAGGAGATTTTGTAGGGCTCAGATCTCACGTACATTTGAAGCTTATGCTGGTTTTGTATGTCTGAAGATAGATCAGCTATGTAGCCACTGCCAGTTCCCAGCAATGACTCTGTTCCTCTGATGTTGAGTCTGCACATTTACCATCAGACCCTCCCCTCCCCAAGCAGGCAGAGCTTCTTCCTGATCCTACAAGTCTCTGGGGCTCCACTTAGCAGGATTTACCACGCAAAGGCAATGAAGGACTGTCACTACAGAGCAGCAGGGCAATAGAAATGTCAAATAAAGAGCATTCTCCCCTAACCTGCTTTGCATCGCATTTGGTTTGCAAGGAGAGTCACCATTTCCTCCAGCCCATCCCAGGAATTCCAGATTTAGCACAACCCGTGTTTAGTGTGGCAGAGGCAGCCTATTTCTAAAACACAGGCTGAAATATACTTTACAACAGAGGGTTGCTGTCTTCCCTTCCACTGCTCCCAAAACATTTATAAAATCGCTAGGTCTTGGGAAAGGAGATGATGGAAAAACTACACCAGGAAAACCTTTCCACGTTTAGGAGGAGAAAATAAAAAGTGAACAGAACAATATGGGTACGTCCTTAAGTAAGGAGATCCAGGGCTTAACACGGAGATGAGTAACTTTTGAATGTATTTCTGTTGTATTAACAATATATTCAGCACCCCACTGTTACCCAGTAAGCCTTTGCCAGAATTTTTCTATTTTTCTACTTTTACTGATTACTCTATTTCCTCCTAGTATTTCTTCCATATCTCATCAGAACTTTAGCCTTCACCTAAAAACATTGCCTCCATCACGTTTTCAAACAGACATCAAGCCTTTCTCTTGAAATCCATACTTTAACCTGTCCAGCTGTAGGTTTCAGGGGAGGAAGGAAAGCGGGAAGGAGGAGACAGGAGGTGGTGAAAGCCCCCTGCCGCCCTTCAGCCAAGGGGTCTGCTGTGCCGCATGGTGCAGAGCAGCCATGCTGCTGTAAAAGCCGCCAGCACCAGCCCTCCATCATCCACACGGCGGTCGCGCCCGCCCCGAGGGCAGTCACCCCTGGTCAGGGCTGCAGGAGGCTGCCAAGCCACGTGCGTTACGCATTAAGTGTAATATGCTGCCTGCCCAGACGAAAGGCATTTGAAGCCTGGCTTTGCTCCAGTGAAAGCATACCCATATGGAGAGGTATAGGGATAGTACAGAACTTCCAAAATTACTCCCGAGTTTCTTAACCTGGTGGTTACCCACAAAATCAGAGCGTACAGAGAACCATGCCGTTGCCACATTCATGAATATCATTAGCTATCATGTACCTGTCAGCTTTTTTCCCTTATTCTTGTAGTATACGATGAAGATGACAATGCCAAATAGTGCCACAAAAAACAAGATGACAATCAACACGTATAAGATCCTGTTTGTTCCTGCAGAATGTAAAAAAGATAGTGCCATCAACATACAGCTTGTACTCACCAGTATGACAATCCTTGCTTATTTTACCTGCTTTTCCACAGGATAGTGTTTTGGGTTTTTTTTTTTGCTTCCTATTTGATTCTTCAGTTTCTATACTAAGGACAACAGCTTTAGCACTCACACAGTTCTGTGACAAGCAGCCTTACTGAAGGTACCTGGTACCAAGCAATCTCCACAAAAACAGAGTCTTGGTGTCTCAGAGAGGTGTGATCCAGTCACGCTCCTCTGAATGTCCCCTTGCAAGCTGCCAGCATCCATGGGCTGTGCTTGCTCTCCCTCAGGGGATGGAGGACATACATTTCATGGAGACTATAGAATTCAGCTGGCAAAATTTATCCTTTATCTCGGGTTATGAAGGATCTCTGCGTGCCAGGCAAGCAGCCTCCCTGGTACCATACCCACACTGGAGAAGGAAACGGGCAGTGGGCAAGAAGGGAGAAAGACATTCAGCTGAGACTGTATCGATTGCTATAAAATAAGCATGAAGAGAAGCTGCTAGCCTTTATACAGATAATGAGTATATTGAAATCAGCAGGCTGAAAAAATGAAAAAGCTGTAACTGTGATGGACGTTGTGGGTATAATGGCAATGCTGCTTGCCGTGCACCTCAGTGGGAGGTGTAAAGCTCTGCTTAGCAGTGGACATGGGCCCTACAGCCACCAGGTTTAAAGTAGTCTTTAAAGGTGGGATTTTCCAAGAGCGCTGTCCTGGTCTACAGCTGCTCTCCCTAGAGTCACCCACAGTGGGAATGGAGTTAAGCCAGCCAAAATCCCTAGCAAACACATCCCTCCTCCTTCCTGCTACTTTCCAACAGATAATCTGTACGAGGACACGTGCCGTCTTCCGATGGCTCAGGCATCTTCCGTTCTGTGCAAACCGCATCTGACTTGTCAGTCCCGGGCACGATTTCTGCCATTCCTAGAGCTGTACAGCTAAAAAAGAAAGACAAAGAGGCTAGGTTCTCAAAGAGGAAGCTTGTCGTGGCTCCTACACTTATGTAGAGTAGTACTTTCTGTTGTAACGTACAACATTTCTGCTGCATTTCCCCACCCTTAAGAACCTCAGATACCTTCTTTATTTTCAGCTGTGTCAGCTCAGCAATTCTGTTGTTACTGCTCGCTCTTGCTCCCCACAAGGAGAATTCAAGCTTCAGTGTGAGAATGTCTTTATCGCTGCATAGCCAACAGATGCTCTGTGCACTCTGCAGACAACCTGAAACACCCCACTGTAAAATGCTTTCACCTAAGCTTCTCCCTGCCTTCTAGCTGTCGTGGTCCTTTTACAAGATACAGGGACTTACTTGGTCCAGGATTTACACTCATCGGTAGATGAAGCGACCTTTGAGAAGTAGCCTCTGGGACATGGCATACACATTGTGTCCTTGTCTTGTTGCACTGTGTGTAGTAAAGGAAGAAAAACTTCATAGCTGAGTTTCCGTGGGTTACTTTCAGGTGAGGGGAAGGTGACTAGGCTCCCCATCCTCCCGCTCCACACCGCACCCCGCCAACCCCCCTGAAAGCTTCCCTAAGAGAGAAGGATTAGATTACATTAGAGCAGCAATAAGTCACATGTAAGCAGAAAAAAGTACACCATCTCACCTGAGCACTTCTCTAGATGATCAAAATGAGAAACAACGAGGAGCAATTTGCAGTTATTGTAAAATAACACACATCTATTATATCCTTCCCCTTCCACTAGCTTCCTCGTGTCGATGCTATGCCACAGACAGCGACACTAACTGGTATTGTCATTTCTATGAAGCCACAGTAAACAAAACTCTATATCAGGATTTGCTGGACTGGAGAAAAACCAGCACCACTGTGCTCCAGGCCCATGCAGTATTTCATCTTCCATTACTCTTATGTGCTGCTTTTTGGGGGTTCCTCATGCTTGGCACAGCTGTTCCCAGTGTTCATTACAACTCTGAACTTGACTGTCTCTATTTTCCATGTCTGTAATAAATCTTTGCATTACAAGTCATCTAAAACAGAATACTTGTGCTACCTGAAAGGTGTTAATCACTTTTAACTTGCTTATAATGTTATAAAATGGCAAAGTCATTGGACAAAAACTGATTTCAAATCCTGCCTCAGAACAATCCCCAACGGACTGCTGCTCTGCATACTGGAGCAAGGCATGACCTAGTGACTCAGTCAGACACCTCAGCAAACATTAGAAATGCAGTGAACACCTTGCGACCATTGCCATGTCCACGTGATAGCTTGCAAAAGTCACTTGATCCAAGAAACTATTTAAACTAGAGAGGTAAAAACCTTAGAAATGCAAATAGTCCACGAGGGTTATATGCAGTAGTCATGATAACTCAGACATGCATCTTCCGTTGATAGTCATCTGAGAGTCTAAATTATCCTCTCTAAGGTCACAACCCACAAGATGCTGGCCTCATCCTGTAGGCCTGAGCTGGACATTTCACTTCATACGTCCCCTTTCTGTATCTTACCAGGATGCTCAACTCCAAATCCTGGAGGGCATATGGTATTTCGCTGACAGCAGTCGCAGTCTTCATTCCAGTGGTAGCCCATCGTACAAGCACACTGCCGCTGGAACGTGCTGTTCCCTGGGTTCACTTCTCTCAAAGCTTTCCCTAAAAGAGAAAGCAGGTGGGAGTAAAAATCTCTCTGATAATAAGCTTCAAGTTTATGAACCTACTGTTCTACCTATTTGCTTTGCTTGAATGACAGATGCAAACCCATTCACGCTAGAGGCAATGTTATCCTTCAAGAAGCATGTGAGACCCTTGATCAGCACGGGGCTCCTCACTGATTGCACTCCTGAGCAACACTTTTCCTTGTAGCTGCTGTAGAAAAACAGAGCTTTTGCAAGGGTGAGACAAACGTGTTAGGGGAAGTGAATGCACAGTATACTGGGCAAAAGGACAACCTTTAAGATCCAACTCACAGGAGTGAATGGCCCCAGTGGAGATAATCATTATCAGCAGCATGGAGACCATGGTTGCGGTGCTCAGCACAGCACAGAATCTCTGCTGTCTGGGGACCTCCATCTCCGCCAGGCTCTTCTGCAAGCCCAGCCTCCAGTGTCAGGTACCTGAACAAAGCAACTTCCCTAGATCCACTTTCCCACCTTCGTGCGTCACTAATTTGGATTAAAAGGTTCTTCAGTATGAACAGCTCACCTTGATCACATATTTTATGTAGTAAGCATTTATCTTCTTCATTCCAGACATCCATATACTCGTTTGGGCCACACGGCTGGCACATGCTGTCAGAAGTGCCAGTGCATCTAGCAGACATATACTTTCCTGTGAATGAGAGAAGGACAAGTAGGTCATTTGCAAGTTGCATGCCAGCTGTCTAAAGAGCTTAGGGAAAATAACAGGTTGGGCTAACACTGCTGTACACAAATAATTTCTTCTTGCCACCTTTTCATTTCCTCAGCCTGGCTCCCATTTAGTGTGGCACTGACACATCCATGAAGCTTATGGCCTGGGCACAGTCCTATCTACACGCATGAGAATCAAGCTGTTCTGTCTCCCGTAGTGGTTAAGTGCTACTCCAACAAAATAGCTGCTACGGCTTTTGCTGAGGTCAGCAGGACCAGTCCTGCACTAGAAGGCACTCGTAAGCCTGAAATCACGCGTCTACAAGGGTATGTGCCAATAGATTAGCAGAGTCGCAAGAGCAAACTGCCCTACTGACCCACAGAGCTGTTTCTAATGAGCTTTTCAGTTATGAAGCTGGTACAGCCCAGCGCTCACGTACCTGGCTCACACTTTGTGCAGCACCGTCCAGAGTATTCATAGTGTTGTTCATTCTCACACGGCGGAGTGATTTGTAGTGACAACTGGAGCAGAGAAGGAGAGAGAGGACATGACAACCAATATACCTGGAGAGCTTCAGACCTACCTAGTCACAGTGCTGGCAGAGAGGAGGAAACCCTTTCTTCTGTATAGCATTTTGGATAGCTAAGCAATAAAAATTGCCCAACATTTATGACTTCAAAGGTGCTTTGTAGACACGCTAAGAATATGTACTTGATGCTGTACACACAGGGACTTGTAATACAGCCAGGTGATAAATAACACAATCTTGCAATTTGTCATGAACTTTTGGCCTGTTATATAACCTTTTCTTACAGTACTCTATTATTTGAAACCTATGACTTCAAAACAATTGTAAAGAAAAAAACCTGGCACACAGATACTTCTTTAGTCTCTTCCACAGATATGACCTCAGACCAAGACCCAGGCAACTGACAGTTTTAATGTATAGCATTAAACAAACAAGTAAGGTGAACAATTTATACTCCTGAAAAAGAAGAAGTTCCCAGCTTCCCACTCGGATACACAATACTCCTGGCTAGCCCCAGAAAATATTGGACTTTAATTTTGCAGCTTTTTATGGCTCCCACTGTCTCCTGCAGAGATGGTCTGATGGAACTGAGGCAGCCATCTACAGGGGTGACACCATTAAGCCAGCAGCTTTTTTCTTCTCAAAAAACCCCAAAACAAAACCAATGCAAACCACCGCCCCCAAACCACCTGAACCTGTTAAATGAGAGGGCATCTGCAAAGCAGGTCAAAGCAGGTAGCAGTGTTGCCTCTAGCTCTTGTAGGCCTTCACACCCCCTCCCTGCCCTCGGCTGCCTGTGCGCACCGTGGTCCTACGCACAGCCCCACGCGCACGGTTCGCTTGGCCAGGCTTCGGGGCAAGGCTCGTGCTGGGGATCCTGGCCAGCCAAGCACCGTGCCCGGCCCCTCGTTTGACCTGCTTTGGCTGCCTGGGAGTCTCCCGGCAGCAGTCCTCCAGGCAAACTCAATGCCTTACAGCCAGTTGTTGAGCTTGCAATAGATAAGTCAAAACCTGGCCTGTAGCAAGGAATCCTTTGTTATTGGAGAGAGTTCTTAAAATCTCATTTACTTTGAGAAAGCTGCAATAAAGCTGCTGCTCGTGGTTAAAGGGAGCTTTTGCCATCTAATACCATATGACAGCCTTGTGCCTACTGATACTGATTTCCATTCCTCTATGTAGTATTCTCCCCTTGTTTCCTCCAAGTCTTTACTTCTCCTCTTTCCTCCTTTTTTAGTTTCAGCAATAGCAACCTCTCTAACAGAGAATATTTTCCCCTAAGCACCTTGTCCTCTTCTAATGCTGGGAAGGGTCTTGTAACTTAAAGATGGCCAAAAAGGTTGAAATTTTTCTTTAAAACACCACCTTTTGGCCTGGAGTTTGAGCTATGGGTTGGTGCATGACTTGTGTTTATCAAAACTGTGCTAGCTGTGTCTGGAGCAGAATAAGTACCCTGGGTCTGAGGTCTTGAGTTTTTATATTTCTGCAGGTTATAAACAACTTATAGCCATTTTCTTATCATTACAACAATCCCAGGTCAAATTAAGAGTCTAGTCTTGCAAGAAATCTTCTGTTGTTTTATTTTTTCCTTGTCTCTTTCTTTGCATTCATTAGCAGTACCTTTCTTGTGACTAGATTATAAGTTTTTTGGAACAAACATTGCATTTCATGTTTGCGCAGCACCTCCCAGGAGGGGCACAGGATAACGATCAGTGCTGGCAAGGCAAGAGGCAGTCTAGGAAATGGAAAGCTGGGCCAGCCTGGCAGCTGAACTGCTCCATGTCCCAGGGGAAACAGTGAAAATACTCCCGTAATCAAAGGAGCTCGTTTTCTGTAATGCACTTCAGGTGGCATCTGCTAAAACACTAAGCCAGCCAGCACAGGGTTGAGGCAACATTGCAGTACCAAGCAGCAGAGACAAGGTCTTGAGTGACTGATTCTCTATTCCCAGGCATCAAAAAAGGCAACAAAAGTGATGAGACCAACAACAGGTCCAGTCACTGATTTTTGGCACAGAATATCCTCTTCTTCCTTGTTTGTCCCAGTTTGATAGTTCCTCTTTAGCAGAAAAGACTAAAAAAATTACTGAAGTGTCAAACAAGGGCAAAGTCATCCTTTTTAAGGAAGGATATGCAAATCTGCTAAAGAGCATTCAGCTACAGGGTCTGGAATAATTTCTGAGAATCACAACTCAGCCTGAGGAGAAGCAGCAATCCCTTGGTGCTGATGTTAGGCAGCAGGCTAATTGCTCGGCCACCTTTTGGAAATCATTTCATACTTCCATGCTTTACCATATAAAGAGGGCTATTGTGAGGTTATAACTCACAGCTGCAGCTGCATAAATCTAAGCTCTTTATCAATAAGTAGTCTCTTTCACGACCATGTCCTTCCCTTTTTCACACAAGCCAATGCATTCACAGAGCTGCAATACTCCCTCCTTTGATTTATGCTCAATGGTGTAAAGACGAGGCTCTTGGCATCCAGGTACTAACCTCCACGTGAGCCCAGACTCCTTGAGAAGGTGAGGGATTTGGGGCTGGTATGGACTGGCTGGAGCTGCCGAGCATGAAAACTGGGGGCAGAGAGGACAGGAAGGGAAACAAAAGCAACCTGGGGTTTTCTTAGGGTTGGAGCTGAACTTGGGCCCTTTTGCTAACAGAGCCCTACTGAAGTCAGGTTATCCCTTGTTTAACCCTCTGCCAGGGGACTGTGTGTGTCTCATCATCGAGCTGTACCTCAGCTTCCCTCAGGGGCTGAGAAGGACTCGTGCTGCTGGCAGCACGATGACCTGACGCTTCGCCATCACCAGCGCATTCCCGCCAGTGTCCTTCTGAGACAGGGAAGTGCGATTCAGTTCACAGATGAGGAACTCGCACCCGGAGGCCGGCTGGCTTTACAGAGGTGACAGGAAACCAAACCAAGTCTCCCAAGTCTCAAGTTTGCCCTGTAACCCCTGGAACATCCTTCCTCTCATCGGGTGCTGGCTTGTGGGTCAGAGGGATTTGGACATCACCAAACTCTTATCTAGAGAGAGAAGGGGCCTCGATGAATAAGAAGGTGTCAACCACCTCTGAAGTGATTAAGACAGACAAAACCCAGCCTGGTCATTCCTTTGATGGTCTTGCTATTGATGAAGCTGCCCATTAAATCCCACCACCATGTGCAAATGAGTGTTTCAAAGAGCTCTAGGTATCCCGCGTAAATTTAATTTGTCACTTAAAAAGTGTGGAAAGCACACAGATTTGCACCAGTTCCTAAAAAAAGTCAGCTTTCCTGCTTGATTAACATTACCTCAGAACAAGTATATCTGACAGGGGAAGAGTCCGGGGGGAAAAAAACCACAAACCTCCTCCAGGTTTGGTGGATCCAGTTCGGTAAACCACGCCAACACCTGCTTACCTTTAAGCACATGAGTAGCACCATTGACTTCTTTGGAAAAACAGGCATGATCATGTCAAGGTTTGCAGGAGGACTGTGTTTTGGTCTTGAGATGCAGGTAGCCTTTTCAGCTTCTTTTTTTTTTGCCTATTTGTTGAAAAGGACGCGAAGCAAGAGTGTGCTTGTGCTTGTAGGGTCGGACAGCTTCGATGACTCAGAGCTACAAAGCACCACTGTGTTACTCAGACCTTGAAAAAACACACACACAGGTGCTTCTGAAGGGGGAACCAGCAGCATTCAGATTCCTGTCCTCAGGCTTAAGGAAATATTTATTCTTGGTGCCGTTGAGCAATCAGATGGCAGCAGAAGCTGTGTGTCATGGATGCTAAAATTACTTTCTCGCTCAGATGAATATCCAGACAGACGTTTCAGAGAAGATAGAGTTGCATGGGCCTCTTCCCTTTAAAAGAAAAAATCTGGAAGAACAAGCTCGGGGGTTTCCACAGCCTTTTTCCCATGTCACTTCTGAACAAGAACCTGAGGCCCCAATGAGGATGGCTCATTAGCAATAATCTTAGTTTTGCAAAAATTGAGATGTAAAAGGGACACGTCAAGGGGTAACTATCTTAAGACGACACCTTCTTTCTCAGTGTAGTTGCTTCTGGAGAGTATTCAAGCCATCTGTCATCACTTTACTGAGCAAAGCACATTTTTTTCTCCATTTAATATTACAGAACCAAAGTACCTACAGGAGAGGCAACTGTGGTCTGTCCTGCATTGCACACCACTTGTTCTTTATACTCTGGAGACTGAGTTTATTCAAACCACTTGCTTTTGAGGTCCTTAGACTTGCCTGCTGGAGAACTGTAATATTTCTGTGGACTTGGGGCTTTATTTGCCTTCATCATGGGGACTGAGCTTTGACCAACTTTTCCAGAACTGAAGTAGCCCCTGCAAGTGCAGCACCCGGGTATCCAGCTAGGACGGCCTCTGCAGTTATCTGCTGCTTTTTCTCCTTCAAATATGAGCCACTCCCTCGCCTCCTACAGGTACCGATTGTATGCCCACAGCCTTCCAGCTTCCTACCTGATTTGAGTCAGCCGTATCACTAAGCAAAACCCAGATTTCTTCAGCTCATTGCCGGTTTCAGAGGCTTGCCTAAAAAAATTATTTAAGGATAAAAATAGAATCAGGCTCTTGATGGGTGCTGCTCTGGGGCTGGTGCTCCCAGGCACTCTACTGAGGCGCATAATAGTAACACGCACAATGAACGACTGTGGAAATTTTTACAATTGTGAGTTTATAAGGGGAAAGAAGAGTCTTATGTTAAAAACTTAATCACAATCTGATGGACGCTGAATGCAACCGTTCCTTCACAGGCAGTCTTCATTATTGATAAAAATTCAATCAAAGCAGCACACAAGGCACAGCTTTGCAATTCCAGTTATTGGCTTGCAGGTCTGTAATTCATCACAAAAATCTTAGATTGTGAATGAAATGCTTTTGGTGATGTCAACTTTCCAGTGACCAGTAAACCACATCACAGAACTACCACCACGTGGTAAAATATAGCCGGGAAATGGCAACAGCTAAAAACTAAATATTATTTCACTCTTAAAAATAGGTCCTTGAAACCCTGCTAGAGCCTGAGTACCTTAAGAGGCTAGGAAGAACATGAGGGATAAAACCAATAATAAAGAGGTCAAGAGAAAACTGTAACTTGCAGCCAGGAAGCAGGCAAACGGCGGTAGAAGCCCCATCCTGACTCTTCCCCTTGCCCCTCTGTTTTAGCACGCAGCAAAAAGCAAACACCTGAGAAGCTGGTGCTGCTCTGCCAACGGGAAGGACCAGTCTTCTCAATCTCAAACCCACCAGAGTTATTTCTAGCCGGCAGGCGACGTGAAGGAGAAGTGCCGCACTGACCACTCTCGCGGCAGGGGTAAGGCAGACAGGAACCTCAGGTGGATCAGATGGGAGATGACGGAGGTGATAGATGGCAGGGCTGAAACGGCTACCGAGCAAACCTGTGAATCAGCCAGCTTTCTCCTGTGGGCTGAAAACTCGCCACCACGTGCACAGCATTCGTCATTCAGACGCAAAGCCTTCTTCATACAACAGTCAGAAGGGTACACCTAACATTTTCATCGACTGTGTGGTTGGTAGCGTCTGCATGTCGCCTGCACTTCGGTGCAAAACCTCCTGCTTTAACCTACGTGTCCTCACTGCCACAGCAATTCAAAGACTAATAGCTATGAGGTAGAATAGGATATTTTAAAGATGAATCGAAGAGTAAATATCCAAAAGCTAACCAAACTAAAATATTTAACAAAAAGGCTTGACAGCAAGAAAACAGTCCATAACAAGCAGAAATAAAAACTGCAGAATAATGACATCACTAAAGCTAATACCTAGATGTGCTTGTGAAAAGGCCTGCAAAGGCAAATCTCTTCTAGATTAAACAGGTCTAACAGCAGCACTCCTTTGAAAAGCTTAACAGTCTCACAGCTCCAGGTACAGTCTCAATGGCTCGTCAAGAGTATCTCTATACCCATTCACACTTAATCAAAATAATAATAATACTAAAAAAGGCACTAAAGACAATCATTTATGGGGAGCACGCTCCTCTTGCATTTTAGTTCAGCAGATTATTTTTCTATGCTTCATCAACTGAAGTCAAGTCTTAAAGAAGAAATGACCATGACACATTTTTTGGGCTGGGCTATTTCTGGACACTAGACTAGGAGTTCAATGGAGACTTTCTATACTTAAAAATTCTGTATGTTTATGTACCCTTTCCTTCCAGCATGCCACCAGAGTGGAATATAACATATTAACCAGTTTGGTGTGAGGCGAGACCCTGCAATCATAGCTGAACTGCCAGGGAGAATGAAAAAGCTTGTAAAGAACAGGGGAAGCCTGCTTTCACCACCTGATGTTCTGCTTTGGCTTCCTTCTCCTGGATTTTAGCACTGCACATGGAAGAAATGCTGAATATTCTGCAGGCAGAAATACGAATGGTAGTGGTAGGGCTGTAGCCCTTATTTTGGGTGATGGTTGTATAGAGGGGACGCACATAACACCCACGGACCGTTCTGCCTTGGTGTGAGTTATAGTAAGAAAGAGTTGCGCGATCAGATCTGCGCCTTCTCCATCATGAAGGAATTGCTGCCTTTATTAAAGGACTCAGGACTGGGCTGAGAATTGGTTAATTTACTCTTTAGATGTCACCACAAGGAACCAGCTCTGCCAAGGACCGTAAGCCAGTCAAGTCAGTGGAAATATTTCTCCCTGATTTGAACAGGCTTTGGCTTGTTTCCGTAAGCAGCCTGTTTTACTACCTGTGGTATGTCAGGGGAGATTTTTTTTCCTGTGAGAGCAGATTCAAGGAATCATCTCATCCTTGCTACTGAAAAATGAAAAGTTACTGAAGAACATGATGTTCACAAGGCAAAACTATTTGCTGTGGCATAATAACATGCTCAAAATAGATTCCCTTCTGTGCTACGTAAGCAATTTTTAGGACTTCATATGAACCTAGTAGCACATTTTTCCCTATCTGTATTCCAGCTTAATGGGTTGCCTAACAAAACTTTATGGTATTTTTTTTTCCATACAAGATTTTTTTTCTTTTCCCTCCACTTTGACCACTGACTAAATATATTCTGCACCCATCTGTAGTCACAAATGTTGTTCTTTGTCATTCCTGAACAGATCCTATATACTTTTTTTTCTTCTGGAGTAGCCACAAAGTGGTGAGGGTGAATGACCTCATTTTTTTTTTTTCCCCCCTCCTTGGCTAATTGGCTCTTGCAGAGTGGATTAAACCAGCCAGCTTGGCTCTTTTACCGAACACAGCCTTTCCCGCTCTCTTTTATCTATATTCTAAGAGGGGAGCAGCCAGCGGGTTCTGCAGAGCCGAGAGGCAGCCCTGGGGCTCGGCTCTCTGCTTCCCGCTGCGCTGCCGTCCTCTGCCGCAGCCCCCGCTCCAGCCTCGCCTTCGGGGACACGGCGGGGAAGAGGCAGGGACCCACCCCGAACACACTTGGCCAAGCGGTTGGGGGAACGTGCCTCCACCGCGGGGGTTCCGGCGGGGCCGCGGGCAGAAGATGACCCAGAGAAGAAGGGTGAGGGTTGGATGCTGCAGCCAGCGCGATGGTAGCCGGCCGGGGGGAGGTTTCTGCTCCCCTCCTGGGCCCACGCAGGCAGATCTCCCTGTGACTTGGGTGGGAAATGGATGGGGCTCTATCCCATGGTGATTAATGGCTCTTCGGCTTTGTTTGCAGGCACGACATCCTAAGCGCTATACAAACACCAAAGAAAGCCAAGCCCTTGGCCCAGAGAACTCACGCCCTGACAAGGCAAACAAAAAGAATAACCATGGGAAGCACTGTGAAGAGCAGCTGAGGTGGCTGCGTAGGTACGGGACAAAAACCAGGATGTCCTGGAGCGCCGGGACAAGTCGGCATGGCTCCTCCGGCACGGTGCTGAGCCCTCTGCGAGGCACCACTTCACAAATATGATTGCGCACTGCAGTGACACGTGAACAAAGAAAAATCAGGAAATTTGCATTTCCCCGGAGCTGAAGCATCACACCGAACCCTGCCGCCGTGGAGCAGACACAACAGCAGAGTGCCCCGGGTGCCAGCGCAGCCTGCAGAGCAGGATTCCCTCCTGCAGCCCACCCTGTGACTTTCAGCCATCGCTGCTCGTGAAGGTCCAACAACAGCCTTCCTTCTACTACATGAACTTTGGACCATTTTCAAAGAAGAGTAAGTCATAAAAAGGGGCAAGTTCTTGCAGGCAGGCTATTGTGTCGTACAGACAGAGGCCTACCCAAGTCCATAGTGCAACCTGGTTAAACAGCACTTAATTTTCATATTGCATTTATCACGCACAAATATTTGCCTTTGCGCTTTCTGTCAGTAATAATGAACCATTCTCAGAGCAGCTGCTGCTCCGTGCAGGCAACGCCAACCGGTGCATCCTTAGACCAGAGGGTGAGCAGCCGCAGCAGAAGCCAGCGCTGCCTGGCAAGTTGAGTTTCCATCGAAAGGAAGGGGGCAGCCTGGGCAAGAAGCACAGCTGCGGCCGAGGAGGCGATGAAGCCGCCATCTCTGTTTCCCTCTTCTCCCCGCCGCCCACCTCCTGCGCACTGCAGAGCGGCCCCTTGCAGCTCGGGGCGCGGGATGGAAGGAGGTCTGGATTCCGCGGTCACAGCATGCGGTGGCAGGAACCCTCCTGGCTCTGGTCACCGCAAACACCTCCTGGAGACCTGGTCACACAGGGCAAGTTGATAAGGAGGAGCAGGAGGAGGACAGCCTTGCAACAGGGGTTACCTTTTTGTCGCATCTACGCATGTACCTAGTACGGCAGGGTCTTCCGCCACTTGAACTCCAAGGGACAGATGGATAAACGTAGCAAAGAGACTCAAGCGTGATTTCTCTAAATAGTGCTAAGGTATAAATGCCAGAGGGCACAACTTCGAGGTTTTCGTGATTTTCTGTGCAATAGTTATACGGCGCATCCCTTTCAGCATCTGCGCTGCTTCTTGCAGAGCGGTCAAATTACATCCCACTTTTCTGAGCTTGAGGGTGCTTGGCATGACAGTAACAGGCAGTAGAAACAGATCCTTAGGGCCACAGTTAATCTCTCTGCTTGACCTGCATTTCTTTTTCTTCTGGCACAGCATGAAGAAAGCCCTGTGCCAGAAATTACGTCGGTCAGTACCCTCGAGATGGCTGATAAGCTTTGAATTCTACTGACTTGTGAAATGTGGTGAAGGTTTGTTTTGGTCCCATGTGTGGGAAAGAATAAATTACATCAGGAAGATGATGCTTAACATGAAAAGAAAAGTGGCAGATGTTTCTTAAATTGTGGATTGGTTCAGTTTTATATGCATTATATTCCTTTTATATGAGGTTCTGTAAGATTTTTCACATGTTCTGGGTGAAACTGCAAAGCAATGAAAAACTTTACAGTTTCCCTTGCAGGAACTGTTCCTGCAAGGGCCTTTTGACAAGTGAACTAATTGAATTACAGTAACTTTGAAACCCACGCTGTTAGCAACAGAATAAACCCAGGAGTTTAGATTAGATATTGTAGTTTTGCTCTACTGAGTGATTCCTTTGGTCCTGATCAGAGCAGGAATACTGGACCAGGAGAGCCCATGATATAACACAGCATGGACATTTTTAAGCTCTTTTTTCCCCTCTCATCATAAAGACTGTGTATTTTAGGAAGTTAAAAGATAATCTATATTTTAGCCAAAATTTTTCTATATTACAAAGAATTCCAGATGCTTGCACTGAGCAAACTTTCCCTATAAAGCAAATATTACAGAGCAGTGGAAGAACCCATCCCATTGCCACACAAGGGAAGAGTAGTCCTTGGCATTAAACCAGGCAACTTGTTTATTGCATACTTGCAAATGCACCTTCTCACAGGCTTTAAACTCCTACCTGATAGAAACATTTATGCTCTTCACTGGTGTTAAGCAAGGAAGGGATGTGACTATTCTGTACAAAGCAGCTGAGCAAATCATGCTTCAGAAAGCAAAATAGCGGGTCCTCTGACAGGTGCCCAAGACAAACCACTTGGAAAGATCTTGTGGCTGAAGCACAAGACAAGGAGGGCTGAGCTCTGCTCCCAGCAGTTCTGCTCCACGCTCAGTGTGTGACCTAGAGCAAGTCACAAATTCTCTGTTCCTGTTTCCTCTTTGGTGAAAATGATGACGATGATCATGTCTATTCTCAGCAGAATTATGAGTAGTTGTTAACTTACATTTCCAAGTGTTTCTCATTCTTTGCAGGAAATACATTGACAAATGTCACTGCCCTACCACTACCCCACCATATTGTCAACTCTAAACTAACAGAAGTGCATCAGACAAACTTCAGCCCTACCACACTTACTGTCACAATTTGCTCCGTCAGAACATGGCACTCTGATAAGAAGCCACTGTTCAAATCAGTCAAGCAAGGGAGAACCTGAAAGGCTGGCTGGGAGCAGCATCTCTCCAGGCTTGCCTTGCTTTCACATTCTTGACTTGCAGGTTCTGCTTACTGTTGCAGACAGGATATTAGATTAAGGGGCTCTTTGACAAAGTATGGCTTATCCTATGTAAACTTACACTGCAGCTTTCCTGGAGCCCCCTTCTATTTGGTACTGCTAGTTGTCCAAAGGCATTAGCAATGGAAAGTTGCACCCTGTGCAACCACTTACAGACTCGGAATAAAGCACATGTTGAATGCAGTGGAAAGACTTTACACATCAGCCCCAAATAAATACAAGTTCCCTGTTTTGCATCCTCTGAAAGGCTATGAATTGAGAGGTGAGAAATAATGAAGAGCTCCTCCTGGCTCCTACATCAGGGTACCCGAAACATGCTGGGAGCTATAGCATGGAAAAGGTTTGGTCAAGAGTTGAGCAGGTTCCAGGCAATGAGGAGATTCCAAAGGGAACAACTGCCCCAAATCCAAATGGCTCCAGAAGGAAGCAAATATGTAATGGTTAGTGACCTGAAGCAAAGGTACAAAGAACACTGAGGTCTGCTCATCATGCTGCATTGATCACAGTCTTGGATACTGAGGAATGGGACAAACCACCTGAAAGCTATGATGTAAAAATCACTTTTGAAATATACAGGCTCATTCATATACATATGGAGGACACCTGGAAAGCAGCAATTTAAAAGAAGCCTAAGGAGCGAGGGTAGACAGCATGAAACATATGTTTTAGAGGGGGAAAAAAGGCTGATGTGGTTTTAGGCAACATATTTAGGACCAGGGATCCAGAGGAAAGGCTCTCAGGACTATGCGGTCAGACATTAAATTGGAAGCTGTAGACAGCAGAGGGTTTTTTGTTTTCTTTTGGGTTTTTTTATCTTTTTTTTTCCTTTGAAGCTGCACCTTGCTCTCAGGGAACCCAGCCATGGCCCAGTTATAGCACCATATTGAAGGAAGCACTTAAAAATGACACAACTAATCAAGAATAATGAGATGCAGAGAAATACTAGAAGTTCAAATGAAAGAAATACAAATGGTAGCGAGGCTGCCAAATATTGATTAATGGAGGAAATAAAGAGCCTGTAGCATGGGATTTGCCAACAGTTCAGAAGAGTCTAAATAACCCAAAGGGAAAGGAACAATTCTTAAGCTGTATAATTAGAAAAAGCAAAGCAAGATTCTGCAAATTTAAACCACTGGAGCAAACCCGACGTATGCCATTCACAAGGCTGAGCAAGAGCTGGCTGCAGAAAATGTTCTGTCTGAAAACAGAGGCAGACCAGCAGCGATCCCAACTGTAAGACGCGCTGACCGTCGGCCACCTGGCATTGCACAAACCTGCGAAAAGAGCACGCTCGGCGTGCAGACGACGGCAGAGCCAAACCTCGCTCGCTGCCTTTCCCCTTGAGAGGAAAGGGGCTGCCCTTCTGGGGCAGCTGGCCTGGGACTGGGCTCTGCTTCCCAGCTCTGGCACCAGCGGCACGTGAACCTCCAAGCGAGTCACGCAGCCGGTCCGGCCTCAGCCTTCCACCCGCGGCCCCAGGTCGCAGCACCGTCCCACCTCCCGGGGCTGCCCAGGCCTTGTGCAGCACGGCGGGGTGGTGGGAGCGCGAGGGGGCTGCAGCCCTGCGGGGGAGGCCGAAGGGCTGCGAAGACCGTACACGCTCATCCCACCTCTGAGGGACGAGTGTGCTCACGCTCTCTTGAATAAATCTGTT
This sequence comes from Aviceda cuculoides, assembly GCA_035590195.1. Taxonomy (NCBI): domain Eukaryota; kingdom Metazoa; phylum Chordata; class Aves; order Accipitriformes; family Accipitridae; genus Aviceda; species Aviceda cuculoides. Next base: position 12,700,773 of record JAVJGG010000030.1, on the reverse strand, counting down.
TGGTAGGGTGGAGCCTGCCTTATTTTTACTCTACATGCAAATTATATCCCTCAACAACCTCACTGCAAATATTTTCTGGTTTCTCACACCCTGCCCCGGGCAGGAGCAGGCTGTTTTCGCTGCAGATCCTCTGGCTTCCTTCAGAGCTTTGGGTTTAGGCTATTTTGATTTTAAAGAAGCGAGAGAAGCTTGCGAGACGGGGCGAGTCACAGGGAAAAAACAAAACCAAAACCCAAACAACCAGAGGGAAAAAAAGGCAGGCGAAGCTGTCCTGCTAAACCCCGCTCCGCCAGTGCCGGCGGTGCAAGATGCCACGAGCGCCGACTTCGCCACCTCCTCCGAGCCAAGGACCAAACCTCCCCGGGCGAGACGCAACACCCGCCTTCCCCCTCCTCCGGCTCAGCCCTGGCAGCACAGCCTTACCTGTTTGCCAGCGGCAGCGAGGCAGAGGAGAAGGAGCCAGCAGCCTGACGGGACGGGCATGTCTGGGTGTCCGCCTCTGCCTCCTCCTGTGGCTCCTTTTCCTGCCACCGAAGAGAAACTAGATTCTTCCAGCCAAGCCCCCGTGCCCCGGCAGCAGAGCGAGGCACATTTGAGCTAGCTACTTCTCTTTCTTCCTTTCCTTCCTCTCAGCTACACGAGGGGAGAAGAGAGAAGAAGCAGAAGAAGAGAGAAAAAAAAAAAAAAAAAAAGCGCCTGGCTGTAGTTCCCACAGCATTTCCTCAGACTTGACATGCAGGTTTTTTTTTTTTTCCCCTCTTCTCGTCCCTCCCTTTCCTTTCTCCACCCCCTTTTACAAGAAGTTTAGTCACCAAGCCCACGTCCCTCCTCCTGCCGATGGGGACTGCTCTCCCCGTCCTTCTCGGCAGTGCCATCCATCCACCTGGGCCATCCATCCACCTGCCTCCCTCCCTTCCCGAGCCCTCCCTCCTCTTACCTGGTGCCATCCCTCGCCCCGCGTCTGCCCTGCAACTGCTTCGTCTCCCCACCACGCCGGGACGTTGCCTTACGCCGTCAGAGGACGTCTTGGGCCTCGGCCGTGCCTCGGGCAGCCTCCCACCTCGCGCTCTGATCCGTCCTGGCGCGACCACCCTCCTGCCGGCACCTGCCCCCGGCACTGGGGAAAACCTCCCGTCCCGTCCCCTATCCCACCTCTGCTCCCACGCAGCAGCCCCGCGGGTGCCAGCCTCGGCGTTTGGGCTCAGCTCCGGGACCTCTCCCTCCCCCAAGCTCTTTGCTTTGGCTGATGGTGGGAGCCGGCGGGTGGGATTGCTGCCAGCGGAAAGAAAAGCAAAAGACGTGCCTGGGGAGCTCTCCTAAAACACCCCACGCCGTGCACGGGGCCGGTCCCCGCCACCCGACTTGGCACGGCGCAAAGCGGCCTCTTGACCCCCAAACCAGACTCACGGCCAACGCCACCGACCCAGCAGCGACCGCCGTGCCCGGCAAAAGAGCGGCTGCGGCGGGCGGCATGCCACTCAAACCCGGGCACGGACCGCCATGCCCTCGGCTCCCAAGGGGAGCGGGAATCCTCTGCGGTGGGGCAGGACAGGGCAGCGCTGACTTATGGAGGCCGAGGATCTGGCAGAGCTGGCCGTGCCGGCACAACGGCTTCCCTGCCTCCCTGCGCTCACACGCTGCTGTGAAATAAGCCAGGAGCGTGCTTCTGACATGAGCAAATAAGGGAAGTTGTTCTTTCGCTTGTGTATTTAGATTTAACCCTTGACCAGGAAAAAAAAAAGTTATTTATAAGTTGCTCTGCGTTTGCAAATGAATGGATAAATTCAAATACAAATGACGAAGACGATATTAAAAGAAACCCTTTACCTGTGCTGCTGTTGTCCGATTTCTGCTCAGAGGAGCAATGCTCAGAGGCAGGGAGCACTCGGGACAGAAACGGCTGCCGAGTTTCTCTCCTGTAGCTAGCGTGGAAGGTCTGCCTGCTTGGAAAAATGAAGCTATGACCTTCACTTCACCTTTACGTAGTTTCCAGGGACCATAAATCCAGATCTTTTTAAATCTTCCTAAAGTTCCTTTCAACACTTAACACCCTTGATGTCGTCTGCAAGCGTTGGGCCCTGCCCAATCTGCGCTCAAGCAGGTCTCCGTGCCCGCAATCCCCTGCCTGCTCTCCAACACGACGTGGCTGTTGGAGCGCTGGTGGCCCCTACGTGGGTTTGATGCTCCACAAACGGGCTACGGGGCAAAGGGACACTGCATGGTGGGCCTGGCTTAGGGCCCGCGGCCGGTCCTGCTGCCCGTTCATCTCAGGACGAGCAAGGGACACGGTGATGGGTTTGAGCAAGCCGTAGGGCTTGCAATGGCAGCGTCAGAGCCCTGTTGACCTGCCAGAGGAGTCGGGGTCTCGCCACACTTGGACTGGACAGGCTACAGCTCTAGTACTGAACACAAATTGAGTGGGGGGTGATGGGTGGGGGGAGTGGCCGCGTCACCCAGCTTGCCCGGTAGGCAACGCAGGCAAAGCCAACTTCACCAGCAGCTTTGCACGTTAAGGCGTGAGACGTGGGTAACGTCTGTGCCCGGCTGCTGGCAGCGGTGCTGTTCCCCATCGGTCCTGGCGAGACGGCGGAGCAGCGCCGGGCAGAGGTCCTTCTGCCAGAGCCATGGCCACCCATCGCCGAAAACTCACAGCCCTGCGCTGGACAGGGTTTTTTAAAATGTTCATATTTAAGGTACAAGGAAATGTTTCTTTTTAAACAGAACAGTCTGTTAAGTCTCTTCCCCTTTTCACATTTAGCACAATACCAAGGCTATAGGCTGTGTTTATTTACCAGCTGCCTATTCTAACCACAGATTTACAGGAGCAAACTCACACTGTCATGAGCAGTTAGACACGTTATCGGCTCGCTCTGAAGGTGTTGAGTAAAGCCAAGCCCTGTTCAGCTCAAAGGAGCTCCAGACAGTTCAGTATTGCATGTTAGCTCGATTCCTTTTGCATTCTCACAGACAGTTCAGTATTGCATGTTAGCTCGATTCCTTTTGCATTCTCACCCCTAGATCCTGCCTGAAGTATTTCTTGTTTAGGCTGAAATTTCTCTTGTTTTCTACCACTATGTGAAAACAGCTTCTTTTTGAAAGCTCAGACATTTTCCTCTGAGTTAAATTTTATGTTTCTGAGCCAAAACCCGCAGAAGCCACTACTGGGTGCTTTATAGTCTTAATTATGTATTGCAGTAGATTGTTAGAAACTGAAATGGGAATGCTTGAAAATATGAACTAGGGAATGTATAGAAGAAAGTGCTGTCAATGCTCTTACCTTTATCACATATATCATTCTATGTAGCACAAGTAAAAACGAAAAATTTACACCCAAACTGGCTCGTCAGCTTTTTCTTTTATAGGAAAGATTTATTCTTTTCTATTACATAACATTAGGTTTTCTGCTACCTTTGCAAAACACCTTTTTGAATAAAACCAAAATGTTTGAAATTGGATTGTTTCAAACTTACAGTAGTGTTCAGGTGCCTCCAAGTTTCTGCTCACCAGTGTGGCACGCAAGCCTAAACTGGAGTGGCCTTCAGGATGCTCCTTCTAGAGAAGAGATATGGAAAAGCATGTGCAGCCCTAGAGGGGCGACAGAATCAAAATACTCCCCTGGATAGTATCAGGATCCCTTCCCTGGTGAAGCCTGCCATGGAAAACTAATCGTGAGCGCAGCTGACCGCTTAGCAGGTCTGTGGTCAGCATAGATCTCTTCTTACCGCCTTCCTAAAGAGAGAAAAGTGGAAAGTACATACTAAATAACAGTTTAAAAGAACTACAGCATTCAATGGAATACTGCAAGTTTTGTAACTGCCTGAAAATGAAACCACTTCAGCATCCATGTAAGAATGCCTCTTTCCCAGGAGCTTGGATAAACGGTGACTAACTCCCAGGCAAATCCCTGAATTTGACTCCCTTCTTTCTAAAACTTTCAACCTGAAAAGCAAAGGTAAGGAATGGTTTGGTGGATACACCAGTTGACTGGGCATCCAAACAGCACCTGTAGGCTCAGGTTCACGTCCCCCGCTGCTCCTTCACTTTATCCATGACGCTGAACTCCCCTGCCCCTTACTGCACGAGGGCCCCAGCCCCTCGGGATGTCCCGTTTCCCTGGGAGGGAGAATTAGGAGGCTGCGTGTTAAACCTGGGTGCTGTGGTTTAACCCCAGCCAGCAGCTAGGCACCATGCAGCTGCTCACTCAC
>JAVJGG010000030.1:12675087-12687793 GCA_035590195.1 Aviceda cuculoides | reverse complement strand
GTTAAAAATTAAAAACTAAGAACTGGAGTGTCTAGAAGTTCATGTTTTCTAATATTATGTTACTGTAAACAGAAAGATAATCCACAACACTCAACATACTTAAAAGTTTAAATACGCCTTAAAAGTACTTCTATTACTATATGAATTGAACATTTAAACATAGTAAAAGCAATATGCAATCAAATTATATGAGTCTCATGTCTTTAAAAAATAATCAGAGAACCCAACAAGGCAATAAAATAGATCTTGTTTGAAACAAGTAGTCCTACAGAAAACTCCTTGCATTTACTCATTATTTAATAACTAAAACAAAAAACAACACACAAACAAAAATGATGTGTAAACATCAAATTTTTGACCAGTGTCTAGATGAATTACATGCTACCTGTTTTATGGGAAAGCTTTAGGCCAAAAGAAACCTTCATGCTGGACATTTTATAAAAATCAGTTCGTAACATAAGTTGTTACCCATGATTGAAATACCTTGTTAATTGCTGAAGAAAATGTTTAACAAAAGTGCCTATCCAATATTTAGAAAAACAAAGTTTAATCTTTTTTTAAAAACTATTTCTGAGACCCCCTATTATTTGACCAACCTTTTCTAACAGTGAGGGGCAAAGATAAGATAACCAACAGCATCTTACGGTTGCTTTTGCATCCAGTTTTATTTTTGTGCATGCATTCTCATGCTGTTAACAAGAATCAGTAATTTATCTCCTAGTTGCATTTAAATCCTTTGTCAAATATATATTTAACACTGAAATTAGGAACTGAAATTCGCAACGGCTTAGCAAGAAAAGGGAGATATTCATGTATACGAAAAGGTCATTTCTTCAGCGGTAAAATATTTTGTGTTAGTTTTGTACTGTAGAAGATCGCAACCATAGCCTGATTTTGAATAAGAAAGGGGAAGGCTAATTAAAGAATGATGTGACGCATTGTGAAGACTTATCCTTTTCAAATCTAAGTCTTCAGCAGCTGAATTCTAAAAGAAAATACAATGGATGTTGCATCATGTTTGCATTTATCTGTTTCTGCAATGGCTTAATAGGACTAATTGTGATTTCAAAACATTTTCGTAACAGGGATTTTAAGTCAGACCTCTAAGATTTAGGTTAACATGTCTGCACTGACACAAGCTGAAGCAAGGTAAGTCTAAACCCTACATGAAATAAAAGTTGATCACTCAAACTCTAGCCACGCAGAGAACAGCTTTGATGAGCTAAATAGGTTAAAACATTTGAGAGAGGTAAAAGCACACATTTAAAAAAAAAAAATTAAAAATCCTGTCCAACTGAAGAGAACCACTTGAGAATTAGCAAGAGCTCAGCCAAGGAATTTTGTTTCATAACCTTAGGTTTCACAGTTCAGTTAATACAGGTAAGACAATAAAACCCGTTAAGGTTAATGGTGTTCTTTAAAGAGACCAGTTTGATAGTGCATACATTTGCTGCATTCTGGGAGAGAAAAAAATTGCTTTCACAGTATGTTTGCCTGAGAAGGAATCAATTTCATCTTTTCTAACGATCTCTCCTAAAAGGCTGTCAAGAAGCTGCTCAAGATGCAATAAATTAATTTACTTCAAAAAAATTATTTATCAGGCATAAAAGTCTTATCTATTTAGATACATACACTGCTTTTATTTTTTAATTTACATAGCCAAAGTCTGAGGTGGTGGCTTTTTTATTGCACAAAGAATTAAAAAGAAAGAAGAATATTGGTTAGTCTCTAGATAAAAAAAAGAGTCCATAAAACCCAGTCAGAGGAAATATTTGCAAAGTAAGAGATGCCCACGTATGCAACTGATTCTAATGAATCAACTTTTTAGTCAAAATATTAAGTCACTGCTTATGTGGAAGGATGTCCTTAGACAGGCTGGTTGGTGAGAGTCTGCAGCAATTGCTTAGCATCAGATCTGCAAAGAGTCTAGCTGTTAATTCTTTCTTATCACAATTACCTATTGGGTACCGACTATGCAAGGTACATAGTACAAGGAAGACCTTGATAAAACTAATGCTTACTTGCAAAAAGTAGGATATGTCTAATGGGGCAACTAGCAAGTTTCTATCTTGCCAAGAATCATTACTGGTAAGCTGTTTTCTGAGGAAATAGCTGGCTTAAGTGCCAACCTTTAATATAGCTGAAGGCAAGCTAAGCATTCACCATTCTTTAAAAATAAAAAGCAAATGCACAGCTGCTGAAGAATCTGAAGGATACAGGAAAGGGATGGGCATTCAGTGTATGACTACCATGGGACAGGGACGGGGATGGGACACACAGGTATGCATGCCAGAAAGCTCCACTTAAGAGAAGGCAGAAAGGATAAGGACAAAAGTACAAAGTGTGAGGAAGTAACATAGTGAAGCGCTGGGAATAAACAACAGCATGAATGAATGCATTTTTTGGTTCTTGACCGACTGGCTATTTATGTTGCAAGCAAAGAAGACGCCTATGGAACGATTAAGTCAAATAAACCTGTTCTTATTCTGTGAATAACTAATATGTCAAAGAAATACCTGTTTCATCATGAAAATAGCCACTCGGCTGGAATTCACTTAGTCAGTACAATCCCTACTTCATCATATTGCCACAGACAGAACCAACTACCTTATTAGAACAGATACACTATGGATTGTGATTTGTTGCAGAACCTGGATATTTTTAGTCTTAAAATAATTTCCCTTTGGAAGTCTAAAGTTCTTTTCTAGTACACCTTTAAGAGTTGACCTGATGCTCATGTCTCAAATGGATTCAGTTCTTACTACACTCCATTCACTATCAACTACACCAGTAAACAGGCTAATTACCACTAGTAAAGCCTGAGAGATTTTATTTGGTTCATGAGAGACTGACTCTTTTTCTACACCATGTCTCTTCTGTCCAATTCTTGTACACCTTTCCTATGCCAGTCATTCTCAAACTACCGGTTGCTTCCAGGATTTTGCCTGAGCTCTTTCAAGAAGTAAATGCTATAAATTTCTTACAGATATGGAAGCATGACATAAACAAGTTTCAGTAACTCTCTTGATTCCCATGGTCATTCCCATGGTATCAGGACTGAGGACAGATTCTCTTTTTTCAGATACCTACTGTTTCTTCTCAAACTCTTCCTGGCAACACTGCTAAGGATTGATTATGTTATATAGTAACCCATGAGAAGTTACCTGGTGGTATGCTGTTCCAGGCAACAAGCAGGCAAAACAACACATACACTTCATCAGAATGATGCTTAGCTTCCCAAAATTGTGGGTCTGTTCGCTTCTTTTGTTATCAAGAAAGAGCCACATACATATGATACCACCAGGCAAATAGATACATACACACCACGGCTGATGCCTCACTGGAGAGCTGGGTTTACTGTGCTTTTGCAGAATGGGTATTTTACTGCAGTGCAACATAGGTGGCATTTTCCCAAAGCCAACGTATTTACTAAATAGTGTTTTTACATGGGTAGGTCAGTTTACGCACCAGAGAAACTGTTCTCGTGTACACTAGTCGCATGCACGCAAAGCCAGCAGCCTGGAGCAGGTCATTACCACGACCAGAACAATCCCTTCAGCCTGCAGGCCACCCCCGTGAAAGAGGGTTGCGAGGCGCGTGCCACATGCGTTGCTCTAAGCACTTAAGCCAAGCACTCCCTGCTTTCTCAGATTCAGGACAGAAATTCAATTACTTCTTTAAATGGATAAAAAAATAAGAACAAAGTAACATGGGAAAACAAGAACGTCATTGCTACGATACTAATAAAAATGTGCTGTCCTGTGTTTTACACTGGAGACAGAAACAACCACAAACTGAATTAAAGATGAAGTTCATAAAATCTGCTTTCAAATACAGAATATGTCAGTGCAGGATTTCTGGTCACAAGCCTTGGACACCATTATGGAATACACTCTGCAGAACATTACTCTGGGGGCTGAGAAAAAAGAGAAGTGGAAGTCTTACCCCTGCGGTTCCTGGACAGTCTTGTTTTCCACTTTCTGTTCACACTCTTTTATCATGGAGCTTAAAATAACCTAAGATACATAAGGAAGAGACATACATGACATTTTTTCTTTTACGTTAACACTTCATACGAAATCTACTCCACAACTAATTCTGACGTTAACAGAACTGTTAAAAAAGTTTCTCTGTTGTTTTTCAAGTGCTCTTAAATTCCAGCTATCTCACAATGCCTTGTGGCTAGCAACAAAACCATTTACAAAACTTTTAAGGAAGAAAATGTTTTTGACATAGTTACAGGAATTCAAGACTCCCTCTTGTTTCCCTTGGCATTTCAAAACAGAGCTAATGCAAATGCACTTCTATGACACACCTCCTTATCTTCCTTTTTTCAAACAATACTTTTATTTATTAGCAATTAACTTTACCATACATTCATCTTCCCTCTATTTTCCTTTAGAGAGTTTTCAAGTACCTTTTAAAATTCATATCTTTACCAACATTATGCATGAAAGAAAAAGCAAGGAAAGAGAAGAAAAAAGTATGATGGCATCCTGAAATAACATCTTAATGGAAAGGAAGTGCTAAAGCAAACTTGGTATCATTTCACTGGTGTTATCCAGGGTTTCTATGAATCAAGGCTTTTTTTCTTTACTTAAGCAATTGCAATGTTAAAAGTTTCTACAGAATATTTAAGACTAAAAACACCCCCCCACTTACATTTCTCCGACATACCAAAAATAAAGGAACAATTCCCAATAGCAGCCTTTGAAAGAAATCATACAATTCATTGGACAGGTATATAGCTCCCTGCCCTGCTCCACAACAGTACTGTTTTAACACGTTAAGACAGAAGTATTTGAAACACTTAGGCAAAACAGTTGTAATGCAGAGTGTGAAACTATAAACATCTATATATATGTACCCACTGCATAAATGGAAACGTTCTCTGCTCGCAGCTCAGGAAAAAGCTAAGCATTTTCTTTGAGACAATCAACTTAAAATCTAAAAGCTACAAGCAACTAAAATAAGTACCAAAACCTGAATATATACAATAAAGGAAAAAATCCCTAAAATATAGATCAGTCACTAATGGTTACTACCAAATGTAACTATTTTAAAATGTATTTATATACATAAAAAAGCTGTTTTCTGTCAAATCCCTGTTAGACAGCTGCAGCACAGTATATCCTTTGAAACCATTTATTACACTGATAAGATGTGGCCCGGTCTGCAGGTCTGTGCCACTGTTCAGTTTGCTTCTCCAAAAGTATTACTTCAACATTTGGAACAGTTTGGGTAGCAGATGTTATATATGCTGGAATGTTTCAGAAAGCAGCATTCAAACCTGTGTATGAGTCTAACAGGACTACAACTCTTACTGCTAAATTCGTCATCCTTCACTTGCATAAAAAATTATGCAAGTACTTAAACTCAAGAGTACAGAGGTACAACAGAAATGCATTCCAAATTCCAGTGAAAAAGCAAGCTTTTCTGTCTGTATCAAAAGAAAACTGAAATTACTAAGCACAGCGACCATAATTTTTGTTACTTAGCATTTCTACCTGTGCATTGGAACACTTCTACTGTTTTGTACATCTGTCTGAATCTAGGTCTTCCAAATATCAACAATATGAAATCTTGATCAAGGAGGAAAATAATTTGGCAAGGACCTAGAATCATTTGAATGCTGGGATGGAGCCCCCATCCACTGCGCAGCTCCTTCCAGGAAAGCTGCATAATTCTTGCATGAAGTGGAACAATTGTTCCCTCTTCCCCAAATTAATTTGTCTTGAACTTCAGCATGAAACAGAGGAAAAGTATAAATATAGTATCATATGGCAATTTTACATTATGGTATTGCACATACTGCTCCCACCTATTCCCTTGGGTTCTCTTTGTTTGGTCATAGGACTGACTATGAAATCACTTAGATCTCCTTCAAGAGAGACATTTTAGACAGTAACTCTGTATTTAGAGACATACAAGAGACAGAACCTGCGCTTAAGCATTATAAACAATACTGCAGACAGACTAAATATTTTTATCAAGTACTGATTATACCTCACTATCGTGCAACTCAAAACCCAATTATTTTGAAAAGAAATAGAAGGCAAGTGGTGAAGGGGGAAGAAGGGACCTGACATGGAATTAGAGATGCTGGCAAAGTGTCTGAAATGTCTGCACCCTTTATGAGAGGGTCTGGCTTAGATGCCCAACTTGCACTTTTGTTCATATGAATGAAAGGAAAGCAAATATGAGGGATAAGTGGTAAATGCTGCCTGACAGGATTACATACCAATTCCACAAATGTTACATTTCCAAGATGAACACAAACTCTGTACTGATGTTAGAGCCGCAAGAGCTAAGGCTCTGTGAATATGTGTTTTTGTAACTGATATGCCATTTCAATTGTGAATAACACCACGGTGATCAAAATGAGAAAAGGGTTAATTCTGTTTATGCAAATGGATAACTATTTGAACCAGTGAATCACATTTACTTCAGAAAACGTAATTTTAAGACAGAAGGCTTGCAAGACAGACACTAGAACTAACTGGAGCCTCAGAGATCTCTATCTCGGTGCCTACAAACAACCTGTTGTAGCAAGATGTTGATTAAGACCCAAATTTCCATTTCTACAGTAAAAGCTGTAGTGAGTTTTCTAACCCACTGGAGCATGAGTAAATATTTTTAAATTTATGTTTCTCTCTGGCTAAAAAAATTAAAGCACTTGGCATCATAGCTGAAGCCAATTAATCACAGTGATACAGAATGTGGTAAAGGAGGATTGAGAGCTGTCTTCACTCATTTATTTTTCATCCTATTTAAGCCCTCAGTTCCTTCTCCAGCCACAAGACTCAAACTCAATCAAATAAGCTCTTTTGTTCTAATTGAGGGAGTCTTTCACTATGCCCTTAGACCCTAGAAGTTGCACTAACTACTATACAAAAATGAAGTATTAGTATTTTTATCAGTTATCCCGTTAGTGAATATGACAAAACAAAGAAAATTAAACTAAATCCAACTTCTGCTTACTGCAGCTTTCAGTTATATTCTTAGACTTCCCAAAACACAACACATCTCCCAGCTCTCTCTGAATACAGAGTATCATTGCCAGATCTCCTCCAGTGCTGCCTGTGGTAAAGAAGTACAATTCTGTTGCCTTTGAGTGATGCTCAGGTCACTACTGTCCCTTCTGACTCAGCCTTCTAAAGTCAGATTATTTACTTTTAGGTCTGAAAGTTGCTCAAATTAATTTACCTCCAGTTCCACATACTGTATATTATATAAAATAATAATATACAGAAAATAAAAGAATGAGACTATAGGCTATCAGACTAAAAATATAAATGGAAGAAAGGGCTTTGTTACCAAGTGCAAGAATTCAGAACTCCTACAGAATACAGTCATCTCAATTAAGTCACTTTTGCAAACAGAAGAAAAAGTAATTGCTTTTCTCAAGTACAAAGTAATCCATGACAATGCAATACTAACCTTCAAAAACCAGAAAGATGTTCCTTCGTACATTTTGATTAAATCTTTTCCTCCATCACTTGAAAATTTCATACTGTCAAGATTTTCCCAAAATGCAACTAAACTACATCTCTCGTTCTCAGCTACTGACTTAATATCTACATGTTTCAACCTCTGTTAGTGTTCATCCTCTTCAAGCATTTACAAAAAAGTGCACAGACATATGGCCAAGATTTTCAAGTTTCTCAAGTCAGCTTCCCCTGCTAACTCTTCTCTTTTGCTACTTTTTGTAAGCTCCTTCTATCAGAGATCTTGTTAGCTCCTGTCTTGTCCTGTCTGCTTATTATAACCTGCATTTTACACTTCACAGAATCACAGAATGGTTGAGACCTCAGCAGAGACCTCTGGAGGTCATCTGGTCCAACCCCCTGCTCAAGCAGGGCCATCTGGAGCCAGTTGTTCTGGACCACATCCAGATGACTTGAGTATCTCCATGGACGGAGACTCCACAAACTCTGTAGGCAAATTGTGCCAGTGCTCCATCACAATCACAGTGAAAAAGTGTTTCCTGATGTTCCGAGGGATCCCCCCGTGCTTCAGTTTGTGCCTGTTGCCTCTGGGCCTGTCCCTGGGCACCACTGAGAAGAGCTGGCTCCGTCCTCTTTGCGCTCTCCCTTCAGGTATTTATACACAATGATGAGATCGGCCCCGAGCCCGCTATTCTCCAGGCTGAACGGCCCCAGCTCTCTCAGCTTCTTCTCCTATGAGAGATGCTCCAGTGCCTTCATCATCTTCATTGCCCTTCACTGGACTCTCTCCAGTAGGTCCATGCTTCTGTACTGGGGAGCCCGGAACTGGACAAAGTACTCCAGATATGAAGTACATCCCATGTATTTCAGGACTATCTTCCTCATCCTTGCCTATCATTTCTCTCCTGAACTGCACCAATTGTCATCTGCATTCAAGGTCAGGCTGGATGGGGCTTTGAGCAACCTGGTCTAGTGGAAGGTGTCCCTGCCCATGGCAGGGGGGTTGGGACTAGGTGATCTTTCAGGTCCCTTCCAACCCAAACCATTCTATGATATTGCAGCCACTGATTTTAGTGTATCCTTGTTTTGATGAAAAAACAGATGGTAAAAACATTTCTTTTTCCTTCAGTCTACAAAGATCTGTGCTTCTACATGCATTTCTGACAGCTGAATATTTCTCTGCGGAGGTCCTTGGCTTAGAATACATTTTAAAAGATTTTACTGGGGTTTAAGTCATGTGACCTATTCCTTATCAGAAACCCCCTCGATGCTATGTTTTGATACCACTTAAGCTCTCCTTAACTTTTGTTTTTAAATACCATTACATTTCAACTTTTGCTGCCACCTGCATCTCATACTCAGTTAGTAAACGTAGCTGCTCACCTCATGCTCTGGTGAGAGATGTTCCATGTCAGTTCGTAAACACTTAAGTCCTGGTAAAAAGTGATTGACCATTAAATCCTCTGAAATAACTAAAAATCAGATTGTTAAGGTATTATAAGGATAGTCTTCTGAAATTATACTTTTTTTTTTCCTGTCTTCTGATAATGTTATTCAACTGAACACAGGGACAAGCTACAGCAGCAAAACCCAAGAAAGCAGAGCAGCATTTGGCACTTCATGACCAATAAAAAGATCTTAAACATATTTGACTCCATATATTTCATACATACATAGCATTCTTTTCACATTTTTTCTTAATTTACTGGTTAAGATCAAGGGCTTTATTTTTTTAGCCTTTTTTATTTATTTATTTTTTTTTTAAAGTATCCATCAGTTCCACTGTATTAGGTCTGTCTGAGATGGAGTTAATTTTCCCCATAGCTGCCCTCATAGCACTGTGCTTTGCAGCGGTAGCTAGAAAGGTGTTGATAACACACCAGTTTTCAGCTACCGCCGAGCAGTGCTTGGATAGCATCAAGGCTGTCTCTCCAGCATTCCCCCCTCACCGGCAGGCTGGGCTGGGCAAGATCTTGGGACGGGACATAACCAGGACAGCAGACCCAAACTGTCCAAAGGGATATTGCATGCCATGTGATGCCTGCTCAGCAATAAAAGCCAAGAGAAAGGAGGAGGAAGGCGAGCATTCGTTATTACAACATTTGTCTTCCAGAGCAACCTCTACGCATACTGAAGCCCTATTTCCCGGGAAGCGGCTGGACATCGCCTGCTGATGGGAAGCAGAGAATAAATCTTTTGTTTTCCTTTGCTTTTGTGCACAGCTTTTGCTTTATTAAACTCCCTTTATCTTGACCCATGAGGTTTTTTCCATCTTATTTCCCGCCCCCCCCGATCCTGCCGAGGAAGGGAATGATAGAGCGGCTTGGTGGGCACCTGGCATCCAGCCAAGGTCAACCCACCACATTCACCTTCTGTGAAAACCTCTTCTTTATACTGAGCAGATCATGTTTTACATCACACATTCAAAGACCAACTTAGTTATTTCTCAAGTATTAATCTTCTCCCCCCACCAGAGAATTAACAGCTAAACTTCGCCTAGAAAAAGGATACAACAACACGAAAGAGCACTGTAGGCTTCGAACAGGTGGGTAGCGATATCCAGTCTCTTTGAATCCACAGACTGCTGGTTGTTGACCAAGGCTAACTTGTGCAAGTGTGGAATAACAACTGTAAAAGTAAATATTGGAATAAGTATTTGAAATTGCTTTCCGTAGACTTGCTTAGCATTAAAGAGTTGCTAAGTGGCAATCACAGGCATCACACATCAGTGTGGAATAAGAACTGCAAATAAGGGCTTTTGATGGGACTGCCCTTCTAGATCTAACTGATCAACTCAAACTTGAAATAAAACTGTGGTAATGCCATCTAAAATAAAACGGTACCTCAGAGTGCTTTTGAAATAGTAACAGTTTACAGAAAATATTTTGCAACATTACTATTTTCCTGCTGCTCAAGCTGTCTAAAATATGCTTCTATTTTACTAATACAGCTGATAAGCTAGTGACAGAGATATGCATGTCATGAGAAATCTTCATTGACTATAGAGGAAGCCTCTCTAATGAGTTTTGCCTGCTAAACTAGATGCCTGCAGTTGGAATTCATGATAGCTCCTCGTGTTGTTTACAAGTATCTTCAAGACAGTCTAACAATTGACTTTGCTCTTCTGTGTGGTTTACACTTCAGGGCCATGAAAAAAAGCTGTTTTGTTAATCTGGGAAGCACTTATGTTTAAGATGTGTGGAATACTTGATAATTTATATGCCAGCAGGGGGTGAAGCAATGGGGGATGGGGGTAGGTAGAGGAAGGCATTTTACATGTCAAGTAATTAAAAAAGATAACTTCAAATTTGCTCTGCAGTGAAGTGACCAGTCCCCTCTGGCTCTGAAATCATTCATCACCAGGTGCTGGTGTTCTACATACACACCAATGTTAGGTAAAGTGAAAATTATATTAGTAAAGTCTTAAATATTGGGACATACCAAACTCTGAAATCAAGAGTTTCCATCAAAATTTTTATAAAGACAAAAAGAGTCAATATAACCAGCATACTATTAGCTTTGGGACAGAAAGAAGACGACTGCATCTTCCCACTTACGCAACTTACATTCATCTCTAAATCTGGGCTCAGCATTAGGTCCAACTCTTCCAAATGTTTTTATGATTTCTGTATGTAGAGAATGTTGGTCTTGATATTGAGGGTCCTCCAGGAAAGATGCCAGCTGCATTTTTACTCTTTCCAGAAGCTTAAATATTCCCAGAGAAAAAAAAGTACACAAGAGTGAAGATGCTAGAAACCATTATGGTCAGTTCAGAGCATGTTATAATCTTCCACGTTTCAGATGATAAACCTCAGACCTCCCGTTAATTTACAATATTTTTTCTGACAGGATGTTCCAAACTCTTCAATGTAGCTCTACATTTTAAAGACTGTTAACAGTGTTTTAATCTGATCTATCTTTAACTATAGACATGTGCTTCCATATAGCCTGTCTTTCCTCCTGAAGTTTCCTCGGTTTTGATACTCACACTTTTTAGCTGCTATTAAATTTTCCCTCTTACTATTAATATCTTTGGAGTTTTCCTGTTTAATTAGAACTGAATTAATGGGGGTTTTTTTTAGTAATATAACTCAATTAGTATGCTGAAAAATTTTCTGCAGAAGACAGAGATGCAAAAGTAAGCATCACAAAAATCAATGGAATTAAAAAGATTTATTCAATTAAAGGCTAGAAAAACTGAAAATAGAAACATATCTAAGATGACATAAGTATTTAATTTGCATTCACAGTTGTAAAAATAACATTTTCTGATACATTTTGGAAGGCAGTATCACCTCTGTAGTCTAAGGCTTATTATAATTAGTGCAATGGATACAGTAATTTTTGTGTGTTAACAAAACGGTATTCTTCCCAAACTGATTATAGGCATGCATTCCAAGCTACAAAATTGTAACTTATCCATCTTCCAAGTACTTGTGAGTCATCACTGACTTCTTACTCACATTTCCTCAAACACATTCTTTTAGAATATGTTGAAATTACAGGAAGAATGCAAACTCTGCAAAAAGCTGCGAGGACTTTAAGAAGAAATTTGATTGCGCAGTTATTATATAAACCAAAATACAGTATTTCTACTGCTTACAGCAGAATCCCGGGTGTCTTTTTTCAGAATTCTGACCTATTACCATAGTTTCATAATTTAAAAAACAAGAAGGAATTGCCTATCTGCGTTACCCTCAAGGATTATTTCAGTTATGTCACTATGATGTCTTTTAATGCCATCTTGGACACTAAGGCTAAACCAGCAGATATGACAGGAACTACAAGAGACTTGTGTCCTTCTAAAGTAGTTGGAAGCCAAGCAGGATATCCTAAAGCATCTGAAACAGTACAATATCATTATGTGGAGATAACTGAATCCCATCATGAGTTTTTGGTTAGCATATTAAAGTAAAGCTATTTTATTTGAAAATAATGGACTTGGATTTCTGAACTGTACTGGAGAACGTTTTAAAAAAACATTTTGAGCCTGGGATTTCCCATCTTCTATAGCCCAGCCTCCCCCTCTATATATCTGTTTTTCTTTGTTTATGTTTGGTTTGATACTTAGAACTAAATGTTTTTATTAGTCAAAAGAGCACTGGTTTGTTTCAAAAAAACCCAAACTCAACAAACCCAACCCCCCAAAAAAGCCACAAACCACTGCAAAACTAGAAAGCATTCTGGAAGAGGATATAACAAAGGAAGAAATAATTTAAGCTGCTTCCCCCCCCCCCCCAGTTAATTAATAAATTACT
>JAVJGG010000030.1:12608456-12675065 GCA_035590195.1 Aviceda cuculoides | reverse complement strand
CAGCCTGACAACAGGTGTCTTACCTCTCTCTGAGTAACAGTTTCCATGATGGTCCCAAAAGCAGGAATTGTTGCAATCCTTACTGAACTACAACAGAAAAACAGAGTCTTTAAGATGTATGAAACATTAAGAATAAAATTAGTTAAAAATAAAGCAAAATTAAAAAATTAGTACTTTAAGTTACATTAGTTTCTAGCAATGACAAAACAAAAAAAGCAGACCAGGAAAAAGACAGACAGGATTTACTCAAGGTCTCAATCTGAAACTCACAATTCAGGATCACTGGACAAGGTAACAAGGGCCGGAGCAACCCGCTTGTCAACTAAGGCTTCACTCATGCCTCGAAGTGTCAGCTGTAAACCAGTCGACATGCAATAAAAAACGGTTTGGTAAACTTGAAGAACTGGGTTAGCTGTGACTGAGGATGGGCAGGCACACTCTTGGGGTTTTTCTTAGTTTAGTTACCCACGCAAGACATTAAAACAATTAAGAGACTATTCATGCTCTAGCATTTATTAGTAACGACCTGTTAGTGAGATTAGCAAAGCATCCCTCCTTAGCTTGAAAGAAATATCACATCAGAATGCCCAGGAAATGAAGTACTATGGTTGTCTACCAGAAACGAGATACAGCCAAAACTATTCTGCATTTCAGTAATGCAGACAATATTTAATTTTCCAGTAGTAAAGTTGATAGCATTACAGAACATATTAATATCCAGCTTTCTGCTAGAAATGATGTAAGCAAATTTCAAAACTGAGAATATGATTAAATATAAAAAACCATAAAAATTAAATGACATTGATTTATGTTTTCTATTTAAAGTTTATTCAACAACTTTATCCAGTTTAGTTCTAGGTGTTGCAGTAAACCTTTTTATTTCCAAATAAATAAGTGATTTAAAAGTTACATTTGTTTAAAAGTAATTCGATTTTTGTTCAGCTAGAATTAAGAAACAGAACTGATGGTTATTTCTTCCTAAGTATTAAGAGGGATGCTAGGTATATAAGACAGTCGGGAAACTTACATTTCAGGGTCACTGGAGAGAGTAATGAGAGCAGGAACAACTCTCTGAGCTACCAGAGTTTCATGTACCCCCTTCACCAACAGCTGAATGGTCGGAGCAGGGGGGTATCACAGGTGATGCACGGAAAGAGCGAGCACAGTATCATGGGAAGAAGAACGGCACAACCAAGAGAGAGAAAGAAAAAACACAAAAAGCAAACCAAAATTAGAAGCTAAGCAAGTACTGCTACACTAGTGCTTTATATATGCAAAGGCATGAAGAAAGCTGACGTGGTCTGGCAATCAGCGCAAACCTGACAAATTCAACAATATGATGATGTTTTCTCTATTTTCACCTATTTTAAAACTTGAACTCTCAAAAGTTTAACAAATAATTATCTATTATAATTACACATATAACGATGTATGATTAAATACTGAAGTGATGTCAATTTGAGTTTGACAGTTTAATCTCAATGCTGTTCCTAACTCAATGGGATGCTGTTTGTTATAGTAGGCTGCTGTCACACGCAGAACAGATGTCTTTAGCTAGGCCGAACGCACGTAGTTTTCCTGCACTGAGCGATACCTTTCAGACCTTTTACCATGTGACAAACTGCACCTTCCCAGACGCCAATAACCTTTCCTCAAAGTCATTCAGGTCTATTTTACATTTAACCGCCATCCGAGCAGTATGCATGTGAAACTTCCCAAGTTTCCCTTGTTGGTCTATGCAGGTAGAAAATGGAGAGTCCTTGGATTATCTGTGAAAAGTATTTCACCGAGTCTTTTTGCAAACTAAAGAAAAGATATATTTGTTGCAATACATCCCAAATGTTAAAAACAGATCACAGTGAAATTTGTTACCTGTAAATATGTGGAAATTGTTTGAATTTAGATGTTCCTAGGTGATTTTTCTTTTTTTTTTCTTTTTTTTTTTTTTACATACGTAGCTATACATAAGCATACGTTTGCTGCATATGTAGATGTCCTTTACATTTTTTCTACATATGAAAAGCTACTAATTTTCAAAAAAAGACGAATTCCAAACTTTCTCCATATTCAGCAAAACAGTTTTTTTGTCTGCATTAATAAAAAAGGAAAAGCCTTGACATTTCCATTTTGTATCTCATGTAAGGAAGTCTGCATGTATTTGCTGGTTTTAGGATAAACATAAAAAGTTTATCAGTAGTTTCTGTGAGAAATTTGAAATGTCTTTGTAATATTTAGCTACATCCTAATTACTCAAATTACATAATGAACACAAATTAAATTCTATGCTTTTCCCCCCAGCAAGTGTAACAAGAGAACAAGTAAGATCCACAGGGCATGGGGAAAGCAGTAGCTGTCAGTGTATCCTGCAGTACTAAAAGCAGGCAATACTTACACCTCTAACTAGAGAAGGTTTTACATTCTGCTATTTTTCTGAGCATTCCTGTTTTACCAACTCTGAATTTAAAACAAAGTAACTTGTGAAGAATTGGAAGGAACCTGACTTTCCAGAAGCCTTCTATACAAAGCATCAATTTTTATTAAGCAATATTTGTGTGTGCATGTATGTGCACACAAATATAGAATATATTGTAGCCTTACAGATAATAACTGGAGAAGGAAGAATGGGGAAAGAATTGTTAAGCTGTGTAAGAATGTATGCATTATCACTGCAAAGCACCTGGAAGGGGAAGCTGCAGCTCCTTACACTTATTATTCAGAAAGTATTATGAATGTCAGTTCAGCTACTACATTTTAACATTATTACATTTCATGATTATTTACAACGGCAACAACTTCAAGTGCTGATGTGTTGAGCTTATGGGCTACTCTTCAAACAGCTGTTAAGGACATAGCTCACTGACTATGATGATCTTACTCTCATATACAGATTTACCAATTTTCCCATTTATTACAATAGAGAATGCTTACTATTTTCAACTTGGAACAAACAGGGACTTGAGTTTTCCTTACTAATCTTAATTTTGAGAAAAGCCTAGAGGTGATGTAGTGCTTTGAAAAAAAAATGTTTGGGATTTATATAATTAGCAAACAATTTAGAATGATCTCAGCTTCACGACTGTGTGGGCTGCCACACTTCTAACTATGGTAAAGCATGGTACTGCATCGTTCTGTCTCACAGAAAATAAAACATGCTTTATAATTCGGGTGTCATTCTGAAGGTAAGTGTTGCTAGCCTTGAACCTAAACAGACCAAGAAAGCTTGCAACTCAACTATGCGCTTCATGTTCAAACCAGCAGCAATCAAATCCGTTTGCATTATCATTCAAATGGAAAACTACTGACTGAAAACATTCACACAGAAGCAACAGAAACAGCTGGATGGGCAAAGCCATGTAAGGTTACAGTGAGACAGACAACGCAAATTTTTATCCTGTTTTGATTCCTCTAGATCAATGTGCATTCATTACTTATGCATACTACACCTTAAGAACGGTAGCACAAAGCTTCCTGCCCCCGAAGGAGAGGAGGAGTAGAGGGGCTCCAAATCAATTCTGTGTCCTTCCATTTCTTAACAGACTGTAAAGGTTTGGTAATGCAGTCTGGCAGGCCCAAATCACGGCAGTCTCTGTGCTGCTGTAGAGCCCGCTGTGCTGCTCAGAGTCTTTACAGTTCTCATAGAGCTGCCCTGCAGGTGACATCCTCTTTATTTTATTATCTAATCGCTGGGCTTTGCCATTCAGCAGCCTTTGAGAGGTCAGAAATTCCTTGAATGAAGAAATCTTCCGAAAGTGAAACCAACTATTACCACCTCTCTACACAGGTGAAATTCCCTATCAAAGAAGTGGCAACATTATACTATTTTCAAGTGAGAAAGTGCCTGAAATGAAGTTGCCTATGCTTTAGTAAACTGAAGCATACTAGGAAACCAGCAGTCAAATAGCATGCAGGACTGCCTAAAAATACGCAACATGCAGTTGAATTTGAAAAGAAACAGCAACCAAGACAACAGCCTGTTGTAACTGAGATCTTTCAGACGTTTGACTAATGCTTCTTAGAAAAAAACCAAAGTTTATTATTACAAATATAAAATATAAGCAGTGTTCTTGTTAGATTAAAAGGAGAAAAAAAAAAACCCAAAACCCAAACAACAACTCAAAAATATTTTAAGGATGACCAAAAATTGCCATCATCTTTTTAAAGGGAGAAGAAAAAAAGAAAAAAAAGACAAGGTTGGATGTTTTCACTGAAGTCTCAGGATATGTCTTAAAGGGGTTGTTTAGTGCTTTATCTGCAATGACTTGTAAAGTTGCAGTAAAGAACACTAACGGTTATGTTAAGTGCTCTTTTTTCTGAGGCAGAGTTGAGATTTTTTTTGCCAATGGATCCAAGGTAGCAGGTGCAGCTAGAGGTCCACTGCAAAGTTATCCAAATTAGTCAAATGTGGAAGAAACAGACAAACAAAAAAGGTAATCTCTTTGTTCAGCAAGTGGATTATATGCCATAAGTTTCTGTATATGCCTTTTTTAATTAACACTCGATAAGACAAAGGCATGATGCGGAAATAAAAGCAAAATTATTAGTTAATGTAACAGTCTTTACCCTGAACAAATTTATAGATGTTAAGGGAAAGATGAAGTTGTCACTATGTAGCAAGTAAAGTAATTGTAAATAATTTTAATTTTTACAAAAAATACAAAATTGGTTAAACATATATTTTTACCACCATGTTTTGCACCAACAGAAACTAGTTTGAATTGCAGTGCAAGTGCATTGTACGAGTACACAAAAAGTATTGAAAACTGATAACTCGTAAATTAGGCTACTGATGATGTGCTGAATAGCAAAAGCAAACGTTAAAACTCAGAGATGCTTGTTTCTGTTTACCTACAGACCTAAGCAAAACACATTTGACAATATATTTAATTCTGGTTTGAACACAGTTTAGCAATGAAATGCATTTTCATAATTGGAAAATGTTTTTCAGCATGCAATAGTCAGAATGCAACAATCAAGTCAGCAACAGATCAAAGAACACACATACATCTTGCAAGTGCTAATGACAAATGGCTTAATGAAAATGTGCTGTTGAACAGAGAACAACTGCACAACTTCCTGCTCTATCACACAGTACACAACTTATTTAAGCCATTTGTAATTTTTCAGGAATGTAGCAATAGTATCTGAATCACTGTTTTTAAAAATAAACTGTAGTTTTAAAAAAGTGTAAAAAAGTTTGGTTAACACTTACCTCAAACATTCTAGCAGCTGTACATCGAACAAGAGCAGAAGTATGGACAACTCCATACCATAAGACAGTTAATAGCAGCTCATGATAAGCTGGGTTTGCACTAAAAGAAAACAGTTGAGCAATCAAAACAATAACAACAAACACACTCCCCCCCAACCCACACCCAAACCGAAGAACCCTCACCCTGCCAAATACTCCTAAACCCTGAATATGCTCTTTGCCTACAAAATGTAGTCTCAGGAATCCATTGCTCAACAAATCTAATCCTCCAATATTTATCCTTTCTGAAGGATGCATAACTTTTATCTCATTCTGAAGGACATGCAACATGTTGCTGTCTAGAAAACATTGCATTTTGAAGTTCATTTTTTTAAAAAACCCTTTAAGAACATAATTTTCAATAAATTATGACACTGAACTGAATGCAACTACATATCTAGAACACACCATAATAGCATGGAAAACACAAAATTAATTTCCATTTTATTCTCAATGACTGATTTTTGTGGGGTTTTTGTTTGTTTTTTTGGTGTTTCTCTTTTACGCTTCAGATTTTTTTTACCGCTACATTTTTAATCTAGAGATTAAAAGTTTAAATTTTGTGAAACACCAAGGAAAAAAAGGAAGTATGCTCTTTATTCACCCAAAGCATCATGGTTATTAAAATTACAGCCAGACTAGCAGCTTATAATAAA
This sequence comes from Aviceda cuculoides, assembly GCA_035590195.1. NCBI lineage: Eukaryota > Metazoa > Chordata > Aves > Accipitriformes > Accipitridae > Aviceda > Aviceda cuculoides. The sequence goes on along the minus strand of JAVJGG010000030.1, from coordinate 12,669,161 downwards.
AACTTCTAATGTATTTAGATCTAGTCAACTTCAAGGTATATTCTTTACCCCAGTTCCACAAAGGAAGCTTTCAGGCTATCAAGAGGAGCATGGGATAGTGAAAGCATGGTCATTACATCTTCTAAGAATCCAACCAACAGCTTGCGGTCTTCTTCCTGAAAGAAGAGTGTACAATGATGAATGGAGTAAAAGCATTGCTGCCATTGTGATGACCTACAGCTACGAAAGAGACAAACTTTAAACAAGAACCAACTAGATTTAGCCTTTAACAATCTTCTTAGGAACTTAAAAAACTGGGTTTAAGAACAAGAACCTTTCAAAGCAAACACAAGAGAAGACTATTTCATCAACTAGGCACATACTTGTGCATAAATTCCCGAATAGTTTTACTAAAGAAACTTTTAAGAGTAGTACTTAAGCACTTTCGTGGCTCCTGACAGTTTGTGATTGCTCACAGTCCAGTAAACTTTTATGAGATGATCAAGTATTTATTTCTTCCTGTAAACTGCATATCTGCCAGTCCATAACTGCTGGTTACTGGAGGATTAGGTAGTATTATTTATGGAATGTTTATTTTAGTACTAGGCAACACTAAAATTTTAAGACTCCAAATGCGCCTCAAATGGCGATTTACCTGCTTATCCATTTCAGTAAATTTTGCAAAATCATGTTTGCAGGGGTCACAGTTAAATGGCCAAGAACTCATTTATGGAATAACTAACATTTTGGATAAAGGCACACGGCAGCAGTCAATGTCTGAGAGTTAGCAGTGGTGAAGAAGCCAAATATCATTTTAAGATTTATAGAGTTTGGGTTTTAACACTGATGACTATCGTCTCAATGTAGTAGACCTGACTAGAAAACTTTGCTTTTAAATGTGTTTACAGCTGCCCACTTATCTACCTATCTTCAAAGCACAAGAGCACTGTATGTTTTCAAAGAAAACACTAAAGGTTTTTTAGTAGAATAAATCCTACGTATTATTATACATTTAACAAAGAAACAGAAAAACCAACCTACCTGAATATAACACGTAAGGACCCCTGTTGCATAGATGGGAACCGTGGCTTTCGTTAGCACTCCGTTACCTGCTGTGGAATCTAATGAAACAGTGAAGAATTTAGGTTTTATATATACATATATACGTATATATGTGTGTGTGTGTGTGTGTGTAAAATATATATGCTGTATATTTTATATATATACATAAGGTAAACCTATACATGCGTATTTTAAGTATCACATATTCACCTTTTTATATATACATGAAGATTTTATATACATATATATGCATATATACATGCACACATGTGCTAAAATAATGCTCAAGTGGTATTTGGATGTCAGATTTTATTTGTACTTTACACACACGCAATCTGTAACTTCAGAATGTTCCATTCAGATTAAGATTAGATTTTCAACATTTCAGGAAGATGACAAATTTGAGAACTGCAGTTTGAAAAAGTTATTTGAACAAGAGATTGACAGTTTTTTTCCAGTTGTGGTTAAAATGAATTTTTAATCATCTGAGTAAAAAGCTACTTACCTATGTTTTCCTCAGACAGTCTTAAGATCTCCTGGAACTGTGGTTTTACCTACACAAAGGATGATGAATCCCATGTAAGAAAACCTGTTACTAGTATCAATTAAGTTAAGAAAAAAATTAAGAATAAAAAAACCCCCAACACAACAGAAAAAGGACACTTTGAAGGTACAGAAGGAATAAAAACCTTTAAAAACCATAGCCAGCTTTTACGGAAATTGAAAGCATGACACAAGAGTAAAAATTTCTATGGAGTACCCACACTGAGGTAGCAGTATTTAGCGCTCCTGATAGCAGAAGTTGAAGTCTCTTGGCAATATGCTTAGTTGGGCTTTAGGGTTTACAGTTTTACCAAGCTATATGTTAAAAAAAAAAAAAAAAAAAAAAAAAAAAAAAATCAAAAATTTTTGTTTTGTATCTTTGCTGTCCATGAAGTGCTCTATTCCAAAATATAGCTGTGATAACCAGTATCAGAATAATTTTACAGAAGCAAGGGTTCTAAAGATAACTTACAGAAGGGGCAGGTAAAGACCAGAGGCTGTTTTTAATCTCCTCTCTGGAGGCAGCACATAATCCTAACCCCGTTTTGTAATTTTATCTTTAGGTAATCCTCTTGTGTTTTATAATTTCCCTTTAAAATATTCTGGAATTTTATTCAGAAGTTACTTTATTGAGAAAAATGATGTATTTCCTTGATAAAAATGTTTCGATATCATCTATAGAAAATATTTCATGCAGGAAAAGCATTAATTTTAAATTTCCAGTCCAGTACAGGCTGGAGTACTTATATATGCCACAAACACTGAAGAGTATGCTGTTCTGCAGAAAAAACTGTGAAATCACTAGAATGAGGATAATCTCTCTCATTCTCTATACCATTCACAAAGCAAATGTGAAGAACACAGTTTCAAAAAGGAAAGAAAAAAAAAATAAATCCTTCCTTGTTGGGCAAAATGAGAAGGCCATTCCAAAATGGTCAAAAGCAGAAATCAAAAGGATGCAAATAGAGGTTTACATGTATTTATGGAAAACCATCAGTGTGACATGCAAATGTGAATGGTCATATAAAGTGTGGGTATTCAGACACACCGTAAATATGGAGAATATATATTATGAAAGTACTCTTTTTGTAGAATATTTAAGGTAATATCTTACCTTAGTGTTTGTAAAAATTTTCCCAAATGTCCTACAAAGTCTCCAGAAAAATCTAGAAAACTCATGGACACAGGCAGTTGATGCTACATTGATCTTGCCAACTATTTCTATAAGCTGCGGTAGCCTAAAAATCAGGAAACAAAAGGATATTAAACACTACTCTGATCTTTTGTTTCTCTCCAGTTATATTTGTATAGATTTACTGTTTATATTAATAAATATATATACACACACAGCACTATTCATTTTAATAAAATTATCTACATGTTCTGTACAATTCCTGACCCTTGAAGAAAGCAAGGATTTAAGTGCCAAAAAAGTCTGACCTATATTTTCAAATGTTTGTTACTGCAGAATGGTATATTTAATTAGATATTCAAAACACAACAATCTTCACTTCAATAGAGAATTGATTATACTAGTGCAAAGATGAATGAAACAATATTTTGGAGCAAGTAGTTACCTACACATTCTGCTAGAAAGTTGATATTTTCTGAACAAAATCAAAGTCAATTCGGTATAAAAATTAGAACGCCTAAAAAAATTCTATCTTTTCCTCTTTAATAATTCTTAAACAAAATCACACTTAAAATTCATATGTTCGATAATTGTTAAACATAATCATGCCTAAGAACTATTACTTTTGACACATTTTGAAATCTGGAATCGTAAGAAACAAATTAACTCACAGTTGATTGACTACCCATAGCAAAGTCTCCCAGCCTGTGGTACCCTCATGCTCTAGCTGATAGTCGTACAGTTGCAACAACACTGCTAATTGTTCGCGGCTTCCAATGATGACGGCCACATCTTGAAGAGGCGATACGGGTCGGGGAAATCTAGTGACTGTAACAGCAGAGAACAGGCAATCATAAACAAAAGAAGATGAAAATGCCTTGGAGATGATGTCAGTAAAGATAGCTAAGAAAGTCTGAAACTCTTTAGTGCCTTCTGTGTAAGGTTATCAAATTGCTTTTTAAAAATCAGTGAGTTAAATCCATCTCTGAAGAGATTACATAAACCTCACTTAAAAAGAAAATGCCAGTACAGGGACATTATGGAATTATTATTGCCAGCGTGGCTTCACCAAGGGCAAATCCTGCCTGACCAACTTAGCAGCCTTTTATGATGGAGTGATTACATCAGTGGACAAATGAAGAGCTAGGGATGCCATCTATCTGGACTTCTGTAAGGCCTCTGACACAGTCCTCCACAACATCCTCTCTAAATTGGAGAGATATGGATTTGATGGATGGACTTTTTGGTGGATAAGGAGTTGGCTGGATGGTCACAAGCAGAGAGTAGCGGTCAACAGCTCAATGTCCAGATGGAGATCAGTGACAAGTGGTGTCTCTCAGGGGTCTGTACTGGGACCAGAACTGTTTAGTATCTTCATCAACGACACAGACAGTGGGATCGAGTGCACCCACAGCAAGTTTGCAGACAACACTAAGCGCCTGACATGCTGGAGGGAAGGGATGCCATCCAGAGGGACCTGGACAAGCTTGAGAAGTGGGCCCATGTGAACCTCATGAGGTCCAACAAGGCTAAGTGCAAGGTCCTGCACCTGGGTCAGGGCAATCCCTGGTATCAGTACAGGCTGGGGGATGAAGGGATTGAGAGCAGCCCTGCAAAGAAAGACTTGGGGGTACCAGTGGATAGAAAAACTGTACGTGAGCTGACAGTGTGACTCCAGGGAGACCTTACAGCAGCCCTCTAGTCCCAGAGAGGGACTTTTTACAAGGGCATGAAGTGATAGGACAAGGGGTAATGGCTTTAAACTAAAAGAGGGTAGATTCAGACTAGATATATGGAAGACATTTTTAATGATGAGTGTGGTGAAACACTGGACAGGTTGCCCAGAGAGGTGGTAGATGCTCCATCCCTGGTTGGACGAGGCTCTGAGCAACCTGAACTAGCTGAAGATGTCCCTGCTCATTGCAGGAGGATTGGACTAGATGACCTTTAAAGGTCCCAAAACATTCTATGATCCCTAAGAACACACCACAGATTTACAGTAGAGTGACTTGCAGGCAAGGTTTCCTAACTCCTAGCGCTAAACTTTAATCATCTAACTGCTACAATCTTTATATATGAAGTAGTTTTTGACACTCCCCACTCCCTTCCCCAACTCCTTAATTATTTTAATTATCAGAAGAGAATAATTCACACATAAAAAGCAAAACCTCAAAAAAATTCTAGACCATTAAAATATCTGGAGATTGGAAGCCTGCTACACCAACATTGCTTTTATCATTCTCCATTCATGTCAAGCATGCTTAAAATTATTCAGCAATGAAGTTAAGCAACAAGAACATCATCTTTCCTACTGCAAAATTCAAGAACATAAGCTTGCAGTTCCTGCAATGCTACTGGTTTAGTGAAAAGTACATGAGATATTTTCCTCCACTTTTGTGGAAGAAGAAACTGTCAGACTAGGCTGAAGGCTGAAACATTTGAATTCCTTATTTCAGTAGTAGCCACTCAAGGAAAATAGTGCTCATCTTCAAATGACTCAAGTTGGCTGAACAAGTTTTACCACAGCATGTTTAATATTTTCACATTAATATCGCACAGTCATGTACCACTAGCTACTTTCCAAATTCTGCTTTAAAGTTGTTACCCTTTCTTTGCATCTTCACACACAGCACTATTATCAGCATGTGGCAGGTATTACCAATAAATATCTTTAAAAAGTATTTGTAACACGAGAAAACATTCTATAGGCTAGGATTGCTGATCTAAGTGTAACTTCACTATGAGGCCATTGAGTCTGCTAAGATATTACACAGATACATAAGAGATGGTGAAGCTCCTGCACTAGGCTGTATTTTTCCCACTTCATAAATTTTATTTTTAAGAATTAACTGAAACTGAGGCCAGCCTTCTTGAGCTACTTTTGGCTATTAGTGGAAATCAATTCTTCAGAAACCTATAGGAAGTCAAACTAAGGATTGCTTTGTTTTCTCAAAAGCTTACTTTAAGAAGTAGCAGGAAATCATGAGAGGAATTAAAAACTTTTTTGTGATAATCAGGTCTCTCAAGTGTAGAAACGGGTGGAAAAAGGACGCATTACTTAAGGATTTGCTAAGGGAGACCAATATGAAAAAACATTTAAGTGGCAAATGAGAAGGCAAAACTGTATTATTTTTTGGTTTTCCCCACAATTTATGTTGTGTATTAGGACAACAAAGTATTTCATTGCAAGACTCTCATTGAATTATATAAAACTATGTCTCTGGGCACAAATAAGCCATTTTGCCTGTAACACTGCTAAGTAAATACAGAAAAAAAAATTCAAAAGGATACCATTTAGCTCTCCTTTATTCTACTGACAATCATTTCATAAATATTCACGACTTACATATTTCTTCTGCATCAATAAACTGATATTTACAATTAGTTAAATATCTGATAAGGGTTCATGTCACACTGATTTCTTTCATAGGAATGAAATAGGAGCAGAAAGAGGAAAGGAAGTAGAAAGATATTTTCCCAAAAAGGGGACAACAAAGAAAAAAGTTGTGACAAGTCAAGACAAGTCTTTCTATGGTGGAATCTGCCTTAAAAAAAAATAATTCAGTCAACTCAGCAACATTAAAGAAAGAAAATTCACAACATGACAGAGGTTCCCTGAATTTCTTTCTCTGTACTTGCTATATATGAAAATACAACATAAAGAACAGGTGGATTAGAAAAAAGGCTTGGGGATATAAACTTAAATCATCATTGTACAGACAGCGTGCCATAAAAATCCAAAGTTTACACATAGATTCTGCAACTTATGTTTATGTAGTAACCTTAATACACACAAATCCCAAATGAATGCAGACTATGGGCTATTTCCTGAAATTCTTCCTTTGCAGTTAATAGTGATTTGAGATTTGTCATTGAATTATACTTAAGTTTATAAAAATTCCACATACTGGAAATTAATCATTTACCTTCTATTTGTGGTATTTCTCCCTGAAGTTTAGCCTTGCTTGTGAAAGGTGCATTCTGTAGCACCAGTGCAAACAGTGAAGGAATCAATGACTGCAGAGCAGACAGATACATGTGGAGCTTATGTTCGTCCAAGCCATGTTCTCCTTCCTGAAACAAACAGGACATTTACTTAAAAGCTTTCAGTTTGGATGATCTGTTGCTTAGGCATGTATTCCCTGGCAAGAGATCCAACACATCTGTGATGAGCTTCTACACAGAGACACTAATTATATAGTAATTTATGCTAACCACAGGCTTACTTTGTGTCACCATCCAAATCCCCTTGTCACCCTCAAGTCACTTCTACACAAAAGATTCAAGCCATATAGCCTTTGGCATTTAGCAATTCATGTCGATGAACATACTAATACTCTGAAAGAACACTTTTCAGCTCATTTTGGAAATGTGAATCCTTGGTCTCAGAGACCAATGCATCTAAAAACTGAATAAACTAGTTGCCTGTACTCTGAAAACAAGTATCTTGGTTAAGTGTGTTAGATTGTTATGAGATACCCTATTTTCCAGAACTTTCCAGATATCTACCAAATCAAGTGTACAGACAAACTGGCTCATAATTGCAAATGACCTAACTAAACCAATTCTACTTATTTTTTTGTTTAATAAATATTGCACTTTATTAAAAACTACACTACGTGACACTTAAAAACAATTTAAATACAGGGCAAATGCACTCAGAATAACACACATCATGTGGTCACAGCTCCAAGCATAGCAATGATTTACATTTTTCTACTTTTTAAAAAAGCCTGCATATGTAATAAAGATACAAAAAAAATTCTCCAATGTAGAAACAGCTAAACACATACCCTGAGCAATTTTTCAATTTTATTAAGCAGTGTAGGTATAAGATGGAACTGTAAATTTCCCAGTTCTGTTGTCCAGGCAGCATAAGCAGGTAAAAATACCTGATGTGTTGCACTAACTACACGTTCTGAAGGGTCTCCTAATGCTGAAAGCAGCAGTTCAAAGCCCTGTCAAAAAGACAATAAAGAATGTAATTATTCTCCTAAAATTTGTGCTAAAGTTTCCCGTACAAAACATACAGACTAGAAAAGGATTATAATCTATTTTTAAAACTTTACACTAATAAAAATAAAACAAGGTAGTACATGGAGGCTTTTGAACAGATAGTCCCAACCACATCTACAAAAGTAAATGGTAGGTGGTTCAATGATCCTGCTAGTATTTCTATAAAGTCAAGTTATCAGAATCAATACAAACACATTTTACCACTCTGCCTTCAAAAACTCAAAGACAGAAGTTCTTCATGTTCACTTATCTGAAACATTATTAGGCAGTATTAAGTTGAACTACAGTTAGGCTTTGTTGTAGTAGACAAACCTCTGTCAGCAAGTGATGATATCAAATTGACTAATAGTATCAGGTAGGCAATGAAATGGTATGTTCTTGAAGGCAGATTATGAATTATTAGAGAAGCTTCTGTATACAGCTTACCCCTGATGTTCTAATGACACTCGTAAGTATATATTTTGTTTTTGATCTTGGTGATACAATAAAATCAACATTCATATAAGCCACCAAATTTTTTAAAAGTGTCTGGAAAGATTTAATAAAAATACATGAAATTATGAATATATCTACTAACGAGATAACTATAGAAGACATTTTATACATACAGAACCCAAACCAAATTATACCTGTTGGTATTTGTCTGGATCATCAATATATCCCATAATGATGCCAAGGCTTTTGATCACAGCTTCTCGTACCAGATCTGCCTTATCTTCCATTAGCATTTGCTGCAGCATGGAAAGCACTAACGAACTACGAATTTCTTTCTGTTTGTAAACAAGAAACACACTTGTTAAATCCAATAAAAGAAGAAATGTGGGTTTGTATCAATTTTTATAAATAATTTGCACTTCCGTTAGCACTCACAAACAAAATGCCTTCCTCCAACCATAGATTCCCTTATGAATATTACACATTCAGTTTTCACAACAGAAGATGAATGAATATAAAATGTCAGCAGCCTCATTAGAGAGCCTTTTGTCCTACTAAAGACAGAACTCAGGTCCTTTAATTCATATGGAACCAAAAATAACTAACAGCAAAAAACTACTATAGGCCTAGACTTAAAATCTTTAATCACTGCATTGCTAAATTGGAGAAATGGGTTTTTAACTTGGGTTATTTTCCTCCTTCTCTGAAGCTTCAAATTCTAGTTCACCACTGATTTAATTTTGCTGCTTCTTCTGACTGGCAGCACTCTTCATGTAACATTCCACAGTGCATGAAGAACTCTATTATTGGGTGCCAATTATTTTTTCAGAGATCATTTCCTTAATTGGTCCTAACTATCTTTGCATCATCTTTACTGAAACCAAGATTTTTTTCAGAACATACTGTTTCTAAATACATTTTATAGCTAGATTGACCTGTATTCCTTTATAAAAAGCTATCTCCTCTTTAACATGATTTATTGAATCTCACATGTATGATACAAAGTACAAGACAATGTAACTGTCCAGGCAAAACATACACACTTGGGAGGATGTTTCAGTATGAACACCTACTGGAAGGTAAGGTGCTAGAGCTCCACAGGATTCTGCTACCAGTAGCCGTCTCTCTGGGTATTTGTGGTTAATCTGGTAAAAAGAAACAGAATAGCTATTTGCCTTTCAGTAACCAATATTCAAAACGCGGTTAGAACAAACTGCAATGTAGGGATACGTCTGCACCTCTTAGATAAACACTGACTGTGCCCGTAGAAGTTGTATATGGGTACTGAGCAGTCTCAAATTCTTGCGCTGAGGCATAAAGGCAAGGCAGGTACAGCCTTCTCTAGTTGTCCTATAAAACAGAGCTTGTAATAAGAGAAAAATCAGAGCAGCACGTATGTATATGCAGTAAAAAGAATGGTGGAAAGTGGCGTGCGGGCTACCGTACTCTGAAGAACAACTTCTGAGCTGGCATGTCATGAAATACTTTGTCCTGCGAAGCCCTTCAGGAGCCCTGTTCCTCTAAGAGCGACACAAGTGCCCCCTAGTGCTCCGAGCCAACCAGCGTAGCGTAGCATAGCTGCCTCGGTCTGGCTGAGCGACTGGGGTCAGAAGACGTGTGTACTAAGCCAAAAAGTACTTGCATGCTATTGAAGTTCTGCTCTCAAGTCCAGCATAAACATGACACACCTCTAAAACGTGACTGAAAAGTGCTTCTGTTCCCAAGAACCTCTTGATCCTGTGCTACCTCCCCTTTCCACTCAAAGGCCATTCAAAAATTCTGCTTCACAAATTTAATATTGACACTTCAGAACCAAGTTTGCATCCTGGTGGAGTCAACTTTAATGGCCTGTAATGGTTGTAAAATGAAACACGTGGTATGTTTCAATATACTCTGTGAATAAAAAAAAATTAGGGTAAAAACAGTGAGACGGAAAAGTGAATAGTTTGATCCTGTCAGATAAAATGGGATATACATGTGGTGCGACTATTTCTCTCTTGCTATGCAGCGTACAGCCTTGGCAAGACAACCATCCTACCACAGAAAAGACCAAGGTACTCGCTGCCTTCTTTGTCTCAGTCTTTACTGGGAAGACTTGCCTTCAGCAGTCCACAGTCCCTAAAACCCATGCGGAAGTCTGGAGCAAGGAAGACTTACTTTTGGTAGAGAATTATCAGGTTAGGAAACATTTAAACAAATTGGACATATGCTAGTCTGTGGGCCTTCATGGGGATGCACCAATAAATGCTGAGGGAGCTGGCTGATGACATTGCAAGACCACTCTTGACAATCACAAAATGTTGCGGCAATGTGCGAGGTTCCTGAGTACTGGAAGAAAGCAAATGTCACTGCTAGCTTCAGAAAGGGCAAGACAGAAGATCCAGTAAAACACAGACCAGTCTGCCTCACATCAGTTCCAGGGAAAGCGTTGGAGCAATTAATTCTGGAAAGCATTTCCAAACATATGAAGGACAAGAAGGTGGTTGGGAATAGTCGGCATGTATTTATACAGGAGAAACCATGCATGACCAACCTGACAGCTTTCTGAGGTGACTGGCTCAGTGAACAAGGGGAGAACAGCGAATATGGTTTATCTTAACTTCAGCAAGACTTTTGATACCATTTCCCATGACATCCTCATTCACAAACTGATGAAGTCTGGGTTAGGTAAGGACAGTGAGGTGGATGGAAAACTGGCTGAACTCATCACAGGCTCAAAGAGTTGCAGATGGGGGTCAGTCCCCAGTGGTGCACCCCAAGGGTTGACTCTGGGGCCAACAACGAAGATGCATAATATCTTCATTAATGACCTGGATGACAAGACAGAATGCACCTCAACAGGTACGCAGATGACACAAAACTGGAAAGAGTGGTTGATATACCCAGATGGGTGTCCTGCCATTTGGAGGCACCTCAACAGGCTGGAGAAATGGGCAGACAGGACCTTCATGAAGTTCAAGAAGAGGAAGTACAAAGTCCTGAACCTGAGCAGAAATAATTCCCATGCACCAGCACAGACTCTGGGCCAACTGGCTGGAAAGCAGCTCAGCAGAGAAGGACCTGAAGGGCCTGACAGATACGAAGCAGAGCCAGCAATGCACTCCGTGCAGCAAGGAAGACCAGTGGTATCCTGGGCAGCACTAGGATAAGCATCACCAGCAGGTAAGGAAAGTGATTATCCCTCTTTATTCAGCACTGGTGAGACCACATCTGGAGTACTGTGTACAGTTCTGGGTTTCCCAGCTACAGAGACAAAGACATATGGGAGCAAGTCCAGTGGAGAGACATGAAGATGATTAAGAGAGGAGTATCTGATATATGGGGGAGGCTGAGAGAGCTGGGATTGTTTGGTCTTGGAAAGAGAGCTTGGGAAGGATCTTATCTGTATGTATAAATATCTGTAGAGGGAAGGAACACAGAGGTGCCCAATGAGAGGACAAGAGGAAATGAAATACAGGGAATTCTGTTTTACTGGAAGGGTGGCCAAACCTTGGAACACATTGCCCAGAAATGTTATGGAGCCTCCATACTCAGAAATATTCAAAACCAGACTGGACTTGGTCTTGATCAACCTACTCTCGTTGACTCTGTTTTAAGCAGGGGGCTTGGACTACAAGATGTTCAAAGGTCCTTTCCAGCCTCAGCCATTCTGTGATTCTCTCAGTTCTACTAGCTTAAGAGAAACTACAGATGAAGACATAGTAATAAACCAACTTTGGACACCTCGACTTTATTTCCACAGCATGCTGAAAAATGGTACCCGACCACTGGTGTAGTATTAATGTTTTCAACTTTCTCACTATTCTGATCTGAAATCACGAAGAACTCTCAAGAATGAAGTGTGGCAAAGATAATTTGAAAGAGACTCAAATGAACAAACCATGAGCCTCAGGACTAAACTGAAGTCTCAATCATGGGAGAATGTTCTTTGAGTGTGTCTATCATTATTTTGCATTCATCCATCAGTAGGACACCTGTAATATTTTTTGGAAGCATGGATGTTTCATAGATGAGAAACATTATGGGCACACAACAGGCTGCTTTAATACCTATAGTATCTTTGACTTATGTGCCATCTTTCCACGTGCAAATTCCCTACTGGTAACAGAGATACACTTTGCCTTCTGGAGCTCTGCCTACCTGAGGGAAACAGCAAAGACTAGTTTCAACTGGTTTACATGTACTGGCAAGGCAATATAGATATCATCCCTAATACTGCAAAGACATACTGACACACTGGAGGAAAAAAGACACAAATTTCCACAAAGTTTGTGTTCAGGGAAGATTACTAGCCCTTGGAAACTTAAACTGTAAAATGTTTATTACCATTTCTTTTCCTTTTGTCTTTAATAAATAAGCAGTAGTACAATTCTGGAAGCTAATTAACAGGTCACTAGTTCTGAGGGAGCTTTTAGCATTCACAGAGTCTTGATCTAAACTCAGATGAGCCAGCCACCAAATTCTACTTGCAAAGAGCAGGTAGAAAGATCACAAAGGCTAGCCTGATAATGCTGAGCTCCCCAATGTGTGGATGAAAATGCTGAATCTTCTGAGGGCCCAGTCCTTTGCATCTGTAAATAGGTTTTGGTTGGACTCCAACTGCGTGAATGCTTTCACAATCAAAGCATCTACTTTAGAGATGGGGAAAGGTAGAAAACTGTGTATTTTTGAGTTCCTTCTACATACTCACTCTTGTGACAGTGAGATTCAGCTGGTATTTTGCCAGAGAAAATAATGACCTGGTTTCAGTACTGCAAACAAAGTCTGGCAAACTGCATTAAATAAATGCATGATGACATATGGCTTGGCAGCCTGACATGCTGTACTGTTACAGTTGGACTTGTTTCTCTTTTGCATCAGCAATTAGCAAGAAACTGGTATGATGAAGATGTGCTCTTACTGAGGTGAGAATGTTTTTTTTTAAAACAGTTTAAATTTCACGAGGAGGACTAAGAAAACAAAAAGTGCTTTATTTTGTGTTCAACTACTATTGCCACAAGTCCTTCATTTAAGAAATAGGTACATCAGTCATACGTATAAGCACAAATGCTGCATATAATACTTACTGTCAGAAAGCATTAAGACTATTAAAGCTTGGACTTTACTGTGAAACACAGATGGCTGTGTTATGCAAGAAACAGTAGACAATTATCAGACCAGAAAGACTGTGCCATCAAAGCAAGCATTATCACTCTGTCATGGCTTAGTTATTCACTGTGTTTTAGGCAACGGACTCCCTTTTCTTCATTATGGTAGGAAAATAACATGCATCTTCACCTGAACTCATGTTGTTCTGTTTCTATGCCTCAGATGAAACAGTAAGAGCATTTCAGTTTGCTTGTTCAGTTATTTCTATTAATTTAGAATATCTGTGGAAAAGGTCACTGTGATTCTAGAAGTCACATGTAAACTTCAGGCTAATTTTACAGGTGTAAAATCATGCCCACCTACAGGGGACTTATTTCTGACTACTTTAATTTTCTGTTTAAGTATTTAAACTAGCTGAAGCATGGACACTGCTCCAGGGACTTAATACAATATAAAAATCAGCAAATGAAATCTTTGAATGAAAATGGATTTCCAACAGTCTGGAAATTACAGTAAAAATTACAAAGGCACCTACCCGGCAATAGGTTAGGCAACACTGATGATGAGCATGTGCATATCTACATTTCAAAACAACAGACACATGCAGGTAACTAGAATCTCCAGATAGTCTTTGACAAAATTTCTGCTTCTGAGTTCTTTTTAATGTTATATATAAAAAAATATATAATGAGGACAAAGAACATTCAAGTAGCTTTCTGAAAAATACTTTGAACTGCCATTCATTAAAAAACAAAACCAAAACAACCTCCCCTCAAGCAAATAAAACTCAACATTTATGAATTCTTAACTAATTTTCCAGTGTAAAGCATAAAATAATCAGTTACCTGTTCCCAACATTGTGGTAAAAGCTCAGCTTCTACACGTGTTGGTCCAACGTGTCGGGCAAATGCCACACAGCCAGTTAGTATCATCTGTCTGAAAACATAAGTTTAATCTGTTTATAAAGTAAAGTTCCATAATATATAGAATATATTCTTTATAGGAAAAGCAGATGCTGTCAAGCAACAGGCAATTGTCTACAGTCAAAATTTCATACCATACACACTGACTTAAAGGCTAAATCTTAAATTGAAAGCCACTATTGTCACTGCTCATTGCAGGGGGGATTGGACTAGATGACCTTTAAAGATCCCTTCCAAACCAAACTATTCTACGATTCTATCTTGTTTTCTATTTAATATGCCTTTTCCAGAAACTTGCAGATCCCAAACTCATGAACCAGAGCCTGAGAATCTCTGATTTGGGAATCTCTGACTTCCTAATGTCTGAGATTGGGAATCTCTGACTAAATCTCTCATTTAATTCTTAGTACTGAATACTATGACTCATTATGCAGTAGAAGGATGTAAACTACTTTTTACTATCATAATATCAGTATTTTAGTCAAGTACACATATTGCTTTTATTTAGAAGCATTTGTGAAATTTAATGAACTTTGTTCAAAACAAGTAACTTGTTTCATGACATGGTTTTGCAACATTCTAACACGCAAGCTACTGTCATCTCTCCCAAAATACTTGATTTTACTTGTGTCAGAAATCTTCTAAAGCCCTTTATAAAAGGGAAGCAATTAATCACTCAGTAGTATCTACAATCACGTGAGTAATTTGTATTTATATTCTTGCATTTTTTAACTTTCCTCAAAGTTTGCAAGAAATCCTTCTTGTTCCATCAATTTCATAGCCACAGATACATATTTAAAATTTCAATAAAATTGTACTTAACTATCATTTGGATAAACTTCTATTTAATGAGTGTTTATCTTGCTAAGATATTTTACTTCTAACTATTTCTCCTGTTAATAGGATTGAAATGATACCAACTTCGCATGCAATTCACCAGTTCTATTTACTTTTAGTGCCTAAATCAACACTTAAATAACCAGTTTCAAACAATACTGCATGGACATGAGACACACTTTTTATCACCTCCACAGTAAGATTAGGACACTACTGAGGATTTGTTCATTATTACTTTGTGGAAAGTAAGCCAGAATTAATTTGTTACCATTTCAGTGTCATGTCTAAACTCCTAAATATTTACTGCAGCTAATATTATGCCCTTAAGGTTGAAAGGCAGAGATTCTGCTGGTTATTTCTTAAGCAGTTATACAATATACTCCATCAAAAAAAAGACTAATTCACTTACAGAATCTTTTCAAGGAGAAATAGTCTATTAAAAAGATTTTTTTACCCCAGCATACTTTAGGCCAACAATCTGAGCAAGCTCTTTGGTTTTGCGTTGTGGTGTTTGGTTTTTTTTTCCTCTCTACCACATGCAGAGAACTAGACTTTTGATCAAGGTAAAGGCTGGGGGAAAACAAAAATGGAATGATCAGATAAGACTCAAAAAAATCAACAGCTGATAGGCTTTTGTCTCCATATTGCTATCACCTGTGGTATTTCCGAGTTCTACAAGAAACAAAATAGTTATTTGAATGCCTGTCTTTGATTCTACACACTGCACCTAATCACAGAACTGGGCAACAGAATATACTTTTATAAGATATTAAAAAAATCAAATAGCAGAATACAGTAATCACTTGAAATCTTCTGCATTAGAAATGGGGAAAACCAAAATGTCACTTTTTAAAAAAAAAAAATCAAACCTTCTCAAAAAAGTTCCTTGAAATCTCAAAATTAAGTCAGATTTCCTTTTACCTTGCCTATCAAGTAGGAAACTTTAAGATATTGCAAAAATATTAAATAATTATGTTTTAATATTTTACCGTAACCATCTTAGAAGTATATGACAACAGTCGTTAGGTATTTTGGAGGAAGGAAAGGTTGTAAGGATCTCAACAACAGCTCATTGAAACAAAAAATGTTAACACTAAGCTGTTGCAAAAATTGCAGTCTAGGCTGGATAGGGGAAAAACTTTCTACTTATTGTCATAATGATCTCTTCTGTTAACAAGATGCTAGGAAAGCTTTCCTCAAAGAGCTCTCTCCAGGTTATGCACGTATGATCACTTAGGCAGGAACATAAAGCAAATCAGTATGATTCAGCAGAGCACTAGTTTGCTTCATCAGTACAGAAACCAAAGTGAAATCAAGAATCAAACTAGAGGAACAAGGCAGAAATTAGAGTAGAACAGACATAATCTAACATTTCTAAACTCTTCCTAGAGGTTTTAGAAAGTGACTGCATGCATTGGTAAGCAATTCAATCTTGTATTACACAGTTCACAGTTCTTCTGTCACACCTAAAGGTTATATCAAAAACTTACTAGTATTTTCCTTAATATGTCAGCAAGTTATGTGTATTCTGTAAGAGGTGGTATCATATGACTGATGGAAAGTCATACTAGATACACTAAGTTTAATGTGTTTTAGCTTCTTTTCATTAAGAGTGCTGTTTCTGGGTACATTACTTTGAAATCTTAAAGAGTTCATATTTTGAACTATATTGTAACCTTGTCCTAAAAGACCCCAACATTAATCTGACTTTTTCATGGCTCCTCAGCTTCCAAAACCAACATAATTGTCCAAAAAGAAGTTTAAGGAAAGCTAACACATATTTGTTCCTTTGCAGAAAAGAATTTGATAGACGTTTTGAAAAGCTGAATAGTACATTAATGGGCAAAGCCTTGATGATAAAAGTGGCCTTATTAGATATAACATTAGTATACAAGACTATGGCAATATGCTATATCTGCATGCACCAAAAAGCCTCTCACATGTGCAAAAAAACAGGCTTTCTGCCTAATTGTTAACATACTTTGCAAGGTCAAATATTTAAAGTAAAATACTTATTTTAATGGGTTAATTATTAGAAATGTAATGTCACATTTCTGTCTCTTGCATTTAACAAATTAAAAAAGTCAACTTGTTATCAACTGCTACTTTAATGTATACTGTAGGCCTGTACAGTATAGCAGAAGGTAAACAATTAACATATGACATAATTAATATCATTGTTCTGGTGACTAAACCTGAATGTCTTTGGTTACTTTGTATTGCATAAGACTGCTAAAATATTATTTAAACTTATTTACATAAAAACCAAGCATGCATAATACACTTCCATACCAATATTTAAGTATAAAAAACTGACAGACATTCTGAATAAGTATTTTCTAACTAATTTGTATTCAAAATCTCTTTTATTTGATGGAATTTTATTTATTCTTCAGCCTGGTGTTATTGCACCTTTAAAACAGATTATGACTTTTACATGTGTAAATGTATATTGTGTATATACATGTTTTGTCCTGGAGGTTATGGCAGAATATTCTTCCAAAAATTTTTGACGAAAATGAGTTATTTTTAGATATAAATCTCTACCTCACAACAAAGAATGAACAACTTCAAGGAAAAAGAAGCTTGGATTTTCTTCCATCTCAGCTGCTGAAGAGACACACCTAACTGCAGCTAAACAGGCATATGAAAAATCTACATGATAGGCCACCGATCCTGTGACAAATGAAGTACAAGAGATTACAAGCAAGATGTAATTTCCTTCTCCTCTCAACCACAAAATAATTTAGCTTCTCAATCTGCATGGGACATTCAAAATATTTTAGATAATGGTAGATGCTTCAGACGCAGTTTTCTAATAAATCTGAAGTAGAACAAGGACTGCATCTTTTTGTAATTTCAATCTGCATGATGCCACTGTGCTACAAGTTGCTTTTATTTATTTATTTATGCATTTTTTTGTCTCCAAAGCCATCTCTTTCAATTGTGCCTCATCTCTAAATTTTACCATGGGAACAATTTAGAAAGACACCAGAACACTTAAGTTTCAGAGAAGCTTCAAAAGGAAAGCTTTCCATCTATTTCATAATGCCTATTTTGTCTGAAGACAGAATAGAGCAATGATAGATACAGATGCTTTACAAAACACCTCTAATGAAGATAATGAAAAATCTTTTCACAGTTAGAGAAGGAAACATACCAGCTAGGGTACTACCTTTCAACCTTAAGGATATTCTTACCAGGATCAGTACAAACAAAGTCAGATTTCCTGAGTACTAAGGAAGAACTAAATTTATAAAACAAAATAAAAAGTATACTTTGTTTCAAAGTCTTAACCAAAATAAAACAAAGCTCTTAACACTTGTCAGAACTAAATCACTGCTTCAGTCTTCCAAATTTTTTATTGCTATCATAGTACTGAACCGCAAGTAGGAAGAGTACTAATTTCTTATGTTACTTTCCCCAACTAAACATGGTAGTTAACTTACATAAAGATCACTACGATACACTAAGACAGAGATTTAAAAAAAGCTGTTTTGATTTCTATATCAATCATTGCTAAGAATTATGATCTTAAAGCTCATTTTAACAAAGCATTTCAGTTCATCTTTAAACAAAAAAAGAACTGAAATGTTACACTACAGCTTACCAAGCACATTCTTACATTTCAGTAACTAGAAAGTACGGGTCATGGAAATGGAAAGTCCTGAAGTCCACATAAATTTGTCAACACTATACCAGCAAAATATCAGCTGAAGTGAAACTTGGTTAAAATCATCCAATAATATCCAGTTTCTATTAGTTCTGCTTCTCTGACAAAGAAAAAAGTTCCTTGTCCCGCAAAACACAAACGCAAACACACCTTTGCTCATCATCTGGTCGTTTGATCAAATTGAACAGTATGTGTAGAAGCTGATCTCTCTCTTTGGGTTCAGGATGGAGGCAGGCTGTACACAGTATGAGTGGGATCAATTCCTAAAAAGTTGTGGGTAGGGGAAAACCAAACAAAGTAAAAATGCTTTGGGCATATATTCATTAATGGCAAAATAAACTAAGAAGAAAAATCTAGCCACATAACATCAAAACAGTTAGAGAAGATTTTTTTAAAGTCTTGATCTCTTATTAAGTGACCTGAAAAAAGTGAAGGTCTACAAAGGTTAGAATTATTTTCCTGCTAGGAAAGATCAGGGGAGAACCAGCACATAAAATATAAAGCTCTGTAATGACTACAATTAACATATGCAGGTCACCTGTAACTAGAATTAGATGACAATCATGGTTTAAATTATCTTCACTACCTACTGAACTGAAGCAAGCTCCACAGACATCTGTGGAACAAAGCTCCTACGGAAAAAGCTATTTCTCATACCATGGAGTTAAAGATGAAAATTTCCAATTAAGCATGCACGCAGTTTTGTGCATAAGTTTGAACAAGCACCGAGAAACATACATTAGTAAAGGTGACTGCAGACAGATATCTTCTATTCTGTGTTGACTGAGACCTACATGATTTTTTTTAAATGCTTGTTGGTTTGGGGTTTTTTTTTTCAATAGAGGCAATATCTGAAGCTGAATTTTCTTTTTAGAGGAATTCAATTCCCTTAAGGAACAAACTACCAAAATACTGTGTAAAACACTAATGGAAAGAAAATATAAGGCTGTTCACAATAGTGAAGACCTCTTTCTTTCTAAATATGCCTTCAAAGCTCATGGTATTCATTCCCAGAAGAAACAAATGTTTCTAATGTTTCTAAATGTTTCACCGACTGGAAGTCCCTTTCCTTGACCTTGTTGATGTGAGCCTTTACTCCAATCGAATTTGGAAGATACACAATTTCTAGGTGATTTAATATCTTAGGGACAAACATGACACTGGGAGGTCGGGGGCAAAGAACAAGACAAACCTAGGTGTCTGCAGAGAAAACATGGGCAAGTAATCCGGAGACTTCCTTTCCCGCCTGCCGCATACTTTTGAACCACTTTCAGCAGACAAGCTTTTTGTGAATTAATAAGCCATGACAAATAAGCAGATGACAGTGGGAACACTTCTGAATTAACTAGGAAAGATTATACAAAGCCTGGAAAAATCTACAGTTATTTGTAATAACTTTACAGGGAGGTACCAATTTCTTCTTGCAGACATTCAACGTGACCTACTCATGATGTTCTTGAGAGCAAGACTATTAAACAAGCCGGACATGTGGAAACAACATTAAAGACACCCTCGCTGCTCAACTTGTGTTCTCCTAAACAGTAATTGCTATGTTTATTTTAAACATAGAACAATACTCTTATTTTAGAGCACTGCCTAAGCTAGTCCACTCCTGATAAGCTTTTGTTTTCATTTTACAAAAATTCTACTAAGCGTGCTATTTTCCCCCCCTGAAGATGACTGAGACACATCCTAAAATGTACTTCAACATTCTGGAAGATATTTTGGCAATATTTAACCCAATTATGGCACAGATTAGGGAATTTATTATGAGACAGAGGAATATATGTGGAAATATCCTACCCACTGCTTAAAAAATCTCACAGTACAGAAGGAGAAATGAGAAATAAATTTGAACAATTTGGACACTTCTAGTTCTCAATATTTTAAACTAAGCCAGTTTTGGGGTTTGTTTTTAAATAAGTGTAGCACAACACAAAATAATGTGAATTGAAAACCTGTGTTGAAGAAACTTCACAAATTACATCGCACTAAGAACTACATAACTTTCTTCAGCTGAAAGCTCCTCTCCCTCTAGAATTTGCATGTTAAGATTTTCTTTTGCATACCTAACACTCAGGTTTTGCACATTTAAAGTTCTGAGAACACAGGGGCTTAATCTATTTAACTTTTTTTTTGTACTTCACGGAAGCATTTTCTCTTCTGCAAACACTGTTTTAACTCAAAAAGATTTGAAAAAATATTATAAAAATACCCCCCCCTTGCCACTCTAAATACCACTACTTGCACATTAAGCTAAGATCTTTTAAAGAGGAAATCAGATTGCAATTTGTAGATATACAACACAATTACTAACTTCCCCATAAAGAATATAGGTCATGGAAAAACCTTTAAATCAAAATAAACCTGTGTTACTTTACTGAGATCCACCTTTCTGAAATCTACCCTGAGTTCACTTTATCCAACTGCTCTTGCGATTACTCTTAAGTACTCCATATAAAGATTTTTTTTTTAAAAAAGAATATACCCCACGAAATGGGACGTGTATTTTTTTATGATCTGGGGTTTTTGTTTCATCTGTTGAAACCATCACACTGACTTCACTTGCCTAGTATGTTTGCGTACCTACTCAAAAATCTCAACTCCTCACTCAGAACTACTGCTAGATTTCAAACAGTACTATGAGCTTTTTTTTTTTTTTAAGCTTCTTTTCAAATTTAAGGAAGTTAACAAAGTTGATTTTTCCAGCTGACTCTGTATGAAAGGAAAACACCTCCAAATATTCACCTAGATACTACTACCTTGCGTGTGAAAGGCTAATGAGTAACCTAACACCATTGACACGGGGCAGATACAAGGCTGGTTCTTTACCTTGCAGAAAGCTGGTTATTATAGCTGACGGAATTAGCTGTTTGTTCTTGTCCATTGGTCACATTCTTTCATGCATACTATGGGAGAAGAGAGTGTTCTCTGCATCGCTGCATCAGTGCTTCTACAGTTCCTTCTATTAAGGGGAGTGGAGAAACAGTGAGAAGTCTTGAACAGTGTTTTATGTGCTCCCTATAGACTTAATGGACAGGAGGGTAAAACTGGAGGTGAAAGGGACTTTCTGTGGGACAAGAACAACAAAACTGCTCTCATAGAAGGACAAACCAGGTCAGGTGAAGTCGCCCAAAGACTTAAAAGGGGACAGATTCTTCTCGGGATATTCAGGATCATTAAGAACAAAAAACAACCTACAGGCAGGTTTGAGCTCATTCCTTCCTGTTGCTAAGGGCCATGCCTTAGATGTAGACTTGTTTAATAAATCTCAGATTTTTTGTTCTCAAAAAAAGCAGAGAAGTGCTGTAGAAAGTGGTAATTTTCCAATAAGACACAATAATATTAGCATTTGGCTGTTTAAATTCAAGAGGAGGGTTCATAACATTGTGATGGAGACTGTATATAATTATTAATAATCAAGGAGAGGACTTCCAGTGCTATTTGAAACACTCTGCCTTCCTTGGGAAGGAATACCACTTGTGCTGACAGTCATAAAGCAACATAAATTTAAAAAAACCCAACCACCCTCTCTCTATTTAATTTGAGATCCTTCCTAACTGTCCTGTTCATCCCCAAGTCTCTCTTTTCCCTTTTGCCTCTGACTTAGGAAAACTGATTAGTTCCTGTTAGTATTAGTCAACAATACCAGGAGAATTGACTTTCAGAACTATGACACTGTTTTCCCATTAGATGCCAAGCAGACTGCCATTATAACATCATCAGCATTTGCAAATTGATGAAATAAAACATCATGTGTTGGAAGTCTCACCTCCACTACTGAAAAGGCAAGTTCATATCTGAGGCAGTTTACATCTGTGAGATATTCGGATGTAGAATAGAGAGAAAAAAGTTATTTTGTTTTTACTGTGAGATAGGCTACAGACAGGCGAGCGATGTACAAAGCGATGAAGCCGACCTGATGCATTGCACCGGAGAACTGAAACAGCCCATCTTCTCTCTGTTCTACCTCTGGGTAACTGTCCACATAGGTCTATCCAAAGAAAAATTCCATTTTTTCATCATAGTACCTTTGGACAACTTCTCCCTAACTTACAACAATGTGTTCCATTATCTTTGAACAGGATTCACTGCCTGAGCTGATTCAAGTTCTCAATAAAGGCAACGTTTACATATGGAGCAGCTCTTCATTATGGTCAAAAGAAGGTGGCTTTTTAACGGTAACTGGTATCACTTCAACTATAGGCAAAACAGTTCCTCCTATATATTAAAAGTATTAAAACAAAATATCAAAGTTTGGGTTTTTTTTTTTAAATGCATCCTATAGCAAACATTTGTCTGTTTTTCTGACAATTTTCTTACAAGGTAGCAAGGAATTTTCTATCTGTGTTGTTGCCTTCATTAGAACTTTTTTGTTTAATGTTCTGACAAAAGTCTTCTACATCTTAGTTTCTCTCACTAATTAGTGTCTTTTTGTTGGAGTGCTCATAAGCAAAATAATTATCTCAAAGAATAAATTTAATTAGTGTCATGTCAAGACTAGTTACTTCAATAGCTTAGGATAGTAATCTTTTTTATTATTTTAAATATTTATGTAATAATATCGCAAACAGGTGACAACATAATATATAAACCAGGACGACATTATGATTGATTTTGTAAACGTGCCCTTACAATCTTCTCTAATAGTCAATGGTTATATTGTGAACCAATGCTATGTTAAAATTCTTCTGTAACTTAGCCTCTGAAAACCACTAAATAAAAAGAAGTAATCTTATCTGCAGCAACTGAAATAGGTGCAGGTACTAAACAAACTACTGATACGGAGTCTCTTGCGCAAGAAGGTATTTGAAGTTCAGAATTCATCCTTTTAGTTTTAAAATGAAAAAATATTTAATCATAGGATTAAATACATAACTCAGAACTTTGTGCTACTCATCTTACTAATATTAAAATTACAACTCTAATTACATTTCATGAGATGAGACTATTATTCCAGGATCCAAATTAAGCCTCTTGTAGATCCCAAAGGGATGCTTTTACATAAGAATCAATGCAGATATGCATGTGAAAAAACTTTTTATTTCTTTGTTTGTATCTATTGTTTACCTGCATATAAAACTACTGTGATAAAACTAGTAATAATTGGCAATTCAATTCATAAACATTAAATTCAACTCCTTGCATCCATGAATTATGTTATGTTTAAAGACATGGTGTTGAAAGATACCAGCTTTCAGACTACAGTTGAAAAGGATACTCTATGAGATTGAGCTATTTCATTCTAAGAAAACTACACTAGCCCCTCATATCCAGAGAAGGAAACTACAGGACTTAAATTAAAAAATGGTTACGTGTGTCTCGTGTGTGGGGCAACCCCACACCCAAACAAAAAAGCCCCCCCAAACCAAAACCAACACCCCATGCAAACCAGAAGAGAACCAGCAAACAGGCTGTGGTCACCACTACCCCTATTTTTCAGAAACACAATCTATAGAAGCCTACCACAACCTAAGTTTTACAGAGTAATAAAAAGTATTTTAACTGTTAATTTAAATTTTTCTATTCTCCACTATTCTGTGAAATAGAAACAGTCATTTAAAGATACTGATGGCTGACAATTTTCATGCCAAGGAACTCTAAACTTACTTTATCCATATCCAACCAGAATGACATTTGCTTGACACAGCCACTGGAAACAGCCACTTAAATATACTGCCAAGCTCTGACACAGCATTCTTTTACCTTTTTTAACACAGCCAATTATTTTATGGTTTTAAAGTGTAAGACCAAGATGAAAATCTGTAATAAGTTGTTCAGCTCTACTGTGTTTTAAGAGACAGCTACCCACAAAAAAATGCCAGATAATTAAAGTGCCTCGGCGATGTCTGTGCATAGTTACTACACGTTAACGTGTACAGTCTACGGCATTACTTTCTTCTAGCAGAGTCAAGAACGGCATTCGTTCAGAGTTTGAAGATTCAGCATTACCTTTGCTTCAACTTTACAAAGAAATAAAAACAAAAGTCTACTCAACATATTGAACTCTATATAAATAACAGTTTCTCAGTACAAAAATTTAGTGTGCACATTTAGTAAACCATTGCTATCATGATTTTGCTAACACAAATGAAAGTTACAGAAGCTAACCCTGGAATAATAGGTGAGATGAAATGTATAAATAATTAAGGAAAAGTGTTTCTTGATTCAAAAGCAAGAGTAACAAGATCCTGATACTAAGCCAAAAAGTTTACTCTGGCCCAAACTCTGCTAAAGGACCACATACTGCAGAACACAGAAGTTGTACATACAAAGTTACTCCTGTTACCTGACAAAAAGATATTGATTTTTACATCTTATAAAGGGTGAGAAATCAGTATGGCACTGATTAGTTATTGCAAAAATTGTATAAGATTGCTCTTCTCTAATTACATTGTAGCCAAAGGAATCTTTTTATCTTCTTGACAGATAGAAGGTGGCTGATTTTTATTTTTTTTTTTAATATTAACTGTGTTTTAGTTTTAAGTGGTAAAAACACAACTGAGGAAGCAGATTCCAATTCAGATGAAATTTTATGAACTCAAGCTGCTCATCTGCAAGAAGCGTTATCACAGACTGCATACCCAGCCAAAGGGTTTTTTTTGAAGAATAGGGTTTTAGCATTTTGTTATTGTTCATTCAAATTCGTATTAGGCTTGCAGTATCTCCTTTGTTTGTGGGTGCATTCACATACAAATCTAAATATTGACATACATGTTTTCAAGCAGTTAGGATAAACTAGACACTTAGGAAAAAAACAAAATTAAATTTATATGTTGATACATGGAATTTTAATGACTATGAATGGCCTTCAGGCAATTATCCTATATTATGCATTATTCATTTTATCCAGTTGAACTGCTCTTTTAGAAACAACTAAAATTATCTCCTCAGCCACCCTACTCAATATTGTATTTTTCTTTCTTTCTTATCTTCCATTGGAACCTAAACTACGGACATTGAAGAACAATTAAAGCTGCACCAATGCAGAGAAATAGCATAAATAATTTCAGAAATGCATCAGACATTCTGACACTAACTGATCATTCAGATGTCAACTGTAATATTTACTGGACCCACTTATTACCAAGGCAGGCAGGCTGCTACTGACCTTAAGAGGGTTAAAAGCATGGGTGAAATGGCTTCTGAATCTCTGGTAAAGGACAATACCTACTGAGAGACTGTCAACCTCCACAAACTCAGTTTCTCCAAAATGAAAATGTATACCACAACATTTTCAGCTTAAGATTTTGCAAGCAATTTCAACATGATGGATGCTTAAAGAAAAAAGATAGGTACTTTCAGGAGTCATTACAAAATTATGTTTAATTCTCACATCTAACACACTGACGGTGTAAGACCTTAAATATTTCTACTATATATTTTCACTTTGGTGATCACTTTGCATTACAACCTGAACCCGTTACACATCTTTCTAAAATTAGTGATCTTTTGGTACATTTTTACACCACTTGTCTGTAAAATTATGCTAAGACTCTCTCATGATAAGGTTGTTTTTGGACAAGACCCAAAGTTGTACCTTGTTGAAAAGAGTCCAGTTCTTAGGTTAGTTTTTCGTAATACTGATATTAATAAATACTAACAGATGGTCTACCCAAATTTTCCTTCAAATTCCATGACTACATCTGAAAGAACATTACAATAGTTATAGCAATGGGTGGTAACTGAGAAAAGCTATTTTTAAAGCAAATTTCAATTCTTGGAACATTAAGCATCCCATGCAATCCAGTTACACAATTCTCACTTGTGGCTTTTTGAATCAAATTGAAACACATGATCTGTTTAAGGCAAAAATACACGTAATCAAATGTAGCTTCAACTGTAAAACAAAGTAAATAGAAAATAGCCTAAAAGGTCATGAAAATATTAAATGCATTACACAGATTATGCTACAAGCTGTGAAAAGAAGCCAAAATACCACATCCTGCCAAGCAGAGGGAAGGAAAGGAATAAATAAGAAATCAGAAATTAAGCACTGATCCAGGAACATTCACAGAATTATTCTGAAAGACTATTAACAGAACCATTTCCAGAGCACCAAGTTAACACCCCCACCCCCTCAGAAAAAAACCCCTTTTATAAAGTTTGAGACTTTCAAAACATGGTACATCTCAAACTCACCATATCAACTCCTGATAATTAGTCATATGTTATAAAATTTTAGATGATAGGATCAGTACAAATTTCTTGAGGATTTTTCAAAGCCTTAAAATGAATTTATGCAAAACGCACTACTAAGTCTACCATACTGTAGGTCCCCTCAACAAGGACTAAAACTTACTCAACAAACTATGCTACTTCGAACCCTTTATTTCCATGTCACTGTAAGGCCATTGAATTTTTGTTCGATATATTTTCTGATTTTTATTTTTTACACATTTGGTAATGTGCAATACTAACAACAAAGCAATACAAAACCAGTCATTTTTTTCCATCTTCAATAACAGTCTTTCTTTTCTACACTATATATTATGAATGATTATGCAAAACACTATCTTCATTTACATTCAAAATAAACATTACCTCTTCGTAATTTTATTTAGCTTCATTTTAAATTTAAGGAAAACACATAAGCAAGATTGATAATTTTCTTATGAAGTGGTGTTTTTGATGAACCTTATATTGGCTGATACAAGGAGCTTCTAAAAAAAAGACAGTAAAATAAATTTTTTGTTGAAGTACACAGTGCTGCAAAAGAACCTGAACATGAACCCTTGTTAAAACTGATAGATAAAATAAACCAAATTTAATGGTTGAACTTATAACCTCTGCTCTTTATAACACACATTAACCATGGTTTTCTCTAACAAAAACATTTGTGCTACCACAAACAGATGGACCTACAGTAACAGTTACTCTTGCTGAATGCTAATGAATGCCTTAAGCAAAGGAAGAAATATTAGGATACCATGCAGGTTTACTGAACTCACCTGACAGAGGTGTAAAACCATTTTCTAGGAGCAGAGATGCATGCACAAAAGTAAGAACATGATTGCAAGTAACAGACTTTCATGAAATTAGACACATCATCTTCAAAATGAAGAAAACATCCTGGTAAACATAAAAAGTAAAATTTCAGGGTTCCTCACCTCTCGCTTTGCAAGCAGCACATTAGGAACAATATGAGGCAGGCAGCGTCCCAACATTAACATGACACTTTTTTCACTGTCTGCAATCCGAGATACCTAGAAAACCAAGTTGTTTGTTTGGTTTCTTTAAATGAAACACAGGAACAGAAAAATATTCTTTCAAAGGAATTATAAGAATTGCAACAGGCTGATCACTTACCAGAAAATATTTAATTTACTCACACACATTAAGCCATAAGTTTTTGTATCTTCAAAAGCATGAATCCACTTGTAGAGACTCAGAACTTCTCAGTAATTACATGTCTACCACTAGTTTTCAAATTTAAGCTAAAATCTGAAAGAATATCCTTATTTCTTAAGTTTCATGCACATAAATTTATCTCTCCATATATGTTAGTAAGTCTTGTTTCAAAGCAATTAGTGCTTGTTTAACTATTGCTGCCATGCAGAATAAAGGATCTTCTAGTTGATGTCAACCGGGAAATATACCTCTGATCCCAAACGGCTGTCTGCTGACATCCGACAGAAAGACAGTAGTGCTTGATGGAAAGCTGGTGACAATTTCCTGAAATATCGTCAAAAAGGGGGGGGGGGGGGAAAGCATAGATAAGAAAGGTGAATGAACAAGTCCTTTCACTCTGGTTTAACCAGCTAAGTAAAATGACATTCAGCAAGCATGTTTTACATGAAACATAGTGCAGAAGTTTTGGTTTAAAATTATCTTTGACTGTTAGGGTGTTTAGTATGTAGCAAGAAAAAAGTGGGTGTCCTAATTAAGAAGTTACTTCCAGTTCTGAAAAATGTAACATCTTTCAAACTGCTGCACAGACAAAAATAGGACTAAAGCATGAAGAAAAGGAAGCTTTAGCAATAAAGAGGAAGCATACAATTATGCAAACTGGGGCGGAGGGGGCAGAAATCACAAGGAACAGTATTTTTGCTTAATGCTCTGATTCTGCACATTGCATAGAAACATTTGAGTCAGTCACTTAAAACTTCAGGATTAAATAGAGATTGCTCAACTGCCACTTTTGGATTTAAACATTGGATTCAAATGTATAGCAAAACCCTCAAAACTAACCTTAAATTGCTGTCCAATCCCTAATGTAGATGTATATCTGTAGAAGTACTGCCTCATGGCCATGCACAGCACCAGCCAACACAGCTGAGCTACTCAAAGCCTTAAGCATACACATAAAACCCTGATAAGAGTCTCAAAACGACCTTGTCCGAGAAGGATAATTTGGCAGAAATGCTCTCAGAAAACAATTACCAGACTGACCATTACATAAAACAGGCAAGCACCATCAGCAGCAGCATCCTATTTTTCCCAGTAATGATAACTTCCTCTGCCTTATCTGAGGCCTGTATTTAGATGCTAATCTAACACTGCCTCACCCACTATGCTTAAAGAGGAAAAAGAACATTTCTCTTCCAAAACACGCACAGAAATCATCTCATTCTGTATCATCATTGCCTGCTGTTTGAATCCTCTAATGACACTACATGAGTTTAAGGTAGGGGGTGACTCCTGTTTCTTATATGGATAGTGGTTATCACCTTTCAACTCTTAAAAATGCTTTTTGTACACTTGAGCACAGAAAATTCTACCCACGTGCAATTATGTGTATGGACATATAATAGACTAAAACATCACACTATTTATAGAAAATACATCATCATTCACCCTTTTCTAACCCCAAAAACCACATTAAGAATCTAAGTTCCTACTTATAATTGTTTAAACTAATCCAGGAGGACATGGGTAAATATACCAGAGTAGTTTTCCTCTTCTGACTATTTACAAAATATGATAAATAAGAATATATGTTTATTACTTAAAATCAAGTTTCTTTCTTGACAGTATGGGTTTTTAAAACATGTTTTAAATTTTAGTGAAGTAAGTTTGTTTTAGCTCCAATCAGCTTGGTTTTGTGCAAACGTTCACCTTAAAAAAAGTTACTAAATGACTCCTATGGTAGCAAGTCATAAAGGACTTCTGTTTAACAATATGTTAGTCCTTATTCTGTAATGATCCATTTACAGGCTCTGCTCAAGGCTTTAAGGTTTATTTACACCAGGAGAACAGGAGCAATTGTTGCAAAGCAGCAGCTTAACACTAAACCACCTTTACCTCAGCACCTGAGCCACAGAACGTCAGATCCTTCACCACTTGAAACCTTAATTAAAATCCTACATAAGGGCAAAGTTCTATCCCCATTTTGCAGAGACTGACAACTGAGTGTGACAGTATGTCACGGAATGTCCCTGTGGGTTAATTAACAGCAAGCTCTGGGCAGCACGGATCCCATTACGATCGCTGGCTCTATTTAGAGTCAAGAAAGCGTCTCCTTGACGAGGGCTAGTAAAATCCTTCATGGCTATGCTGGACAGAAACAATGACAGACCCAGGCCCCTTGCTCACGAAGCACTACTATTCTATTCCATGTAACACCGGGACAAGAGAGTCAATTCACTGAAAAAGTCAGGAGTGACTGCTATATACAGAAAACACCTTGTATTTGGTGCAAACCACACCACCTACAATGAGCTGAATAAATACGTGGTGCGTTCTATTTAAACTGCAGCTAGTGCTTTCTGCTGCAATCTGTTAGACGAGGCATTTTTCCAATGACGGCCACGTCCCTGTTTGCGGGCAGGCGTGCACAGCTGCTGGGAGCGCAGTCACACAAAGCGGGCTCACTTGCACCTCTATCCTCTTCCCATCTGGGCAACATTTGTGCCAAGAATCCACTCCCCAGCTACACTAGTAGCAATCTTGCCTTTTAGGATAGTCTTAGTTTTTAATACCTCTTAATGCATTCTGAATAAATTGTAGTAATTGGCTTCTACAAATAACCACCCCAGACTGAAATAAATAAATATCCAGCACTTCTATCGTGCTGCTTCTCCCACAGATCTCAAAATACTTAACTAATAATACAATTCTAATGAAAAAATTTACTGTATTATTACAAATCAAGTGCATAATCCAGGAAGACAATTTAGTGATACAGATCTATAAAACCCTGTATCAAATACAGTTTCCTTTGACCCTTCACTGACATGTTAAGCCCCAAACTCAGTACAAAAATAGCCACGTATTACACTTGCATCACTTATTTCTGCAGTGAACTGCATTTGAGGGGACCTCTGAAGTTAACTCAGTAGGGATTCAGGGCTTTATTCAACTACTTTTCAAATAAATCCATGTGTAGTTATATATAAAAGAGCTGTGAGCAGCAAAACAGATTTTGTTTTTCTAGAGACTACTGTCACAAATCGCACTGAAGATACTCATAGTTCCTTCCACACTCAGTGATCTCGTCCTATTTTGATACCCATCCTCACTACCCCCAAACCATCAATCTAAAATTCATGCACTTAATGCCTCCCAGCCCTCCCAATTACTCTGAGGAAAAAGAAACTTGCAACAAGCCACAGACAAAGGTAGGTAAACAAATTTATGGCAATCAATGTATGACAGCCTTAAGTTTTAATTATTACATAGTCATTACACATTCAGCTAGGAAATGAAAGAAATTTAAAAAAAAAACCAACAGGAAAGCTTAAAAGGAACCACTGCAAATTTTCCAGAAAAATCTAAGTCAAGTTTTACTTTCCTGTTAAACACTAGTATATTCAACTAGGAGAGAAGAAATTTTTAGTAAGACTCAGACTTTAAGGTACTAGAAATCTTTCCTCTTGTTCAATTCTAAAGTTAAGATATCACTGAAAAAGTGACCCTGGCCCTAGGACTCAGTGCAGAAGTTCAGGAAATCCAAAGAAAACAAACAAGATACTTTGGGTTTGCAGGAAAATTTAATTACTAGCCGAGGCAGAAACTCTTGTTTTTTCTTCTTCTTGCCCCCCACCCTGCCCTGCTTGTATTAATTTTCCATCTGCACAGAATATCACACAGATTTCTACTTTGTATTTTCATGTGGAAGATAATTCTAGAAACATATCACTGTATCAACACCAGCAAAAGAACGCTAAGGGAACTGACAAAATACAAAGCAGAATGGCTACCTGCTCCCCTAGCAACGGTAAGACCATGAAGTGAGCTACTTGGGCATCTTTGTCTACCATGGTAATTTTAGAGGTTGTACATAGTCTCATTAAGTTTGTGTTCCGTGTTACTCCTGATGGCTACACAGTGGTTTATCTATTACTTAATGAACATGTTACTTCCCCTCTTCACTGTAACGCTTAAAAGACCGTGTAGACTGGAGGGGCTTTCTCAAGAACAGTCAGACACACAAACTCAGGCTTCATGTAATAACACAATAGGAGTACCCCATTTTTATTAAAAGAATCATAGTTACCCAGTGAAGGCTTCCCCCAAACTCAAAACTCAAAAAGCAGAATGTCATCGGATACCCCTTCTGATTATTTAAAAAAAAAAAAAAAAAAAAAAAAAAATCGTACGGCTCTCTTAGATACTCTAAGAGAGTTATACACATCTACATAGGAAAATTTAAAAATTTCCCAACCACTCTTCAAGCAGACCAGAAGGGATTTCACTATGAAATTAAAACTTGAAAGAGAATGGAAATATTCTGTCTTCCCATTCGCCACTTTGATTTTAGCTTTTTTTTTTTTGCTGCAAGGAACAGGACTGGTTTTAGAAACAAGTAGGAGGTAAAAAGAAACCCTTAAACTTAATACTAAAAATGTAGGTTTGCCAAATGTACTCCTTCCTAAAAAGATTAGGAACAACATAAAAATATCAGCACTATACCCTGAAGGTATTTTAAGTCTTTTAGTTGCATTCAAAACACAAATGATCTCTGAATTCTGCCAAATTTCATTGTTAGAAAAATCTCTATCCACTTTACAAGAATTTTTAATTAAAGCATTTCAGTTTAAAACTTATCACTAACCTATTAGGTTTATCAAAGTGGACTGCAGCTTTAGGTGATGGAGCACAAGAGGACAGTTTCTCTGTTTCTTTACAGGGCACAGAATTTAGCATATCATCTTTAGAAGTCCTTGAATCCACTTCAGCTGACAAGGAAAGGCTTGTTTCCTCAGTGTTTCCATGTTTGTTGTCATTCTCAGAGCTCTTAATATCCAAGTACCGTCCATTGTCCTCTGAGACTGTGAGAGGCACTTGTTTTAAAGAAGGATGGGGGGCTACACCATAAACTGTTGACACAGCAAAGTTTTCATTCTTTAGAAAATCTATTTCACTGAAAAAGGAAAAGCAAAGAATGAAATATTTTTGTAGCTTTTCTGAGAAGGTTCTTGGAATCACAAGGCTGAAGCACAGAAATAAGGACAACATACTGCAGAGCTCCCTCTTCAACTCCACTATGTTAAAAAATTCCTTTACTAGAAATAACTTGTATCACACAAGCTGTTCAAAGGAGTACTGGTTTAATGGAGTTCTTTAGTCAATAATTAGTAGTAGGAAAAAAACTGCACTCAGAGTGAATCAACGAAACAAGTGAATAACAATAGTGTTATCTGCTTCCAGCTGAGATCTTAGCACTGAGACACAAATTGTCACAAGACAGAACTCTATCTGGGACGCAAAACTTAAAACACTATAGCGGTGAATTAATATATACTTCCCTACCTGGCTATGAAATGGTAACTATGCAAGTCAATAAAGCCACTTAAAAATTATGCACTTGCCCATATGCTTTATTGGTGCATCTCTTAAAAGGAATGATAATCCTATGGCTTTAACCAAACTTTTAAAGTCTCTTTTTTTTGTTGTTCTTAAAGATACTGTCATTTCTACTAGTCTTGCTCTCTAGAAAGAAAAACCGTGTTGAAATAAGTCATTAAACCAAACATCTTTCTGTTTGCAAGCTGTATACACCATAGTAGTTAGTGAAATAAAGCTGACTGAAGAGAAAACCTGCACAAAACACATCAGATATGATTCTGTTTTCAAAGTAGTAAATAAAGAAGTTGCACTGAAAGAACAAAGCTGATTGCAAAATTAAATGATGTAGGTTATAAAATGGAAATAGCCAGTTTGAAGTCTCTTCCTTTTTCTAAATCAAACACCACATATTAAAAAGGAAGGACTGCCCCTGCTCTGAAGAACTAGTAATTTTTTAAGCGTTAAGTTGTACGTTTTCATATATGTGCTAGAAAAACATTGAGAAGTTACTCCAACACTTAACAGCAGTTTAGCAGATTGATAAGTACATACCTCTCGAGTCTTTGGATTTGTTCCATCAAAGACCATTTCTCACTGTTTAACACACTAATTTGATCTTCTAATTTTTGCACTATTAAACATTGCTAAATACAAGATAGAAACAAAAGAGTTTAGTACAATGTACTTAAGTAGTACTGCAAACAGCTGAAACATTTCTTCTGTACAATCTCTTACTTCTATTGACTGTGGTGTTGTTTCAAATACAGGGACGCTCCCAAGTATAGGAGTAGCAGCCTCTAACTCATCATCTTCTACACCAACTGATACATCCACCACATCTCTTGCAGTAACATGATGGTTTCCAAAGTCACGATAGAGTTGTAACAGGTCAGGAGGTTTTGGAATGTTCAATCCTACATCATCCCAAAGTTCAAAATCCTTCAAAGGAATAAAAGAAACTAAAGCATACAATATACTTCCTTTTATTTTTGTTTCTATTCCTCATTTGACTGCAGGTCATAGAACAGCAAAATAATCACATCAAGATTACACTGTAGTAAAGGAGATAAAAGTTTAAGTCAGATAGCAAGAAAGAAATGTAAAAAAAGGATCCATTTCACGACCCGAAGCAGTTTCACTCTCAAGGTGGCTCTAAGATCACGATGTACTTTTTTCTAGGACATAAACACTTTTCAGAATCAGGTATAACATTGATCAAATTCTAGCAGAAGCCAGTGCAGTTGACAGAAGGCTTTCTACTGATAGAGGTATTGTTTTGTTTCCATCTCATTCACAAGAACAGATGTAATTTTCCAGAAGCAGATATACAGAATTTCCAGAAGCAGATAGATACAACTAGCTCTGTAGATGACTGATAGACAGGGTGCACATTCTCAGTGAAATTTGGACATAACTGTATTAATTGTGTAGAGGTGTAAGCACTACTAGGGCCTCCTGTCTCAAACCATCACTATATGTCCTTCCTTTTCTCACTGACATGTTACCATCCTATTATTACAAGATTATTCTATGTCCGTATATATAAATAAGCATGTGCACTGCTCTAGAATCACAGAATCATAGAATGGTTTGGGTTGGAAGGGACCTGAAAGATCATGTAGTTCCAACTCCCCTGCCATGGGCCCGGACACCTTCCACTAGACCAGGTTGCTCAAAGCCCCATCCAGCCTGGCCTTGAACCCCAACTCTCCCAGCCTGTCTTCACAGGAGAGGTGCTCCAGCCCGCCGATCATCTTTGCGGCCGCCCCAACAGGTCCATGTCCTTCTTACGTTGGGGACCCCAGAGCTGGACGCAGCACTCCAGGTGGGGTCTCACCAGAGCGGAGCAGAGGGGCAGAATCCCCTCCCTTGACATGCTGGTCATGCTTCTTTTGATGCAGCCCAGGTTATGGTTGGCTTTCTGGGCTGCAAACACAGGCTGACAGGTCATGTTGAGCTCATCAACCACTATGCTAGTTCTCTTCAACCAATCTACTAGTTTTTACAGTGTCGTGTAGATAAAACTGCCTAGCTTTAAACTACCTGGTTTGTAACTGTCTTGTCTCAGCAGCAAGAAGCTCAGTTTGGGGCTGAAGAGCCTACTTATTACCCTACTTATTGGATGGGTTTTGCAACGTGCACAGAGCTGCATAGTGGTGTAGCTATCTTGCCATCTCAATCAGGCCAACTTTTGTAACGCTGTTTAAAGCAGTACCCTGCTTGCTGCAGTGATTTTTTCTTTTTTTTTTCCCATGCAGACAGATGTATTCCAAACAGGCTGGTGGCAGCCTTTGAACTGCAGCAAATTGGATGTAGGGCATAGGAGAAACTGGTTTTGTCTGACTGTTGAGGATTTTTAGGTCTTTAAACTGGACTGCTTCAGAACAAGCTGCAAGAAAACATGAATTCCAGGTGTTTGCTGTTGCATCAGAGTGCGTGGAGGACTGGCTGCCTTTGGACCTCGCAGGCAGGCATTACAACCTGGCAGACAGAGCAGGGTTACCAGAGCTGCCTGTGGTGATAGACTAACCCCTTCTCTTCAGGCCCCAGATTTGCCCCAAGCAGATGAGCTGTTACCTGTCTATCTTGGTAGCATACTTTGTGATTTTCTCATGTGAGGTCCAGGTTCATTTTTGTAAGCTTTTAAAATCAGTTTCCTGAAACAAATTTTGTAAAAGAGGAAATTAGTCTGATATGTAAACAACTAACTGCTGTGTGCAAGAAAGATGGACAGTCAAAAGGAAAATGAAAAAACTACAGAAGTGTTTTTCACCTTTTTTTCCTTTTGAATAGCTTTAAAAATATTTCTGAAAGTGAAAATGTAGATAAGGCCACATTTTCCCTCTTCCCAGAATGCTTAATTATGACTACCTGCTTTTATTTAATTTTTCCTAGTGCATATTTCATGGCTATTAGAAATGCTTTATTCTCTCTTTTAATCTAAATTTGCCTTGACTCTACACATAATTCTACTTATCTCTTTCTTTAAGCCCATTAAACCATGTCGCCCCATGACCAACAATGCTGGAAGACTATACCACTATCGAATTACTGTGTCGCCTCCCACAAACTTCTTAGTAAGTACTTTATAAATAATTCTAACTAGGACTCTAATTTTGTTTCCAGTGATGGAAGTAGTACTGCTTCTTGCTTACTCCCCGGTGGTTTTGTTTGCTTTTTTAAGACAGACAGACCTACTGTTATTGAGTATGATGACCATGAATATATCTTTGAAGGGTTCTCAATGTTTGCACATGCCCCACTAACAAACGTAAGTATTTTCATTACTACATAAGTGGGATTTGTTTGGAAGGTAAGCTGTTTCTGCCCTTAAGTAGAACTTCTCTAAAACAATGGTATGTGTATGTTACAAACATCTTGCCAGCACTGGGGACAAGGGAAAGACATTTGTGCTGATGAGTCTTAGGTTTGGTCTTGGCTAATTGTGGTGAGCATTGACTTCAAACTGTGATGTGCATCAAAGTAATGTTTTTACATGTTTCACAGTTTGTAAGTGAATCATGGAATAACTTGTTAAAACTGTTAATTGGATTTAAATTGGGTGAGCAGGTTTGTTAAGTTGGAAAAGCTTAACAGAAAGGCAAATACAACAAAAAAAGGTTTTCCCTTTAAATGACAAATGGACTTTTTTCAGAGATCCTCTTTAAAGGGATTTCTCTCTTCTAAAAACTTACCTAGATTTATCTACTACTTTGCAACATCTGTTCAGTTTTTTCAGCAACTAGGCAAGTTATGATTTTTATTAAAAGCTGTAGGTATTTAAAGGCAATTAATTTCATGCTTTGAAAGCAAGTATGACAAGAAAAGGACATGATTGGTACCTGACTGCCCTGCTTTTCCAATATAAGCTGAGTTAGACATATCTGAATGAAAAATATGCAAAGACTTAATTTCTGTACACTTGAAGATTTTTTTGGTATCTTGATATTTCAAGAACTGTTTTTTCAAATGCTGTAGTGTTTGTTTCCTTTATTTTTCTGCCTATTACTAGCTACACCACCAATGCTAAAACCCAGTGTAAGAATGGTTATCAGTACAGGACTGGGGTGTAAGAATACTGGAACTGAGAGGCGCTGAGAAGGAAGTACTTCTTTCCTGACAGCTTGCTTATGTAAAACATGTGACACCACTTTACTTTTGATGAGCTGGGGAAAGGACTCGTGTTGACAAGAAGTCAGTGAGAGAGTGGAGTTCAGCCTGTGGCATGGCAGTGTGAAGCACTCCTGCACAGTAACATTAACTCAGCCTTGGGGTTCAAGGCAGATTTGACCCAAGGCTTTACATTTTCACTTTGCAAATGAGCAAAAAGGACCGGTTTTGGTTTACTCCGATTAAAAGGATAAAGAGACCACCTTATATTTACAATTTTTGTGTCTACTGCATGACAGGAAGGCAAAGAGTTATGGAAATCTTTAATATATATAGAACAAGGAAAACTGTGTGTGATATGAGTAGTTAATGAAGACGTTTTGCTTAGTCTTCCTGTAAAGTGCATGTTTGTGTTTTCCCGTTCCAAATAGGGGAAGTGATCAGTAGCAAATGATTACTTTTTTACAGAGTTAAATACAAAGCAACAACTGTATTGTCAGTTCCTGTTACTAACAGGTACTTTACTAACTGTCCTGTACTAACAGGACCTTTGGAAAGCGTCTCTTGCTTCTTGAGATGATTTTTGGCAACATACAAACTGCTGTTTGAGAGACATTTTGGAACACATTTGATAAAAGGGAGGTGGCAAAGGGTAGCAAAAATAGAGATCTGAACACCAACATCTTTGAATGAACTAAATTTCTGTAATTTGACATCTTAGCTTTGCACACAGCTAGAAGTCTTACTACTGTTATTACTATTACTCAGTAATAATTGAGCAGGTCAGATATTAGGGAAAATGGTTAGTACAGTCATAAGAGAAATTATAATTTTCTTAATATAACTAGCAAAACAATTTTACAGTACCAACCACATGTTCCTTTGCTATGTATCTGCTTGTGTATGTGGGACTCTAATTCATGGAGATTTTGGTTGTCGTCATTTCTCTAAAGCATTCATTTTCTATTGAATACAAAGAAAAATACCCCAGGCTACTGAGTTTCTGAATCAGAATATCTTCCCCTGCTTGATCTTGCATGTTAGAAAGTAAGCAAACACTCCCTCTATTTTTTTTTTTAAGCCCTGCTGATTTAAATGTTACAGGTTTTCCTCTCCTTGGATTCTAAATGGGACATTTCACTTCCAAGGTTTTTTATTCTTGTATTCACATGTCATATTGTATCAAATTGTTGGAAATGCAGGATTTTTGTTTGGCTGGTTGGTGTAGCTCCTTAGTTTATCATGCAGATATCCACAGATTTTTATAGACAAAATAGTCAAATGTTTGACAGTGGGCTGCAAGAAGATGCAAGCAGAATATTGCCCCTGTGCTAATTCCATTGATTTCAGTGCAACCCCAGCACTGTTCAGATATTTATTTGTCTGCTTATCAATGCAAAATAACCTTGGGTTGCCTCACTTTCACAGACCATTGACTTGTTCTAAGATTCTTTTATGCTTGCAAGGCCACTGAATAGTAAAACTCGCTAAGAGCTGTAGATGTGTAGGGCAGGATTAGGCATTTCTGTAGTCTTTCAGAAATTTAGTTTTTCTGCTTTAAAAAATCCCCTTTAAAACAAACACACACCTTCAGTAGTCCATGGACTTCGCAAACGAAGGAACCTTTTTTCAAAGGTGAAAAAAAGGAATTACATGTTTGTCTTACTAGTTAGTTGAGTGAACTTCTGAGAATATTTATTGGATAAAATTAGTATAAACCTATAAATTTATCCTGAAGTTCTTATATTGTGTTGCCATAACTTAAAGCCATATTTTAAGGCAGTACAGCTAACAATTGGCAGTGTGGTAAAAATGCCTTGCTTTCAGGTCACTGTATCAATCTGACGTGTTGTGTCACCAACAATAAATTCACTTCCAAATGTACAAGTGAGAGAAGATACAGGTTTACTGAGCTTTGCTTTTTCTTCTAAACAAAATTTCATCTCCAGTAGATGGCATTATTTAATCTTCCTTTACCATCCCTCCTGTCAGCACTGTGTTATTACAGAGGTGGAAGTTAGAACTGTTACTTCTCTTGCACATGCTTGTGTTCCTGCCTTTGCATGATCCCCCAGAGCAGCTGTTTCAGTAAGTGCCCTTTTCAGCAGACAGTAATGCCTTTGCAAACAAAATTGTATTAAGTATACATTTGATGCTGTATAGTTTTTCATGCTGAATTTCTGTTTTCCTTCCAGATTCCTCTATGTAAAGTAATCAGATTTAACATTGACTATACAATTCATTTCATTGAGGAGATGATGCCTGAGGTAAGAAGGATAATTAGTCAAAAAGTCAGAGTGGGTTATGAGTTGTTGATATGCTTAGTGGATTAAACTCTTCAGAATCTCATCTTGTGAAGTCTCAAAGAGATAGGCTATATTCTGAACAAATGGCTGAAAAAGAACTTACACTCACAGGTACTAGCATAAATCCATCTACCTAGGCTATCATATATTAAAATCAAATACTAAGAAGTGCTTATATCCATAGCTTCTTTTCATTTTAAGTTATATACAATATATGTCAGGTACTCTTATCTGTAAGCAGAGTTAGGCATTATCCTTCTTTTACGGATGACAAAAATAAGGCATATGGAGGTGCTGGTTTGCGAGGACCACGTAAGTCAATGGCAGAGCTGAAACTTAATCATGAGTTTGAAGCTCTGAAGATTGCTTATCAGTACTTAATATAAGCTGTTGCAAAAACAATTTCCGATAGATACAAACAAAGCACATTGCGTTCATAATCTTTTTTTTGTTTTGGGTTTTTTTTACAAATTAATCTCTGGTGAAGCCATTTTGTGAAGTAAATTGTTGCAGTGGAACAGCATGTATAGGTACAGAAACACTCCTGCATATTAACTACAAAGATCAATGTTTAATTTGGTCACATTGTCATGGTTTAACCCCAGCTGGCAACTAAGCCCCGTGCAGCTGCTTGCTCATTCCCCCCAGTGGGATGGGGGAGAGAATTGGAAGAGTAAAAGTGAGAAAACTCAAGGGTTGAGATAAAGACAGTTTAATAAATAAAGCAAAAGCCAGGCATGCAGGCAAAGCAAACCAAGGAATTCATTCCCCACTCCCCATGGGCAGGCAGGTGTTCAGTCATCTCCAGGAAAGCTGGGCTCCAGCACGTGTAACAGTTACTTGGGAAGAGAAATGCCATAACTCCAAATGTCCCCCCCCTTCCTTCTTTTTCTCCCAGCTTTCTATGCTGAGCATGATGTCCTATGGTCTGGAATACCCCTCGGATCAGTGGGGGTCAGCTGTCCCGGCTGTGTCCCCTCCCAGCTCCTTGTGCCCCCCCAGCCTCCTCGCTGGTGGGGTGGGTGAGAAGCAGAGAAGGCACCGACTCTGTGCAAGCCCTGCTCAGCAGTAACCAAAACATCCCTGTGTTAGCAACACCTTTTCCAGCACAAATCCAAAACATAGCCCCATACTAGCTACTGTGAAGAAAATTAACCCTACACCAGCCAAAACCAGCACACACATATATTTACATTTTTCTTGTTAGATATCTCTCTTTTTTGTTGCTCAACATCATTGAAATATATGCAAGAACTCTGAAATTCCTCAGCAAGATTAGTGTGATCAAAACAATTCATTTCTTGTAACTGAATCTGCTGTGTTGTCTTCAAATCTTGTTCTAAGACAACAAATGGACTCCAAACAAAATAGGGAATTTGACATTTTTCTGGACTCCTGGTCAACTGCTACAGCACTGTTTGCAAACCATCTTTACTAATGCATTCTTGTGAAAGAGGTTGATTTTTTAGGTTTGGAATTTATGGCTGGTATCACAGTACAATTTATATTAACCTGGCCTGATTTTGTTCATTAAGGAAGGTTTTTTGAGTTCCTTCATTTCTGAATGAAAGCTCTTTGCTTTAAAGGAGCTGCTTCCCCACTTGATGAGAAGAATCTTTCTTTTTTTTCTCTTTTTTTTCCCTATCCTTTCCTGTTGGCTTTGTGTTGTACTGATATGTTGGTATGGAAGTGATCATGGTATCACTGATTTATAAACATTTAATATGAACATGTAGGAAAAAGTGAATTACAAGAAAGATCCTTCTGAGAAATATGTCATCTGCTTAGCTTACTCAGGTGAAAGGGTTTTAGTGCATGGCGAATTATCACAGATTCATAATTTCAGCCTATAGTGTTGGTTTGGACATTGACTAAAGAGTCTTCATTACAATGCTTTCTTGACAGTACTTTCTGAAGAGATCAATGCATTATGTTACAGTAGGTGATTACAGATATATCAATACTGTTTCCAGTGTCTAGCAGTTGGCAAATATGAAAACACTGTTTTTTTCATTGTTTTATTTAAATATACTTGAGTGGCATTATTTGTATTACAATATTAAATAATTCTGGTTATTTTTTTCTTTCCCCAGAATTTTTGTGTGAGAGGTCTTGAGCTGTTCTCTTCATATCTATTCAAAGATATTTTGGAACTCTATGACTGGAATCTTAAAGGTAACTTTTAGGGGAAAAAAAACCCCATACAAACCCCCCATTAATTGCAGCTTTTGTAAATAGGACTCTATTTTGTTGTGTTCTCTGGTTTAAAAAGAAAAAAAGTGAGGAGGGACCTCAAAAGAAGAAGTCAAATGCTGGTTTATGTGAAAGGGAAAAACTTCCACTTTGTTCTTCAAGAAGATGAAATATATTAGAGTTCATTAGTGTGGACTGTAGCATTAAAATGCACAAACTTGGTATTGTATTCCTGCAGACTAAACTTCTTCCTTAACCCAAAACTGTTCTTTTTAATCAAATGGTAAATATTATCTCTGTGTAATATTGCACAGTATCGTGCGCATGGTATTTTGGAAGCCAAGGTGTCAGGTAAACTATTCTCTGTTTTTAAAAGCTAACAAACAAGTTACTCGTACAGCATTTCTCTGCAGTCATCTTGCAAAGCAGTGTCATACAGACAGCCATAGAGGGATAACGTATCATTATAGTTGAATGTTTTTGAGTTGACAAGATGAAAATACATGTTTCTGTGAAGACTGTGACAAAGGAGAATTTCAGGGATGATTCTTCCCTTGGTCTAAAAGAAAACGATATCAAGGGAATTTCATTTCAGTATCTGTAGGTGTGTTTTGGTGTCTTGACTTTGTCTATGGAGGTGCACTCTGCACTTATGCAGTTAAACAGAGGAGCATACAAGTTTCACACATTTTGTGTAGCCTTCTTTGGTTTGATACTAAATGTATTCTAATATCAGTGTTACCTTTTGTATCACTGGTTCTGATTGTTCTTTCTTTTTTAACACCAGGTACTTACTGGTTTTGCGTGCAAAGCTTTGGATGATGAAATAGGCAACAAAACCCCCACAAAATAGCATCATGGAAATTTCCTTGTTATCTTTGTTGTTGTAATCAAAAAAACTCCCCGCTAATTGGGAGGGACTAATAAACCAGTGCATCATTTGGCACATTTCATCATCATTTTATCTGCAGCAGGGTTGCCTTTTTTTATTTCTTTTGCAAAAACATTGCGGTTCATAATTTTTCTGTTTTTCTTTCATATTTAAGGTCCTTCACTTGAAAATGATTCTATTAGCTGCCCTAGATTTCACTTCATGCCGCGATTTGTGAGATTTCTTCCAGGTAATGTTTGTATTATGTAGCTTTATGGAAATTAGATCTGAAAAAAACAACAATCCCCCCAAAAAACACACCCCCATAAAAAAAAATAAAAAACAACACCACAAAAAAACCTACTGCAAGTCAAATGGTTCAGTCAGTGTAGAGATCTGGTGCTTCCCTCTGAAGTCTTTTTAGTGCTTGCTGGCAGTCTGGATGGTTTACTCGGAACTGGGATTCAGATGGTCAGGCCAAGTCTTGCTTCCAGCTTTTGTCTCTGTCGTGGTGATTTTAGGCAGTTCTGGGTCATCCTTGTCCTGCCCTGAGATGGAGTTGTGGCATTTGAGGAGTGCTATTACCCAATCTCACATGTGAAACTGAATTAATGTCCCCTGTGCTCTTCAGGATACCGTGTGATTGTATTAAAATTCCTGATGTGCGGTTTTGAGTGTCACCATGATTGGCACCCCTGAGCACATGTTGTTCTGATTGTTTCTTTCTTTATCTTAATGTAAGCTTAGACCTTGCAGCAAATATTGAACAACAGAAAAACACCATTCTGGTGCAATTCAACGCTAGCCTGCCAGCCAAGGACGAGCTTCAGTGTGGAGCATTACGCTTATTTTGAGTGAACAGCTTGTGCGGGCATTTAACACATCCTAATGTACTAGGATGGACTTTCAGTTGATATAAATGTCATGGCTCCATTGAAAACATGTCCTGCTGAGATCCTGCCAGTGATTGCTCCAGAAGGGTTGTGTGGACAGGAGGATGCGTTTCAGCTGCTGGAATGAGAGTGCAGAGGAGACATGGAACAATCTTCATCAAAAGGGCTGTGGCCTGGAGGTGCTCTCTGCTCTGGGCTTTGAAACTTAGTTGGGCTATTAATTATAGCTGTAACTAAATGAGGTTTGGCTCCTTACTGTGGAGAGTACTGATGGCTAGATGACTATATTTCTAATTGTTGTTCCTTCCTGGCTGCACAACACTGTTCAATCAGAAGCAGAGCTCTGAGGCTTGGTAGCAAACATTGATTTGGTTCTGCTGAAGCAATTTACAAAATAAGCCATCAAGCCACATGTGGCTGATTAACTTGACCTCATCACAAAATGAGAACAAGTTTGACCTGCCTGGTTTGTGTAGCTTGAGGGTGTTTTCCTGTTAGTTTGGGGTCTTTATATTCTGATTTGTTTTATTTTAGTTTAGAAGTCAGCTCTTTCTGCACTGTTGGATTGTTTCCTGATAGGGAAAGATAAGTC
Organism: Aviceda cuculoides; assembly: GCA_035590195.1. Taxonomy (NCBI): domain Eukaryota; kingdom Metazoa; phylum Chordata; class Aves; order Accipitriformes; family Accipitridae; genus Aviceda; species Aviceda cuculoides. The sequence continues at coordinate 12,624,778 of JAVJGG010000030.1, read as the reverse complement.
TTGATAACATGTATTCCTGTGTGTTTCCTCTTTAAGGCTCTCAGCCTTCTAACTATTTTTAAATGTGTCTTTTTCCTGATATTTCTGCATACGTAGTTGCCTTTTAGCATCTTTATGATGATTTTTTTTTTAATGAAGTTTGCATTTTGTATTGATTATTTTCTGCGATGTCCTTGGAGATTTTTAATTTCCAGAGAGTGGGAATCTATTTCCTCCAGGTATGTTTGCAGAACATTATATATCTATGTCTATTCAAAGAAGATATATTGGTGTAACAGATCTCCACACATCCATCAACTATCTCTTTAACCACAGAAATGAATTGCTGATTTCCCATCCCCTCTACTTTTCTTTCTTTCTTATTTTTCTAACATGGTCTAAAAATATGAGGTTTGGGATGTCAGATTTTCTATGTGGATTACTTACAGACAGGCCTCTGATAGCTCTGAGCTAATCATACTGGGTTTACTGAGTGCCAGAGGCGCATAGCATGCGGAATAGTTGCTGTATTGTGTTCATTGTGATAGATTTTTATGATGATAAATATGTTAGGAGAGTAAAAGACTAGAAAGAAAACATTTGAGGTCCCAAGTACTCTGTGTTCTGACCCAGTAAAGGTCAGGTCTCTACTGTTTAGCACAGCTATCTATAGCAACCTGTACCCTTGCTGTAAGCAGTCTTCAGTGAGTAAGGCTACGCTTTTTTTTTTAGTGATTGTTGGACATGGGCTCCCTCTCGTGTAGCAGTATAATCTAGTTGCTGACAAAGACAAAAGACTTGTAAACTGAGTCCCCCTTTAATCTGAAGGAAAACTTTGCACATTTAAAAATCTGCCCCTGTAGCTATTTGGAAGTTGTTTCTGTTTCCAGTGAGGTTTGGGGTGTATTTTCCCTATTTAAGGTTCCCTCTTGGAGTTTGATTGAGGTTAATTGTTCTAAGAGGCCAAGTTACATCATTCCCTTTCATCTTTTCTGTACCTTAGTGCTGTAATCCCAGCTGAAGTAAGAGAAGTACTTGTTCCCTCATGTGTCTTGTAGAGGACATCATCTTATGCAATAGTGCTGTTACAGAGCAGTTCCGCAAGGCTTTTCCTGTGTGCCTGGGATCCCATTCCTTGTGCTGTGGCACCATCCACCACGTTGCTCTAAGTCTTTACTTATGTTTTTTCTCTGTTCCTTTTTTTTGTGTATGTAGTGATGGAGAGAATGTGCTCAGTGGCAGGACCAGATTGCTCCCTGGGGAAAGGAAAACAATGTTTGTGCTCTGTGGGGATCAAACTTGAAGATGCCTCCATACTACAGATTAACACCCTGTTGTTGAAGGAGGGGGTCAGAGAGATGTGTGTCAGAATTAAAGCACTGTGCAAACATGTCTGTCTTTTTACTCATATGAGCAAACATACTGAATTGGAATAGTCAGTGTCTTCTGAGTGGTGGTCTGTCAAGACCATCACTCGTTTTCCCTGTTTGCATCTTCACATCTGCAACTGGCTACCTGGAGCCAGTCAGATGTTTGTTATACTGTCTTCCTTTGTTACAAGCAGCCTTTGTCGTGCATGTTTCCTGGGGTCTCGGAAGTATTTAGCAGTTTTCGTGTGCCCTTGAGTCATTTACTGACAGACGACAGCATGAGGCTCTTTAGTCTTCATTACTGCAGGTACAGCATGTAAGCATTAGAGATGAGTTTAAAATGCAAGGATAACTTGCTACATTCATCCAGAAGTATCCTGTAAAATTTTGAGTGTTCTTCAAAAAAGCTGCATAAAAGCCTAAAGGATTTTTAACTGCCATTGTAAAAAGAATTATAAAAGTGTGAAAAGGAAGATATAACTGGACAATGTAACTGATTGTTCTGCCTGCTCATTGTAAAGTTTTTTCAGGCAAGTTAGAAACTTCAGCTTTACAGTATGATGAAACTGTTACTCTTGCTACCATTACTGTTAGTGCTTCCAGTTTAGCAAAGTGTTTATGCATGTGCAATATTCATCAATAAAACATTTGTCAACTTGCTTAAGCATTTTGCATTTCATTTTGCTCATCCAAATATTTTATGATCTGCATATTTTCTCTTTTGCTCATACTTTAGGAGTGAATATCTGAAATGTGTTTTATTTATTTATGTGTTTAAGATGGAGGAAAAGAAGTACTCTCAATGCATCAGATTCTTCTCTACTTGTTACGATGCAATAAAGCTCTGGTACCTGAAGAGGAGATTGCCAATATGCTTCAGTGGGAAGAACTGGAATGGCAGAAATATGCAGAAGAATGCAAAGGGATGATCGTTACCAGCCCTGGCATGGTAGAGCAAATAATTCTGATATATGAAGAACCCAATGACACGTGCATGTCTTTTTTCAGAGTTTGCTACAGGCTGAATTGGAAAGGGAAAAGATGACGAATGACAGTTGCAGATTGCTATAGGAACAGTTCATTGACTTGTTCCAACCCTGGGAAGAATTGCACCCACTGCAGCTACTGAAGGGCAGATTTCCAGATGAGCACTGTTTCAATGTGTGCGTTAAAAGGAGTGGCTATATTTTATGTATGTGAAACTGTAGTTTGCTCCACTGCTTTCTTACTGTCTCAGAAAGTCTTTATGTTCATGATCTCATTCTCTTTTCCCTGACACAGGACCAGAGAATTAGTAACTATTTGCTGTTTTCTTTCATCTTCCTCTTTTGACCCTCCAGCTCTATTTAAAGTGCGCTGTCCAGATTCTGCTGTGAATATGGAAAAGGTGTTTTCTGCCTATGTGGTTTTTCCACACTGTTTCTATGTTGCTCTCGCTCACGCTGAGGAATTTTGTGTACGTTAATGAATGCATCCATTAATTTTCAGTGCCAAGCTTGAAACCCCTATGGACTTATTATTTTTGGAACAATTAGTATTTTAAAACATGTGTTCTCTGAACACAGCTCCTTTCAGCTCCAGTGTTTATGTGAATTTAGCCTGGTTTTCTGACTTTCACACTTAAGAAACGTGGGTCACAAGAATAGATGATATCTACTAAAAGCTGCAGGGTTCTGGGTGCATGGTTTGGTCAGTATTGCAAAGTAGTATCTCAGTAGTAGAGACATGTTTTGGACCTAGTATTTTAGACTGCCATGCAGCTTTCTTGCTCGTAATACCTTTCTTTCTCCTGCTTCATTTTCCTCCTTTGCTTGTAGCTTAACTTCTTAGCTTCTGCAGAAAAAGTGTGACTTGGTGTCATGCCTCAGGGAAAATTTAGCTTGCTAACTGAAAAACCTGTCCCCAAACTGCGGCCAGGGTGACTTCCTAAATATATTTTTCAAGTTCATATTTTTAAGTATGGCAGCATTACATTTAGTAAACTACTTCATAAGCTAATCATAATTTGGGCAGGATAATTTATTTTCCCCTTGATTTCATTCTGAGTGTTTTCCTTCTGGCTAAAACTTTCTAAACCAAAAGGAAAATAAGATCATCTGTGGGAACATGAAATACAGAATACATGTGAACTCTCACTATGGAACATTCTACATGAGCTGGTTAAAATGGAGTGCTAAACCAGAATCTCATAATAGAAATTGTTAGACAGCCTTAACTGCTTAACTTAACATTGCCTGTGGTTTCTGTGATACAAGACACATGCTAGTGTACCAGTCATCACCATCTGAATGGTATATGCTGACGTAACTTCAGTGGTTTTGCTGAAGATCTGCTGATTTCAGCTGGTTGAAAACTTGCTTTTCTGTTTAGCATGAAGGAATGCATATATGCTCCTTCCCTCTGTCACCGAACTGTAAATGTCTGTACGCCCAAGGCAGTGCAGTTTGTGAGTGGTAGTGTTAATTTTGAGATTTTGTGTGATTTTTACTGACAAACTTTGCATTCTACAAGACAGTGTTTTTAAAGATGTGTGTGGACATGAAAATATGTAAGCATAAAAGAAATCTGCAGTACTTTGAAACCTCATGTTATAATGCCATCATTAGAACATGTTTTTTCTCTCAGGAAGATTGCAATGACTTAGTTTGTGGATTTTTTCTGCTCATTGCAGCATATTCAATTGGGTATGAAAGTAAGCAAAACACAGAGTATGAAAGCATTTTCTATGCATTTTACAATGTTAGAAGATAAAACAGTTCTGTTACAGAGACAATGTGAAACTGTTTTAGAAAATGACAGCTCTTCAATTCAATTTTATCCACTTGACACAACAAAGTAAAACCACTAAATTTTATTTTGCTGCTTTCCTCCACAACATCACTTCAGAAATAATAATTCCTCTTGTGAGCAGATCTAGGTTTTATATATGTATTTTATTTTTTTTTTTTTAAGTGAGGTGATATATGCATGATGGAGAAGGGAAAAAATTTTGATAGGCATATAAATCCCATTTACTTAAACAACTAACAACAGTTCAGCATTATTTAAAACCATTTAATTTATTCATGGTCTTTCATTAGTTCAGTGAAACTTTGTGTTGGAATAGATTTAAAGGTTTACTAATTTTAATCCTCTTTACTACTTCACTCTTTCTTTCTAAAATGTTGCTCTTTTCTCACTAATGCAAATACGTATGTATTTTAACATTCTTTTGAACTACATTAGAAGACATCTACATGTCTTCTAATATCAGCAAGGCCTTGACTGATGAGGTTTAGAGTAGGAAACAAAGGTAATGGGCCTCTGTTCTGTTAGAATTTCTTTAGGTTTGATGAGATTTTAGAAGCGAGGTTGTGATTATTAAATGGTCTCTCACAGCACTTCTTTTAAAAGAACACGGGGGTAAAAATCTGGAAGAGTAACATCTAGTTTGATTATGTCCTGTCTGGTGGTGTGCAATTTATATTGTATGTTTCTGCACGGTGCTGTTTGTTCATTTAACCTTCAGAAACAGCACTGGAGAGGAAGCTGGTGTTCACCATGCTGAAGGGAAAAAGCACAGCCTGGCTACGCTTCTCTCATAACTCAGTCAAGGAACAATTGTGATTAAGTCTTAAACAAGGAGTTCTTTTGTCCTGGTTGTTAGCAGGCATGTGTGAACAGCTCTGTAACTGAGCGACAAAACTCAAAGGCCCGTGGCATATAAATTAAAAGGAGTCTGGTTTTGAGTGATCCTGAGGCCACGTTTCACCCAGACGCTGCTGTAGGTGTATCGAAAGCTCTTCTGCCTTTCACACGTTTGAGGATCAGATTACTTCTACTTAAGTGTCTAAAATGTGAAACATTTGAATAGGAAAATATTGTCTGTATTTTTTAAAATATATTGTTTGTAATTGGTGTGTTGAGTATAATTATTGTTTCGTATTCTGTTAATCATGTTTTGCTGCCTTGGTTCTCAGAGGAGATGTGTAGCAAGGCTGCTTTTTTGGGAGGAGCGAGGATGGGAGAAAGTCCTCATTTTTAATGTTAAGAGAGGGGGAACCAACAAACAACTTCTGTGAAGATAAAAACTTTTCAAATTGGCTTTATGCAAACCCTGCAAAACCAGATAAACTTAAATTTCAGGACTTCAAGCTCTGGTTTGGAGAACAATATTCTGCCTGCTACAAGTCCTCCACATGTTTTTCATTAGATTTTGTTGTCCTAATCCCTTTTTATTAGAAGTGCTGTGGGAAAAACCTTTTCTCTTCCATTATTTTTTTTTTTTTTTTTTAATTTAAGCCTGGCAGCATGAGCTAACTAACTTAAATTTTTTTATTTTTCTTTTTTTTTTGGCTGGGGAGATGTAATGTTATGTTCAGGCATCGTGTCCAAAGGGAAGCTGATAAGCATTTTTCCCTTGGAAAATGTTTCTTTATCTGAATGTCAAAGTTTTAAGTAAGTTTTTGTTTTTTTAGAATAGATTGGAAATGTGGCCACCTGATGAGGCTCACCTTTATTTATAGAATTGGCTTTGCTTATCCATGCAGAAAATGATGCCTGTGAACAGTTCTACCAAGGTGGTTTGAAGGGTAAAAGCTTTGTTCTTGACACAATTTTTATCGTTTCATGAAGAGAATGGTGGGAGCTGTTTCTGTAACTCTGAAACTCATCTTTGAGAAGTTCACAATACTAAATGAGAAGTTTTGAGATGCAGGTAACTAGAAGTAATGCCCTTTTTCTGAAACGTTAGACAAGCAGAAAATATTGGCTTCATCCAGCTGATCGCAAAGTGGGGAGTAAGCAGGCACATAACAAAGCAGCTTGCCAGGTAATGGAGAAAATGTTTGCTTGGAGACAAACCGTGCACCTTCAGCTGAGTTTTTAAATGTTAGATAAGTGATCGAGAGCTCTGTAAGCAGCATGTCTTTCTACAGTGATGTGCAATTACTCATTTTCTGCGTTTTAGAGGTGAAGTGAAAGTTGCCTCCTTCTATATTGTCCTTTTTAACTATAAAAAGAACTTATGTTTTGAAGTATAAAAAGGACAAAAGTCTCCTCATTATACGAGACTGTGTTCCTCATTGTACACATCAGCCTAGGAGCCTTTTCTAAGAGTAGCATGACAGATTTTTTTTAATGCTGTTTATAGTGTGATTGAATGGATCTAATAATGGCTTCACTTGCTTTGGGAATCAGGAACCAAACTAAAATTAGAAAGATAACCTGATCCTAGTGAGCTAATGAGCCATGTGGGAGCTTGGTTGACAGAATGCTAATCCTAATTTTATTTCCAGTGTGATGTTTGACCAAAGAAAGTTGCTTTAAGTTCTCGGAAATAATCAAATGGTAGATTTCCTAATTTGCAAAATGAAAATAAAAAGACTTCCTTTTTTCACTGAGAGCGCTAAGTCAGTTAACTTTGTTTCAGTCATTGTCATTACCAAATATTTATTACAATATTAATGATTAGTTTTATGTGTATTTTAATAAAATTGGAATAATGCTACTTCATGTTTCCTAGACAGTGTGGGCTAGAGGCAACAAATTTTCCATGGAGCTGTTATCAATTTTTATATTTTCTTGTTTCTCCTAGAAACCCAGCTCAGTTCGTATTGATCAACTGGACCGTGAACAGTTCAATCCTGATGTGATTACTTTCCCCATTATTGTCCACTTCGGGATACGACCTGCTCAACTCAGTTATGCTGGAGATCCTCAGTAAGATGCTTTTCCTTCCGCCTTTCATTCAGAAACTCATTACTGTTGTCATTTGTGGCTTAAATAGAACTTGTTTATGTGCTTAATTGAGTCCAACAAAGTTTAGTGCTTATGGCATTGGACACAAGCTCTTGTAAATTAGAGAATATAAGGTATAACTTCTTTTTTCTGGCATAATTCAGGATCTGCTGAAGTAAATGTGTATGCATGTGCAGTATGAAATTTCTCAACCCAAGAACAGGTCTTCTAGGTCAGGTCAAAGGTTCCTCAAGCTCCATGTTATTTCTCTGAGTGGCCAGTTGCAGGTTTTCAGAGAGAAAATAGTGTAACAGGAAGGCAGAGGGGGAGAAATACTTACCCAGACTTCCAAAGCATTTTGTAGCATATGGACTTCTGAGGTAGGTGTATTTAGATAGTTACATTTAACAGCCCTGAATGGACCTTCCTTCTCTAAATTTCTCAAATCACTGTTTGAGTCTTTTTATGCTACTGACAGGGAGAAGATTCCAGGTAATCACTTCCCCAGTAATATTGTGCATCATACCAAAAAGGACTGACTTCCTTATCAGAGCTGCTACTTGATTGTTTAATTAGATGCTCTTCAGGACTTAGCTCTAACAATGAAGAATATGGCCATTTTCTGTTTGCTCTCTTCATGACATTTATGTTTCTTGCCCCCTGCCATATCCTACTTAGTTGTCTCTTTCTATGCCTTGAAGGATCAAGTCTACATACTGTTTCCTAGCTTGGAAGTTGTTGAGTCCATGCTACTTTTCTCTGTACTTTTCATATCCTTATAGAGATTGGGAGGAATGTAGTGAAGGAGTGGAGAGGGAATCAGAAATTCAGGCAGAGCAAGAAATACTTTTTCAGTGTGGATTTGTATAGTGGCATTAAAGCGATCGCTGTATTTTGTTCACAATTCTTTTCTTAATTTCTGACAACTTCAGGGAACTCTTCCAATGATTTGGAGATCTGTTTTCTGAATGATGACGGACAGTATAGATCCCATCTCTTGTGCATGTATAGTTAAGGTTGTCTTTTTCCTCATACGTTTTCCTCCAGTGTCTTTTAAGGACGTTGAATTTCACCTGCAGTTTTGAGGCCCAAACACTCCTATGTGCATGTATGACAGACATGTTCTTCTACAACTACTTGCTGAGAATTTTAGATTTAATATGATGGGAAGTGGGAAGAGGGAGTGCTTACCCAGATAATAACATATTTTCTTTTGGCTTTGAGCATGACTTTTAATCCTCCTCATCTTCCAGTTTTCTTATCCCTAAAAAGAAAATAATTAGACCAAAGAATGTAAGAACCACCTCTGTTTTGATGCTGAATTTCTTAATATTAATAAAGTTCTAGTACTTTGCATTGAAAACAGTATAAAGATAGAAAAATTATTCTTCCCACACTTTTTTTATTTTAACTTTCTTTAAAATTTCCATGGCTTTTTTTTTTTTTTCCCCAGAGCTGCTTACAGAATTTAGGTGTGCTTCTTTTTATCAAAGTAACAAAGCAGTTTTTGTGAAAGACCTCTGTGGTGCCATCATAAATCTCAGGCTTAACTCTGGTTTATATGTGAAATAGGTAATGCCCAGAAAATATTTTCCTCTAGTGTGTCTTTTCTTTATGAGGTTCTAATACAGATTTTTAGTTATTGTAATGTGTTTATTAATTCTCAAACTTAACTGCAATAACAGAGCTCATTTCACCCATATTAATACTAGTAGTAAAACTCATATTGTAGATCATACTTTCAGGTTCTTTTTTGTGGGGTGAAACCTCCTCATGGCATTTGTTTGTTTTCTGGTGGATTGATTTGTTCATTAACTCATTTTTCTTCTTTGGGGATTTGTCAGAAATAGAGGTGCTATTCTGCAGGTTGCAGAAATGTGGAGAACAGATCATAAGAAAAATCTCTGGACTGACAATTTTAGATGTATTTATAGACTCAAAAAATATCAACATCTCTAGCGGCAGAGAGTATACGTTCAAGAATGCTGCAGAGAAGTAGCTATGGAAAAAATGCCGATAAAAGAACTGTTTGTGTGCCTGTGAATGTGGGATGCTGGGAAGATTATGAAATAGTAGAAAAGCTACTGCTTTGTTTACTCCTTTGCCACTAATGTGGTAACTTCCTACTAAAACCACAGCTTTATGTTGCTGCTGAGGAAGATCTTCTTCTATAATGTAAATATAGAAGAAAATAAATTACTTGAGTAAACTTCTTCTGTCTGTCCTCTTAATTTCTTGCTTCCTATTAAAAGTCTAGTTTTATGGGTTTTCTTGAAAAACTCTGCAGAGGTGATACTATTTTGAAGATAGCATCATTTCCTAAGGACACCAGGGCCACGTCATGATTCTCTTGGTCGCTGCTCCCATAGTAGCTTTTGAACCTGTTGGTCAATTGCAGCTGAATATAATGGTGGGATGTTATCTGCAAATAGAGCAAGTTCTTATACATTTTGTGAAAATCCATGCTAGACCGCAGAGGGACTCCCACCAGGCCAAAAGTTCTGTTATTGAAGTTCATGTGTAATTAAACACCCCCGAAATAAGAAAAGGCTAGACGATTGGAGAAAACCAGGTATGGATAAGTATATGCTAACCACAGAGAAAACTTGACTTGCTGTTTCCATTCAGCACAAACCCATAGGGAATGAAACTTACTTCACTGTTCCCAGAATGACTTCGTGTTGCACGTGACTTGTAGAGCTCTTCCTCATGCGCTTCACTGAGATGTGCCAGCCCGTGTCGGGACAGACACCTCTTGGGAAAGGTTGCTACTGCTTCTCAGTGGGGGATAGGTAAACCCTGTGGAGAAGAGGGAGTTTTCACCTGCCTGAATTGAGATGCCATGCTGTGGGCAAGTCTTTTCAGCATGTGGAAGTGGCTCTTCGGAGAGGACGGGTGGGTGTCTGGGAGAACTGGGTTCTGCCCTGGGCTTGGCTGTTCACCTCGCGCTGCGCGCTAGTGCCTCCTCTCTGCTGCTGTGTCCGCCCTGCTGGAGCAACTGCAGCGGCACTGCCACCTCTCGTGGAAATGCTTTGAGGTTTTTTTTCTGGAGCACAAAGATGCCTGTAGATGATCTGTGTGTATATCGGTGCAGCTGGTGTGTCCATAAGGACAAACGATGAGAGACTTTTGTTCTATCGACCAAAATATTTGTTTTCTGTTTTTGTCCTTCAGGTACCAAAAGCTGTGGAAGAGTTATGTGAAGCTGCGTCACCTGCTGGCTAATAGTCCCAAAGTCAAACAGGCTGATAAACAGAAATTATCACAAAGAGAGGTATGCTGGGCCTTCCTGTAACTAATAATTGAGCACAGTAATTCAGGGTGGAATAAGGCCATATGACCGCCCTGTTTAGGGAAACAGTAGAGATCCTTCACAAAAGATTTTCTTTTCAGGCTGTTAACACTGATTTTATTTTTATCTTTGCTTGTTAGAGAATGGATTTTTTTTTTCCTTTTTTCAACTGTCAGACTACTGCAAGTTTTTTGCCCAATTATAGAAATGATCATTATAGGACCATAACTTCTTTATAGCTGTTGCCATTAGTGGTTTCAAGAGCTCGCATAGAGAAGAACTTTTTATTTCAGAGTGCACTTTTAGCTGGCTCATAATTTTAAACATTTCTCTTCTGAGATAAAAACTGCCACACTTGTGCATGGTTTTAAACCGTAATTTATTAGGCAGTCTTAGTGACATTCCTTAAGATCTTTCAGTCAAAATCATCTGGTGGTTGTTATTTTCAGTAAACTTTAATGACAAATGAGGTATTTGTTGAATTTTTGTTTTTCCTCTCTTTTTATTTTTTTTCCCCCTGAAGTGATGAGCAATAGGCATTTCCTAAGTGCAGATGCTCAACCAATTGGAAATTAAAATCAGAAAAATAGTCACCTAAATATAGACTAAAGTAGCCTGCTGTCAGGTATCTGTTTTTTTAACATCTTGGACTGAAGCTTTGAATTTGTCTGGTGCATGTCTACCAGGCACTCTTAGTTGGACAACTTATGTAAAGAATACATAGAGGAGAAATTAATTTCTTTGGTACCAGATGGGATTTAATTAAGTGGTGTTGTTTTTTTATTTATTGATTAGGAACCTTGATGATTCATAGAATCATAGAATATCCAGAGTTGGAAAGGACCCATGAGGATCACTGAGTCCAATTCCTGAGTCTTCCCCAGTTTGTTAACTGTGTAGCTTTGGTTCCAGTAAATGTTTGATACTGTTGACATTGCACCTGATTTTTATTATGACTCCAGAGCATAGTATGCTATTACATCAGCAAGAGTCTTAGTTAACATTTTATTTATGCTGATATTAAATAAGCCCTTAGCTTCCTTACTGGTAAATGGGGAAAAAACACAGTGTTGTGACTTAACTGTGCCACAGTTGTAAGGGAAAAAAAAAAATTTGTCCCTGTAGGAGATGACTTTGTTTGCTACATTGTTCTACACTCAGAGCAAGTAGAAGGGAAGACAGTTGTTTTATGGGCATCTTTTTATTACAGGCTAATGGATGACTTATTTGTAAAATTGTAGTGGACTGGATGTAGGGGCGTGATTATGTTTTGCTTTAAAAGATAAAATGCTCCTTTGGTATTTATCACTTACTGTGTGGTGTGCTAATTTTTGTTTCTAGACCTTATTATCTAGAATAATGAGTTTATCAAGTAGTTTGCCATCAGAGAGGCATACAGGGCTGAAACAGAAACTTTATGTGATGATAACCTATCCATTTTGCCAGTGGAGGTGTCAGTAACTTAGAAGGAGAGCTGTAGGGCTGCACCTGACTGGTACGTGGGCTTTTAAAGATTATGAATCATATATTATGAGTAACACTGGACTTCTCCTGAGTTAGTCAGCCTGAAAGTACAGCTAGGTCTAGCAAACACTGTAGCATCCGTCCCAGAAAACAGCCAATGACACAGCCTTGTAATGCAAATTTTAGCCAAGGCACAAGGGGTGCAGTGCTGTAAGCGTCTCTGTTCCCTCTGCCACCAGTCATTCGTTACTATGAGGTTGTATGATGTTATTATTTGTGACAAGGTCGTGCCTGGGGGCTTTGTTCCTCTAACCTAACTTTGAGCATTTATAGCAGGCGCATAAATTGGGACCTGAAGGCTCACTTTGAAGTCAATGGAGAGAGAAATGCGTTTCTGGAAGCCTTTTATCCCCCTTCATTGAATATAAAAGGAGCCAGGACTAACTAGCCTCCTCCTCTAGACGCCTCAGTATTGAGGTGTCTGAGGTTTGATGACTCTGTGTCTGGATAGATGCGCCTCCTGGAACCACTCTGTGAGTCTCTGCAGAACAGAAGACAGAGCCTGTTCCTGCCCAGAGATGCTCACAGGCTTCAGACTGGAAGTTGGGAAGAGACAGCTTTGAGCAAGTGCCCTGTAGTGAAAAGGAGAGGGAGGATGGGTTGCAGCTTTGAGAAGTGTCATGTTCTGAAGAAGGAAGAGCACTGAGGGAGTCTTTACTGTTAGTGCATGCTGTGTGGGGAGCTTGCATACTCTGGGGGCTTTGTTGTATTGGAACTAGGAGATCCTGATCCAGGGATGATTTATTTTAGCTGGTTTTCTTTCATTCCATTTTTACAGAAAATATTTTCTTTTAATGTTTCTGCCAGAATCTTCTAATGATTCTGTCCCTTTCATAGTTTCTAGAGACAAATAAACTGTTTACACAATACCAAACAGCCAGTGATCAAGGCAAAACAATTTTTAAAAAGAAAACATTTTTAATTGAAATAATATTGGTAGATTTCACCATAATAGGCTCCAGAACTAGTGAATGCTGAACTCCTTCCCCAGACTGGGAGTACTGACAATGTTGAGCAGGAACTATTACGAAGTAGCTGAGATCATGAAACAAAACCTTTCTTTACTCAGTCTGTTTTACACCTACTGAATGCTTCAAACCAGGACTACTCATGGTGATGGACTTGAATGAAGAGGTGGTTTTGCACACAGGGGTAAAGCGGGTGCTTTCATTATATAGACCTTAACTTGCTTACTTATGTATCATCTTGGATGTATGAGTTGGACTGGTTTGTTCTGTCATTTGCAGTAAAAAAATGTAGTCACCTCTGTTCTTTTCTTGGTCTATCAAAATCTTCTGTCTACACTGTACTCCAGCACATCCACCACAGTTTGTGGCTGGCAGTTACAAGATTTGGACTAGTCTTAGAAACTGCTCACCAAAAGCGAACCTTAAACGGGTATTGTGAATGCACTCACGTGTGCATTGGTACTGCTTTGTTGTAGGAAGTTCTTCACAGCAGTTCCATTCTCTCCCTGTCTAGGAAGCACTGCAGAAAATTCGTCAGAAGAACACAATGAGACGTGAAGTGACCGTCGAGTTGAGTAGCCAGGGATTCTGGAAAACAGGGATACGCTCTGACGTCTGCCAGGTGACTAAACCACAGAGATGTCTGATGTATTTTCTTTCTCGATAGCTGCAGTTTACCTCTTGCAAGGGTTTGCTGTGATTCTAGGCTGAAGAACCAAATGGAAGTGAATACCTTTATCTCATTAAGATCTGTTGATTTAGGGGAACTATTCTAGTGTCCTGCCCACCCCCTCCACACACCAAAAGAAGTTATTTTAAAATTTCAGTTTTCTTGCCACTTGTTGATTAGCACAAGGGAGAAGGGGGTAGGAGTGGACAGCTTGAGGCTGAAGGTTAGTCAAATGTTGAGTCTAGCATGGAACTCCAGGGATGACTTCATCCATCAATTGGGTTGGGTTGAGATATTTTTATTTTAATATATTTTTTTATTTAGTTTTTTTTAAAAAAAAAATTTTGCAGTGAAGCGTGAAGAAATATCTTTTTACTTGAAAGAAAAGAAAGGAAAAAAAAAAAAAACAAAACACCACAACTAACTTTTGGATTAAAACAGGTGACCCTCAGTAGAAAGATATGTTTCAGATACTCTGTTTCGTATGTATGACATCTCCAAGGTACAGTTCTCTGCCAGATCCTATTCTGAAGCAGTTGACAGCCACCAGCTTTGTGACATGATAAAAATAAGTGCAATTTTTATATAATATTGTATTAGTAAAATTCAAGTAGTTGTAACAGCCAAATAAATTTACTAGGGCATAATTGCATCAGTCTTCTTTTAGCTGTTGTTTTGGAGATGTTATTTAATAATTAACATGCTTATAATTTAATATTAACTTAACAGTATGAAGTATAGACTTTTGGTGTTGCTAGGCAAAGGTACAGGTAGAAATCCCGCTGTTATCTTAGAAGTCTGGTAAGGCCAAAGGGGAAATTCTAACAGGAGAGAAATGCTAATAACTAAAACTGCTTTTCTTCTGTCTGAAACATTTCTTGTGATTCTACTATTGCTTCTGAAGTCAAAGAAAGAGAATAGTGGAACAGTATCTTCTCACATAGCTGAGAAAAATTACAGCCCTTTTCTAATTTTTTGTTGTGAATGGTATCTATTTTTACAGGTTAAGTAAACAGTGTAAATTTCTAATTTGGGAGCTTTGAAACAGTTCTGTGTTAGAATTTCTGTGATTCATCTCTTAATGTTGTCTTGGATAGTCCTGTTTTGTTTTGTTGTTGAAGGACAGCAAAACACCAAAGAATGATGAAAGTAAAGCTATTTCATGTTTTTGTGCCCACCTGCAGCCATAACATCTAAATCAGCCAGTTCTGGTGTGAAGGTCCTTTGATTTGATTTCTTTGAGAAGCCAAGAGTAGGCAAACTGTATGTCTGCAAAATGAAAGACTGCTGCTGTTGCTACATGCTTTTTCCCAGATTAAAGAGACTAAGCCTAAATATGCATAAATCAACTCTGTGGGCAGAGCTAAAGTGCAGTGATTTAAAATTAATGCTTTTAAAAGCATTGCAGTTTAGGAGATTGAAACTCTTTTAAGTCATTCTGATAGCTTATAGTTGCTTTAAGTTCCAAGTAGCAGTAATGACACTGGTCTTTGCAGTCTCAGAAGTGAACTGCTTGGAGGGGGAGGAAAAATGGTGAGTGAAATGTTCCAAAAATGTAAAATGGCTGTGTTCTGCCAGGCTCACTTAAAGTTACCCAGTAGATGAAGTGCACAACTTGGCACTAAGCTGGGCAGCACTTGCTATGCAGTCTAGCAGGATGGGGCCATGTTGAGAAGATAGCCCCCCCACCCCCCCCCCGTTGCCTGTATTGTTGCTGGTGTGCCCTCAACACCTGTGTTAGGGTAAGGAGAGAAATGATGCATTTCAAAATATTTCAGCTCACCTGGTTCTTCTTAGTAGCTTCAGGTCAGGAGTGTCTGCCAGCCTGGGGGATAGTGGCACTAGCTGGGGGCACCCAAGAGATTCCCTGCCTTGCCATGCCATCTGCAGCAAGAAAAGAACATGCATAGTTAACAGAATTACAATCATATATATTTAAAAACAAAAAAAGTCACTTGTATGTTTATAACCAGATGCAAATACCAAAGTTATGGGATAACTCCTGTGGCCATATGGTTTCAGGAGACTTTTTTTTTAATCTCTGGCCATTCTTTAGCCTAATACAATTTTTTAAAGCATATTTTTTATTTTCTTATAAAGAGATAAACACATAAAACATCAGAAGCATCAAATAGTTAAAATCCTACATGACACACACTAATTGAATCAATCAAGTTTTTAATGCCATGAAAGCACCACTTTGTCAATATAACTGCAAGAGTCAAATTAAAGGCCTTCTGTGTGCTCCTAGGCAGGTGTCAATTCTTTGTTCACTGGACCACAGCTGACAAAAATCTAAAACTATATTTCAGCCCTCAAACTTCGGGCCACATGTATTGGTATAAAGAATATTAAACCTTGCTTGTGGGACTCTTTCTGCCTGGTGCAGTGGAACAGTCAGGCAGGGAAGCAGAGTTGTCCCGTGAAACAAGTTTTTTTATTTTTTTTTTTTAATGAATTCCTTCTATGAAGGAAGACGTGGGAAGTACACCTGTACAGTTTATACGGAGATAAGAAGGGCGTTCTCCTAGCTTGTAAATTACCCTCAGAAAACTCTAAATGAGTGATGTGGTAACAAAATAAAATTTCACTTACACATACTCAGTTTGCTTGGAGTGGTTTTGAGTTTTGTTGCCATCCAGAGATCCAGAGAGTCTTTTTCTTCCTGTTAACTAGCTACTTCCATCCGCTGGAGAAGGACCTGGGGGTGCTGGTTGACAGCCGGCTGAATATGAGCCAGCAGTGTGGCCAAGTGGCCAAGAAGGCCAACGGCATCCTGGCCTGTATCACAAATGGTGTGG
>JAVJGG010000030.1:12593732-12608356 GCA_035590195.1 Aviceda cuculoides | reverse complement strand
CTCCAGGTGGGGTCTCACCAGAGCGGAGCAGAGGGGCAGAATCCCCTCCCTCGACCTGCTGGCCACGCTTCTTTTGACGCAGCCCGCAGCGCGATTGGCTTTCTGGGCTGTGAGCGCACATTGCTGGCTCATATTCAGTTTTTCGTCCACTAATACCCCCAAGTCCTCCTCCGCAGGGCTGCTCTCAATCCACTCATCGCCCAGCCTGTATTTGGGCTTGGGATTGCCCCGACCCACGCGCAGCACCTTGCACTTGGCCTTGCTGAACTTCATGAGGTTCGCACAGGCCCACCTCTCAAGCCTGTCAAGGTCCTTCTGGATGGAATACATCCAGGACTTATACAGGTTTTACAGGACTTCTGATGGTCTCTTTAATGACATTAAATTTCAATTTTAAAAATTTTTTTTCTGAACTTTTTTCGTACTGTTCACTATACTTTTCCACAATCTGGTTACATACACCTATTTGAAGAAAGGTTATTTTGTGAAAGAATGATGTGAATAATCTAGAAAAAAATGTGCATTCTATATGTTAATTGTAGTATGTTTATATTTACATTTTAAATTAAGAATTTCACTTTTTTTTTTTGTAATTGTCTCACAACATAAAACATTTTTGGTTGAGAACACATAAAAAGTAAGGATAAATTATTCATCTTTTCTCTTTTGGGGGCTGTATCCTCAACAGTATTTGTATGAAACTTAGCACTGAAACTCAAATCTTAAGTGGATTAAGCAGAAATTTTATTTAACAACTCATTCTCTTTACAGATTAGGATATTAACTGTAGGAAAAATATAGGACTAGTTATAGACAGAACCGGTTGAAGTTCAATATTTAATACTGAATTCAATAGTTAATTCTTCTGGCAACATTCCAGTTTTGTGCTGAATATATATTGAGTGTTGATGTTACTGGGTGTTTTGTTCATCCAGTAACAGTCAGAACGTAATTAGAACCTTCCAAACATTTGAAGAAATTTTTTCCCATAAAATGCAAGCCAATAGAAACATAAAACTTATCATCTTAAGAAAAATGCATCAAAGCACAGCTATGTTTGGAAATATCTAAGATAACACCTTATTTCTGAGAGCTTCTCCAAGACTGTATTCAATGCCACAGTATAATTAAGTATATCCATACACATATATATGCCCAAGAGATGACAAGCAATAAGTATACTGTATATCCTGCACAAATCAATGGAGTATGATTTAAGATTATGTTCAAAATTTTACTACATTCAGATCCTTGAGTTTAACTGAAAGGGTGTCCATCACAATCCAGGAAAGTGTATAAGTACCTACAACTCACAGTATTTTTCTTCTCGTTTTGCTTCTTTTAAAGAATGCAAGCATTCTGTCTCCTTCCTCCAAATTTTTGGCAAATACTCCTCAAAGTGCTATGTTTTCAAACCATGCTTTTTATATGAAAATGCCAACTAACATATTTAACTCTCAGAATACTCACATGTATGAAGTGAACTACATGCACAGGAAATACCATTTAAGTTCACTTGAGCTTATTACAAGATCAGAATATGGAAAGCAGGCATGTAAAAAAAAAAAAAAAAAAACCCAACAAAAAACAAGCCCCCAAAAACCACAAGAAAACTTTACCTGATCATGATTTTCATCTGAAAATGTTATTGATGTAAGCTTGTAACTATTCTTCAATAAAAATTCATTAACTAGGAAGTTTAGAGCTCTTTTCTCAAGAGGTCTGATTGGCTCCTGGGAAAAAAGAAAACAATACACTACATCTTTGGTTCATCTTCCTTCCAACTACAGAAGCATATCTGTCTTAAAGTCCATGCAAAGCTCAGTTATCACCAGCCACCTACCTGAATTTCAGGACTTGATTTATAATTTTTTCGTTCCTGCAAAGGAACTTCATTTTCTGGGGAGGAAAAAAAGAGTAACTAAATTTTACTCTTTCACACAGGATGAGCTCAGCTACTTCTACATTGTTCAAAGTAGAGACTTAAGAAAAGGTTTATGTACACCACCTGCAGCCTGAGTCAGGTTGGCTCGGAGGGCCTGTATGGTCTCCTTGGCTTTCCGTAGTTCAAACTCCAGGACTGGACAGGGATTTGGATTAAACACACACAGGCATCCAACCAAGGCAAGGGAAACAAAAATAAAATATAAAAAGCAAGGATGGGTGTGAAAAAAAATATACAGTTTGTATTAAACAGAAAGCATGCAATCTTTATGGAACTTATGAACACATGCAGCAGAGTTGGTCTGAAAGCAAACTGGTGAACATTTTCCATAGTTTCATTGGTGTTAAGGTAGCTAAATCAAAATTTCAAGCTGTCTGACAAGGACTTGCTGTAGGGTTTTGGGGGTTTTTTTGTTTGTTTTGGTTTTTGCTTGCTTTTAACTTTGTATATTACTGGGAAATGTTTGTTATTTCTCCCCTAGTCTTACAATCAGCTGATATTGTCAAATGTTTTGATTTCTTGGGGCAAGGGGAGTATGTGGGCAATGAGAGGACAGATCTCAGTGAAGCAAATACATGCTGGCAGCAGAGGAAGCTGTCTCCATGTAGCAAAGCTTAAAACATGAAGTGAATGTACTGTCCCATTGAGACTACAGATTTACTTTTTTTTTAATAAAATCATACACTGAAATTTTACTAGTTTAAATTGCAGAACTTGAAACATACTTTATTTTACTACTAAGAATAGTCTCATTTTAAATCTCTATTTAAAAAAAAGAGTGTTTTAGGAATACCCTAAAGTTTATTAAGATTTTTAATTTAGTTGATTTAAGAGATGCACAAGATCAGAAAAAATGCAAAATATGCAGCTTTCCTATAGTACTTAGAGAAGCTTGAAACAAAAATGTCTTTGCTCCATTATTCTTAAAACTTTCCAGTGATTCTAGACTATACAACACGTTCAATGATCTAGAGTCAGCTTTAGAGATTCAAAAATACATAATTCTAGCTGCTGTTATCACCAGCTTCACCTCCCCAATCCCCGGTCACTATTATGTGTTTCTCATGTTCCAATGTTTCCTCCAAAAACAGCCAGTAGTGCTTTGTTTGTACCAGAATTCCATGTGTTTTGATGTTGAGGTCACATGTATACTGTGGCTTCAAATTTTAAAACCCTGTACCTTTACAAACATACAGCAAATGTTCTTTTTATAGCTGTTTACAATTAGAGCATCTAAGAGAACCTGTTTAAGGAATTACCAGATAATTACATGCATTTCATTAATTCTCAGATTAATCTAATCACTATACAGTTACCAGAAAGGATTCTTGTACTTAACTAGAAGAGATGAGCACAGAACAGCTACCGTACTGAAGTGTTAAACTACTCTAAATAGATTACCTAACATTTACTTTACTCCCATGCAAAACTAAAAATATTGTAGCTGCTTTTAGCAAGAAAATATTAATGAAATTTTTAATCATTGCCTGGAAACATTTTGAAATATTTTGGCATTTTGAAATATTTACACAGAGAACAATGCATGGCAGAAAAAAATGCATTGTCTCTTGCTTGTAAGAAATGCTACAGAAGACTACAAATAAAATGTTTTCCTCTTTTGCGCATCTGTTACTAACAATCTTTTGATAATTAGCACACATGGAAAAAAAGATTCACTCAGTTTGCATTTATCCATGAAAACTGAAGGATAACTACAGTACACCACATTTGCTACATGAAAGTAATTTGTTTGATGCACAGAATTTTACTGCAGCGATACAAAAGTGCAACTGAGGATATGATGAATAAAATATGTAAAATCTCTCTAGTATTCAGCAATGCTGATCTGCAAATACTTCTGTGCAACAAAGTTAGAAAATCTTCTTGTAATAAAGTATCTAATAATTTTAGCACTTCCTTGCATTTGAGTTACTAATTCACAGTTACGATTCTAAGTTGTAAGCTACTAATTTGTTAGTTTTTGAAAATTGTGAAGAATTCAAATTAAGTAATTATTCTGATGGAAACGACTCTGTGTTAACATTTTATTCTTGTAAAATATTTTCAGAGACCAGAACAGTTGCAGATCAGGAGTGCCCTGCACTAGAATGATATAAATAATAAAAAAAGTTAGAAAAACAACACAAACTAGAAAAACTCAGGAATCCCATTAAAGAAAATAGGAATAAGGCATGTCTGAAGGCGTAGAAAGCCAAAAAACTCATGTCAGAGAAACCCATGTCAGACGGCAAGAATTAATTTTTAGTGAACTGTCATGATGCTGAAAATTCTTAGAAGCCGTTAGGACTTTACCCATTCAACCTTAAAAGTAGATTACTCTGCTGCATGTTTCTCTGTATACAGTGGAAGTTTCTGGACATAGTATATTTGAGAAGTTGTCACTTCGCAGCATGTCACAACAGCCACATAATTCTACTTCAACACAGCATTGTCACAGTTGTACCTCATTTCCTAGTCTTACTAATGCCACCATTATAATTGCCATCATACAAACCTTGAGGCATCTAAGTCACAAATTTAGCTTTTATTTGAGGAAGTTTGTTTGCAGGTTTTTTTATATAAGCATAAATATTTGTAAACAGCCACAACATAATTTCAATCAAACTTTAAATTATGATTAAAAGCTCTTTATTTTAGAAGTTATACTGAAATGCAATCTTCTGCTAAAATACGTAATGATTTTTAACTCAACATGTGAACTAATGAAATCAACACTGGAAATCCCCATTTGTTGATGATAAGACATTCTCTTAAACAAAAAAAAAAAGCAATCTCTAACTCCTTTCTTTGTAACCATTGTCAAGTACTGACTTGCAAAATAAATTACTTGATCTTGTAAAGCTTATGTACCTTAGAGAAGCTAAGCCTTCAAATGCATTGATAAAGCCAGCTAAAGTTTAACTTCATGCTTGACTGAACTGATAACATGTATAACTCATTATAGTACTTGGTGAAAAAGGCTGACACTCCTTCAGAACGATACACAGAGGAGTTTTGTTGCAGACAGCCTTGGAAAGGAAAGAACCAAATTGATTCTCCTCTACCTCAGGAAAGCAGAGAACAGAAATTTAGAGCTCTGACGTTGGTTAATCTTCCAACAAGGAAAGGGCCTTTCTGAACAATCTGTTTTGCCTTAGGGGAGAAAACTACTCTGAATTTAAGTAGCTCTCTTGCTTTTTCTTTTTTTAAAGAACTCAAATCACTACAGCTACCATTCTGAAAAAAATTACCTAGACTTACTTAAAAGAGCTGAATCTTTCAAGCAAGCAACAAAGCATTTGACCAAGACTTTCAGATTAGTGATTCTGAATGTTTCCGTTTTCATGCAGCTAATCTAATACACCTTAAAAGTGAAGTGCCTATCAGGAGCAGGTAGCTTGTCTGCTCGGCTTTGAAATTTAAAAATGAAACTTTCTCAAGGATCTTCTTCTATTCACTCACATTCGTTAATGACTTCATAAGTAATGAACCATAGACTGAGAAGTTAGCTATAAAGAACAACCTGTGATTTGGGATACTGAACAAGTTGAGATCTACACGAACAGCAGTCCTGTTCGGTCAAGGCCAAAAAGTTGAAGAAATAAACAGTACTTCTAAAAATTTTCAGTACTTGCTTTTTTATAAGCAGTATTTTTTCCAATTATACTAGAATTTTACATTCTACATATGAATTATCTTGTCAGACTTTTGCATACTTCAGCATGAAGTACTTCAGACAACAGTAGAAAGGTAGTTTTAAGTTGTGAAGCCACTATATCACATTCCGGCATTTTCTTTTAAAAGTAGTTCTCTGAAGTACCAAGGGCCCCTGTGCTTACTCAGCTTTCCTCAAATTTCGACGTACTGTTACAAGTTCTGTTGTTGTTTGTTTCTTAACCGTCATTTCAAGTTCTTCCTCCTTGTAAAGTAAATGTAAAACTCTAGATGTCCTAAATTATGCCCTCTAAAACATGTATGATATCCCATTACATTTGATGGATTTGTGCATGCATTGAGCCAATCAGAAGAAATTTAAATTCTCCAACTATAGTTAAGCAATGAAGCCACTATCACAATATACTTCCAAGACCTGAGGTTTCCTAATTCCCACTTCCCTGATACAAGTCCTAAGAAAGGCAGTGACCATATTTTCTGTCAGTGTGAAACACTTCAGGACAGAACACAAACAGGCTGAACCAGAAAGTAGTACTACAGCACGAGAGGTGACTATCAAGATACAAAATTTACGATCAGCGTGAAAGCTCATGAGCAAGCTAACAGAGAATTGGTTTTCATTCTAAGAGTAGGAAGCCAACACTTGACTCATTAGCCTCATTAATGCTTTTAAGTTGAGACAAGACCAGCTACAAAGAAGACCTGAACTAGAGCAGACTCATCTTCAGGTTCAACCCTCGGAGGCTAACGACCTGGAGGGAAATTAAGGAGACTTACAACTGCTTGACAGGGTTTACGACAGGAAATGGGAAGACAAAACCAGACCCACTTCCAGGATGAACAAACTGAACACACAATGTTAGCAAGTGATTGTCTATTACAGATGCCTTTTGTGTTTTGTTTTCATTTTGTTTGTTTTTTTAAGATCCTCCTCTGATTTTGATTGCACACAGTAATAGTATTCATTAAAAAGCCATAAATAAAAAGGCTATAAAAAGCAGAAACTGCAAACCTAAGTCTAGATAAATGAAATCCCCCAAAATAATCAAGTGGGTTTTGAACTTATCTCCTCCCTTCAAATCCTGGCAGGGGCAGTATTTTATCTTGCTAATCAGAAATATATAGTCTAGCCAGAAATCAATGCTAAGGCAGGGAAATATAAGAAGATAAGTGATTGAAATAGAGTTTGATTATGAGAATTAATTTTATTATCATTGAAAACACAGCACTGTGTTTTTAAAATTATCAGATTCTCAGAACAGTAGATGTCAAAGGCAGTTTAGCAATACTAAATATGTTGCATCATGGAAAGCAGGGGTTTTAGATCACAAACATACTTGCGCACACACTCAATTTAAGATGAGGCAGAAGATGCAGTTCCTTAGACTGAATGTCAGATGACCTATTTCCACCAAAAGCTGTGGGTATTTGACTTCAAGTTAGGCATACTCTTATGCCACAGGAATGGAACAGGTTTTCCATTCTCTGGTTGTTTTATGAAAATGAATATTTGGAGGAGGTTTACTAAGCCTGATAAATCCTTCAGTACTGACTTTATCTTAACACCAACTGTTTCAGCACTTAATAGACGAATTTAGATCCAACACTTGATGGAAAGAACTTGTTCCCCAATTAGTAAACTGCAAGCTCTAAGGCTGCATATATTTTTTTAAATTCTTAGTGAATTACAAATGCATTATCTAATTTGTTACACAGCTCTCTATATTTATGTTTAGACGTGACAGATAAGGAAGAAAACTGATGTTTTCTAAATTGCAGTTAGTTTTGTTGTGCTCATCCACATCCTGACTGGCTTGCATCTTCTCAGTCAAGCTGATAATAATTTTATAGAAGAGACTCACTTAGCTTCCTTCGATCAGATTTCCCAAGGGACAAGTTCACACCAACTCTTCAAAACGTGTTTGCTTCTAGGCCAAATTTTGATTCTAATGCCAGATGGAATGAACTGGGCTAACAGATTTGAAATACTGAAATCCATTTCAAGCAAGAGTCTTTCTAGGTATTTCCAGGAATTTTTGGATTGGTAAAATAAAAAATATGGCATTAAGTCTAACCATCCATAACAGCAAAACAGAAATATGATAGCTTTGGATAGTATATATGCAGATTTTTTGATTTGGTGCTTTCTAACATTGCCATGGTATAAAAATATTTGTAACTGGATATGTTATAACTTCAGTTTTAAAGTTGTTCTGACTTGGGACCAGTTTCTTTTAGTGACTGATGCACATTTACTTC
This sequence comes from Aviceda cuculoides, assembly GCA_035590195.1. Taxonomy (NCBI): domain Eukaryota; kingdom Metazoa; phylum Chordata; class Aves; order Accipitriformes; family Accipitridae; genus Aviceda; species Aviceda cuculoides. The sequence goes on along the minus strand of JAVJGG010000030.1, from coordinate 12,600,477 downwards.
CTGTGCTTCATTTGACTAGGGAATTGATACGGATGGAAATCACGGGTTCTGTCCAAACAGTAAAAAACAAAGATAACAGCATGAGAAAGGCATTTACAAAAAGAAACTATTCAAACCTCACTCTGAGAACTATCAAAAGAAAAATATGACTATCAGATCATGGCCTCAAGCTTTCAAAATAGATTACAATTTTATCTCCTAAACAACAAAGATCTTCACTGAGAAGAAATAAGCAGGATGGACTTCCAGTTATGTTTCAAAGTGCATTTGCAGCTAAGAACTACTTCAAAAGCAGAAGTTATAAGCCAGAGTTTTTTCAAAGAAGGAACTGGATATGAAAAGTTTTTGAAACCTCTACCGACATAATTTTTTTATGTGCAAATTAAATACTTATCAGTTTCCTGAAGTTTATTGCTTAGGTAGATGGTTTTAAACAGAATCTAAGCAAAAGATTTTAAGGAATTACAATTGTACCAGAATTTTAAGTAGAAATAGGATATTTTGGAAAACTTTGAGTCTTTACAAACACCCAGAAATAATATCGAGTCTTGCTTTGTTCAAGTTCTTACGTCACTTTTTAACAACTCTTTGAAAAAGATCTCTAAAGGAACACAGAATCGTAATATAAATACCCTGCCATATAATTTGCTTTTCTATTACATATGACAGTGGTCAATTAATATACTGTAATCTTAAAAAATATCTATCTATTTTAGGATGTACTTAAATATAATATTTATTTTAAGGATATATTAATTTCATACTGAAAGTAATCAATATTTTGTCATTAATGTTCCATCAGAAGATTAATGGTTCTACTGGATGTCAATTCTGACTGGTCTTTACCTTCTACAAGCATCTCTAATCCAATTCATTTACTAAAGAGAGCTTCAAGCAAAGATCAGACTAGCTCTTTCAGTAATATTATTGCCAAGAAATATTGACTAGAAACAGGAAAAATCTAGCAAGATGATGAAAAAATTAAAATATTTTCAATTTGCTTCTTTCTGCCTTGTATTCCAGGACACAATTCAGAAATAATTGTGTTCCTTAAACACACTTTGTTTAGAGGATTAGCTGCATATTTACAACTACTGCCTCCTTGAAACTGACCACATAAATAGAAAAGGACAGTAATTAGACAGTAGTAAGAATCTGGAAGTTTCCAGATAAACTGAAGAACAGTAAGTGCCTATAGTTCCAGACCAGAGCACCAAAATACCTGAATTTGCTTCATGTTCATGAATTGAATCCAGTCCTTTACCTCAGAAAAACTGGCTGGGTAAGAGAAATGAGATTTTCCCAAAATTTTTGTTTCTTCTCTCCAGGTCAATACTGGTTGCTGTTTCAGACTGACCAAAAGAGTAAACTTCAGAATCAAGATCCTTTACAGAACTATGTTTCACTAGCCTTTTCTTTGCTTAAGAACATGACAGTGTTTCTGCTCGGATGAAGTGTGGTGGTTCAGAGCAGAGACAAAAGTGTGGAACAGAGACATAGCAGCTTGCATCACTTCAGATTTCATAAAGCTAAACTATGTGAACAAAGGCCACAGGATGGAGAACTTTCATGTGCTCATGATATTAAACAGTATTAATCGACAAGAAGTACACAGAATTCTGTAGCAGTTTCCAGAGGGCTTTTATGGATTCCTCTACAGAAGCTGCAAATAACTTAATATCTGAACTTACAAAAAGGCCTGGATTAGAGATACATGTCTCACATACAGAAGAGATTATTATAGTAATTTCGAATATAAAAGAAAAGCAGCCTCTGCCTTTGGCAAGATAATCATAAAACCTGAAATTAAAAATGCCACAGGCTTCTGTTCAGAACAACTGCAAGAGGAACCCCTCCCGTCACTTCTTTGAAACAATCTTATACAATCAAGAAATCAAATTGGAGAGAAGAAAAGCACTACAGTTAAGATTTGTAGCAAAGACAACTTATGGAGCTAAGAAAATCCCAAGTTTACTCTGGGTTTGGTAATGCTTATTTGATCTACACATAAGCTATATTTAAGAGATGACGTGCTACAGATCTTTACATCAGAAAGCTATCACCCCTGTAGTAGTCACAGACTACCACATAGAATATTTTAGCATGTGTTTCAGCTAAATAGTAGTAGTCAGTAGGCAATTTCAAGATACTGTTCTATTGTTAAAAACAGGGCACGATTTTCAAGTATACTACTTGCTTTTACCCTGGTCACATCTGGAATCATACAGAAATACACCTGCCTGAATATTTACAGTAATTATAGTAAAAGTGTCTGAAACATGATTATATCATTAAGTGACTAGTTAAACGACCAGAGTGAAGTCTTGTCATCTTCAGGAATGTTCATTTAAACATACTTACGCTAGAAACAACGAGTCAAATGGTAAAGCTGGCATTCTATGATTCCTAAATCATACAAAAAAAACTTACCTGCTACTCTTTCGTCTGTTTCCCTATTGCCATCATCAGAGTATCTTGCAAAATCTAAGGAATCAAGAGTACTGATGCTTCCGGCGCGATCTTAAAGGGAGGAGAGAAAAAAAAAACAAACCACAAAGATATCAGAAAAAATCTTGAAGACCTGACTGGCTTTGATAAAGAAAGTCAAAACACCTCATTTCAGAAACTATGTATTAAAAGCAAAATAAGTGTTCTGCAAGACTGAAATTTTATTGCATTTTCTAAAAGTCTGCCTCTACATAAAGAGCATGTGAGTAAACTCGAAAAAACCAGAGCATTACAGCAAGTTCAACGACCATTCACTGTAAGAGATTCCCCCCTGCTGCCCCCGGAGGCGGCCTGTCTACCCTGTCCACAGCATGGCAGAGCAGAGCAGCACGTCCCCTCTCCCACAAGGGCCAGGGACCTGTGCTTGGACATGCAAGGGAGCAGGCACAAGAAACCAGATACAAACTGTTCCGCAACAAGTTTCAAGCGGTTCTGTTCCCATTTGACAGAAACCTGTAACTAGCCCAAACACGCTACTTCCTTTCCCCTTTTATAGTATTTTAAGGCATGTTAACGTGACCAAATGCTTTTCTACCTATCTCCTGATCCTGCCATGAACTTCAGTACATACCCACTTAATACAATATTTACAAAGGAATTCATTACCTAGCAAAATTAAAGCAAAGCAAGTACAGTTCACGCTATTGTAGGTATAATATTCATACTCTAGAATTAAATTGTTACTCAAAAAAAACCATTCAAGAAATTCAGTAACTAGCATAAGGTTTTGATCTGACCTTGATATTTTTCATTTCACGGGGAAAAAAAAAAAGTTCAAACAAAGCAATTTTGATAAATTTAAGTCTGTTGAAGCACACATTCACTTTTTAATTAGAAAAATGCACAATGAAATTACTCGGTCACATAACCCAAAACAAACAGAACATGTTCCTAACACAATTGAACATGCAGAAATTATATTAAGTAACTTAGTATCTTTCCTCTCCTTTTGAAATTAATTTCTATGTAGCACTTCAGAAATAATTTTAATTACATTAGAGCTGTTGTCACACTAACAAAGAGCAAATTCCATAGGGCTGTCAAAAACAGCCTTGTAACTGTCAGTGAAAATAGAAGCAATTTCATCACTTGTTAGTCATGACAGAATTTGACTGACATCACAGAAAGTATTTAAATCCACCCCCCGCCCTGATTCTGCATTATGTAAAAAAAAAACCAACCCAAACCCAAACAACCAAGAACCTATTAAGGAGTTTCTTTTTTGTACATTTGAGCCTAAGCTGTCCCTTGAGCTCTTGTGACACCCTCTCTACATACAGCCTAGCACTAGACTGAAATGAGAACACCTGGACTGAGACTGATTAAAGCACCTACGCTCACCTGAAAAGCTACAGAGAATATTAAATTTGCCAATGCTAGTCAAGTTACACAGTACCAAAGTGCCTGGCAACCCTAACTTGTCTTTTTTATCGACATTTAAGTATATGATAGCATACAGTTTATATTTAACAACAATTTTTTTCCCATGACTATGCTTGGTCATCCAGGCAATGAAACAGACTGTTGCTCCTCAACGAGTCTCTGTTCAATACTTAGTTTTAAAACTCATTCGCAGGTTTTGGTCTTACCTACTGCATTTTTTCTAGACATTAATCTGATTTAAGAATTCTCTCTAGGCTATTCTGTAGTGCTTAGCAGCACAGTACAAACTCTCCTTTTTACAGCATCTTTGCAATATGGACCACTGTGAAAATAAACCAGATTTTATATATGGAGAACCACATTTAGAGTGGTTAAATTCAAAAGTAAGCATGAATTTTGCAAGCACACAGTGAAAATCTTCAGAGCTGACTTTTCAAAGCACTAAACACCTTGTTCAGTAAGTACTGCTCCAATTTATTTTCATTGGGAGCTGCAAGATCATTTTTTGAAATCAAATCCAGGACTTGAGTTAAAGAAACAGACAGCATTCAAATAGAGATCTCAATGAAAAGCTGACATTTAAGAAAAGTGACCCAGTCTCATATACAGCATTGCTATGGCAAAAGCAGAAATACAACTGTTTCCTCCTGCAGTCCCGACATGTTCACAGTTCTACTTTCTATTTCTCTTATGATGCAGGTAACATCGAGAGAAACAATGCTCAAATTTTCAGGTAAAGTCAACCACATCGTAATTATTAAAGCATCCAAAGCCATAAGCAACAAAACCTTTTTCACATGACTAGTGGCACGCTTTAGAGGCAAAGGCTCTTCCCCCACAACTGATAAAACAAATCCAGCCATAAAATGCAAACTTATTTGCCAAAGCAGCCAGAAACTTCTTGGGGGGGAAAAAAAAAAAGTTGCCTAGAAAAAACCATGGGATAATCGAAGTCTATATCAGGATGTATACAACAGAAGCCATTTAAGATCATACCAACAGTTGTATATTCAACAATTCATAATTCCCAACCAGTGAATATCAATCAGTTTTACAACCTTAATGGTCCTTATAGAAACTAAATAAAACCAAGAGTTTTTATGATTTTAACACTCAGAAACTGCCTTAAGCACCATATCTACATGTACAGCAATTTGTAGGATTGAAACTTCACTAGTTAGATTTCTCCTTATCATTACAGTGTTCATGATAGCAGCACACATATGACACACTCTTTACATATAGGTTGGCATTATGAAGAGACACAAATATTTGGATTCAGATTGATTAAACCAAACAAAGATGTGCTGACAAACACCAGTCTCATGGCCTGTTTCCTGCTACCATTATTTCCCTCTCCCAGAAATGCTGATCCTCCTTCCCATTACAGAAGTACCCGCACCAGTTATCATCATCCCCCAAGCATGCTGTCATTACTAAACCAAGCCAATTTAGGTGCTAGAAGCCATTATGTCCACAGTGTTCAACCTGAAGATAGGGTTTAAAATGAAAACTCTCTTTATGCATCGCATTGGGGGAACACGAATCTACCCAGAGAACTGTGTACAGCAGTCCAAGTAAATGCTGAAGGAAATGAAACAGTAACAGAGACAACCCTATACACACTCAAGCTGAACAGTATCTTCTCAATTTAGTGTCCCACTAGATGATACACATTGCAGAACTCAATAAAGTTGGGAAATTATAGCTTCTGTAACGCAACTCAATCTAAATGGTTAGCTTGAGTAGTGTAACAAGACTTCTACCACTACTTTGCTATAGGACACTGCCTTTAAAATACGTGTTATGGCTACAGAAGTGGTTCCTGCTGTTAAGATAAGAGGCCACTAGTGCTGAAGCACTTCAGTTGAGACATCTCCTGGCCAAACTGGCTCCACAGGCATCAGTGGAGGTTAAGGTTATATACCCTGCCAAGTCCCCAGTAGGGGAAAGCCCAGTCGCAGACACCGCTGCACTGCCGCAGCTCCGGCTGAAGCAGGCGTTTCAAGCAGCGGGAAAGGAAGCCATGAGGGAGCTGCTCCCTCTGCCTTCAGCGCTGGTGTGGTTACCTGTTTCTGCTACCCACTGGAAGAGAGGGGCTTCCACCACAGCCAGGCTGGAGAGGTCCAAACGGCAGCTCCACCCCCTGCACTCAGGCTGCAAAGCTTGTAGTGCCCCATGGCCCTGGCCTGCCTCGGCTACACCGCCGAGGTGCGGCTCTGCCCCGAGCCACAGCGGCTGCGGGGCCAAGGCCGAGGGCAGAGCGGGCAGCAAGGGGACCTGCTGCTTCTATCCAATGCCATGGCAGCACTAGTGACCTGGATCTTGCCCTGCTGGGACCAGGCGAGATGAATTTTGGAGCTGTTGTTGCACAACATATTGAAGCTTCTCAAGGAACAGAGCCAAGCACCGCACAGGAACTTAGAGAGTAGGTTTAAAGAGCAAAGAGAGATTTCCCATAGAGCCTTCTAAGGTATCAGCCCTGGGATAACAAGGTGAGAAGAGAAAGCTAAATGAGACTATTAACTGAAAATGTCGCCCAGGAAGGTGAGGGCCGGCGAGCCTGCCAGATGTGTCACTGACGACAGAGTCATGGCTCGCACGCGCTGCCTGGCAGGGCTGTGCTGAAGACTGCCCAAAGCTAATGGTGGCAGGCCTGACCCATTGCTTCTCCTACCTAAAATGTCACTGTGGGGGTAGCTATCTGTTGCCTCACTGTTGTGGTTTAACCCCAACCAGCACCTCGCACCACGCAGCCGGTCACTCACCTCCCCCCGCACCCAGTGGGATGGGGGAGAAAATCGGGAAAAGAAGTAAAACTTGTGGGTTGAGATAAGAACAGTTTAATAGAACA
>JAVJGG010000030.1:12554268-12582196 GCA_035590195.1 Aviceda cuculoides | reverse complement strand
GGGGCCGGGGCCGCTACCGGCCCCCTTCGCTGCTGCGGGCGCTGCCGCCGGCGGCAACGGCGGCTCCCTCCCGCCGCGGCCGCCTCCTCAGCCGCCTCCCACCGGCCCCGCTACCGCTTCCGGATCCCGACGCGCGCGAGAGCTCGCCCGGCCAACAGCGCCCCAACGCCCCCACCCTGCCCCCGCCAAGGCCGCGCGCCCGCCCCCTGCGCGCGGGAAACGGGGGGCAGCTCGGGGCGGGGCCTGAAGGAGCGGGCGGGGCCTTTTTCCCGGGCGGCGGGGCTTTACGGGCCACGCCTGGACGGCGGAACGGCCAGGCGGAAGCGTCCAGGCGGAAGCGGAAGTCGCCGGGGCTCGCGGGAGGAGAGAGGAGTGAGTCGGGAGCGTGCGCACTGAGCGCTTCCCGGGGTGGGGGAGGCTGCTGCCGGGTCGGTCGCCCGGGGCCGGGTCTCTGACTGAGGGGGTGGGCATAGGCCTGTCCTGCCCGGCCTCCGGGGAGCTCCGGCCGGTCTGGGGGTTTCGCGGCGGCCGCCCAGTTCTGTGGCCTAAGGGTGTTGCTGGGGAGGGGGGCGCGGTGCGGGACTGGGCTTCAGAGGCTGGGCTGGGGACCAGGCCCCAGGGCACTCGTCGCCCGACCCGGTGCCCGGGTTGTGTTGGGTGGGCCAGTGTGGGGTCCCCGGTCCGGGTGGGTGCTTGGGCGGCCTGAGCCATCCTCCGGCGTCAGGTGGGCCTGCTAGGCCTTGAACTGCGGAGGGTGGTAGTAAGTTGTGTGTCTGGAAGTACCACGCAGTCAGTTTTAAAAAGATGATGCAAAGCTGTTACCTTGTGTCTTACCTGGCAAGAAATTCGAATTGAAGCCGGAGTTTAGCAACAGGTGGCGTTTGCTACTGAAGGAAGTTCAGCTCACTAGAAATGATGCACAACAGGGTCAGCGTTGGTTTGTGTTCTGTTCCTTTGACAATAACATCCCATTCCCGCTAATAGAGGCTCTGTTTGTGTATAGCTGTTTCACTAAGTTATTTGCTTAACTGAGAGCAAAGCTGGGGCTGTAATGTTGGTAATAAGGTAGCGGCAACGTTTTCCAGTGATACCGAGATCTAGAAGCAATGTCCAGTACTGTGACAGCATACTGTTCCATTCGTATCGTGATAGTATGCTATAAAAGATCTGTGCTTTCCTTCTATTTTTAATTTGCATAAAAATTTGTGAATAATGTAATCAGTTTTGCATTCTGTCCTGTAATAAACTTCGAATTTTTTTACTAACTTACTGTTTTATGATGTTGATATACAAAATGAGAGTAAGTAGTGGAGTGTGATCTGGTTGTAGCATAAAATAAAATGGTGGTATATTGAAAATGCTTTAAAATTCGACTCAGACCACAATAAAAATAAGAACAAAAATATTTCACTGCTGGTGCTCTGTTGGAATTAGTAACCCTTAGAGAAATCTTGTGCTTTTCCCTTTCCTTTCTGGAGAGTTAAAGCATGTTAAGTATAAACTTGACAACGGTTGATATGCTTGTGTTGTGCCTCTTCCCTTAAAATGGAGGGAAAAACTTACTGATGTCCTGTAGCAGCCTCTAGTGGCGATCGGCAATGTTTACATGTGCCTTAAAGTTGTTTAGATGTAGTTCAAACACTACATTCTACCTTTCTTTTAAGAGACTCATTTCTGTCGACTTCTCTGTGCAGTTGCAGGAAGGACTAACTTTTTTCCCTCTTCCTCACCTAAAATAACGTAAAAGTATTCTTCTGTTTGTTTGGGTTTATGAAACTAACTGAAATACTTACAGATGTCACTCAGTTGCTCCAAAATAATTTATGGATAGCTGGGATAAAGTTAATACAGCTGAAATGTGTATTCCAGAGCTGAAGAATGTAGGTAGAAAAGTTTGTTTTTAACAATATGCTTCAAAACAGTTTCTTACATTGTATACCAAAGGGGTATTGTTTTGAGAGACCTGAGAAGAAAACCTGGGAAGGAAACTGTAGCACCTTGGAAGATGTGTGAGGCAGAAAAAGATGTGTAAGTTCTGGAAACAGAGCATTATATCAGTCTACTTGACCAGATAGCTACAAATTATTTTTCTCTTCATTTATTTGCTAGTCGTTCTGAGAGGCAGATTGTTCATCAAGCTGCATTGTTTCTTACTGGAATTAATGTTTCCTTCTAACTTTTGAAAGACTCAAGTTCTATATCGGAAGAATGACATACCTAAATACATCTCAGCTTGACTTCTAAAAACGGGTCTGACAAGCTAAGTATCCAAAATGCAAGGGGCTTGTAGAAAAAAAATCTTCAGAGTTTTTTTGAGGTGGTGGTGTATAAATAATTTCTTCCATCTATGTGTGTTTTTTCATGAACTTTTAAACTTGCAGTTCTTGAGATGGAAAATAAGTAGGAAAAAAAATCAGTCTTTGCTTGTACTGTGTTGATTTTGGTAGATGTGTTAAATCTTGAGCTAATGCTTCAAAGTTTAATGAACTTAAATATATGACTAGTTTCAGGTTCCCTCTATGCTGTTTGGTAGGGTTGTGTGTGTGTAAAGTATGTTTTTTTTTCTGTGCTACTCTAGTACAGTGTCAACTGCTCTCACAGTGAGTGCACAGTTTAAGTCAAGTTATAAGGGGTTTTCTGTTTCAGCTTCTACAGACAGGGTTAATTTCATTTAAAAAAAAAAAGTGCTGAGTACTTGGAATGTATGAATTAATGTGTCCTAGTGAGTCCTATAGCGAAGTAGGGTAGCTTTGTTTCATTTGATTGGATTCCCAATCAAGACAGTGAACAAAGTAATAGAGGCAAATCTGAAGCAAATCTGATTTCTACTTTAAAATAATGCAGATCTGTGAGTTCTGACAACTCTTGCTTAACTTCATATAAAACTGAGCTACCTGAAAGAATCTTTGTCTATGTATGTTTATTTAAGACTAACTTTTCCCCCTTTCAAAAGAAACTATGGAAGTTACGATTTTTATTTTTATCTTCAGACCTTAAAAATTGAATGTTAGTGCTTTGTAAACTGTAACCTCAAAAATATTTTGATATTCTGCAGGAGCTGAATAATGCACATGTTGAGATTCATAATGTTGGTAGTTTGTGCTTAAAGACCTCTGCCATTTCTCTGAAGCTGTATCAGTTTTAAGGGCACGTTTTTTAATGAGAAGAGATTGTATCAGTAGTTAACAGTTACTTGTGTGTTAAGTACAGACATAGCTTTACCCAGAGAAACTGACTTTAGAAAGTGTTTCTTAAATTGGCATTTGAAGTAAAAGCAGTACAGCAGTGTGAAGGGGCTCTTGGAAATATTTTCAGCCTCAGCAAAAATGTGATAATGTCCCATAAAGTCAGATGAGGACCTGAATTAAACAAAACAAAGCCCCCAAATCCCTTTGAATCAAAGTTTGGCTGTGTTTTTATACCTCTAAAAGGGTTGTTTTGAAGCATTATGGTGAACAGTGGATATTTGGAAGCCTACCATCAAAAATACAGTGAGCAAACACACTCAGAGCCTAAGGAGTGGTTTAGAAAACTTGTTGAAGCTTCATGATGTGTGTATTATGTTTTTGTGAGAATGAATAGATAGGAAAAAATGCTGTTACAGTTGACTGAGGAGACGTAATTTGAGAATAAAAGATATGACCTTTTATGACACCACAAACACTAAAGTATTGAATTGCTTGGGCTTTGTTCTCCCTAGTCTGGAAGATGGAGTGTGTTGTCTGGAAGTGTAGGCTGCGCAGAAAGCTGCTCTAGAGGGTAACAGGCCACTCTAAGATGGTATGCCTTAGCATGCCATACCATGGTGAAGGACAGTGTAGATGGGGAAGGGAGACAGTATGCTGAAGTGAAGTATGAAAAAGATCTTTATAAAGTAGTTCTTGAGTTCTGAGGTCTAAATTCAATTTTCTAAATTCAAATGAAAAGCTGTTTTGGCCTGAATTTAAGTCTCTTTTTTTGAAGCTTTGTAGAGGTCAAGACAATTAAGGCTTGACGTTGAAAAGATCTTATTTATTCCTATCACTGCAGAAGCATTGGCCAGCTTGCAGAGATGTTGCTGTGCTGATTCTATGCTGCTGCTCTGTGCTTTTGAGGGTTGCCTGCTTCACCTCACTCCTCTTCAATTTAGTATTTGCACAGTTTTGCAAAAAAACCCCCTTATATTTTCCTTATACTGCCTGCTGTTCTTCAGTCATGTTCAAATATAAGGCCAAATAGGGTAAGAGACATCTGAGATGGCCTGTGGAGGAGTCATGCGATAAACTATGGTGTTAATAAAAGGAATGCAACTAGTGTGAGATGCAGGCTTTGGAGAACAAAGTAGGAGTCTGAGTTCATGCTTTGAACATGCTGAGTTAGCACTGTTGCTGGGAGGAGATGCAGTTGGCAGATGGTGCCAATGCAGAGGTTTGTTTTGGGAATTAGGCTGGGGAACTAAACTACAGCAAAGTTATCTTTACTTTTCCTTCCCTTTTTTTCTTAAGGTTATTTTCTGTTGAACTCATTCTCCAGTCTGCTTGACTATACAGTTGTACAGATGGCTGTGCCAGCCCAAGGAAGAGGTTTGGCATGGGAATAAGTGGGCAGGAGCAAAGGAGGACAGGACAACTCTCTGCAGCTGTACTGGCTTTGTTTTCCTTGCAGTATTTGTGACTGTGAAGACCTCAAACATGCTTTTAATTACAAGCAAGTTTTTGCAGATGGTAGGGTGCAGGTGAATAACTGCTACACAGAAGTGAATAATAGACTTTTCTGTCATCTCAAAACTTGCTGGTTGTGTCCTTCCTGAGAGCAGATACTAAGATAGGTAGACTTTGCCTTCGTGTTCTTGACATGAAACTGTATTTAGTGTCTGTCTCATAATAGTAATTATCATCTCTTTGGAGTCTTCTACCTACCTGTGTTGTATCGCTCCCCTCTTTTGCCAGCAGAGAGATCAGGAAACTACAAATGATTCTCCATCTTTAGGGGGAAGATGTAATAGGAGAACTGGAGAGATGTTGCCCATCTGTGTTTTCCAGGTTTCTGGGTCTCCAACAGCTTTTGTCTTGCTCTCTGAGCTTTTTTCCTACAATGAAGCTATTGCCGTTTTTTTGCCAAAAAAAGTTTGAGTGGTGGTGAGCTTTCATTTTAAATCACCAATGTCCCATATTGCAAAGGGGCAGAATACTGATTGTTTCCAGGGATCATTTCCTGGCTCCATTAATTACTAGGGTCAGTCAGCAGCTGGAAAATAAAAGTGTCTTACAGAAATGAAAAGTGGCTTGGCTTTGTCTTAAAAACAAACGTAGGCTCACAGGGTTTCAGCAGAGAGCGTTTACAAGCTGATATATTGTAAATGTTAACGAATGTTAATTATTCTGTTAGTAGAGATTGCTGTTGGAGCAAAAAGAACTTAATTCTAAAGTAAATGTAAGTATTTCAGGCTGCAGTAACTGATAATCTGAGTGGGTTTCGTGTCTTACGGACGCTTAGGAAAATGCTTTCTATGTGAACACCTTGCAACTATGGCTGCTAGTGGAAGAGTTAAAAACAAGCTGACTCCTTTGCATAAAGATTTCTTACTACACCTCAAAGTATCCTTGGACAAATACTGTATATACTTACATTGCTAGCTGAGAACTTTAATGCTCTCTTGAAGGTCATATAATCCATCCTTTTAGTGTTTTTCTGCACTTTACAACTTGGCTATTGCAATTTATTTTTTTTTTTCCAGTAGTTTGTTTCATTTGGTGAATGAAGGAATTGGAGAATTTTTTTCCCTTGTGCTTATTTCTTCATGACGAAGCAGTACTTCCTGGCGGCATGTTTTCGGGGTGGGATTTCCCCGGGACTTGGTCTCTCGTGGTGCCGAGTACACGATGGGCTGCGTGGGGGCCGGGAGCGGTGCAGGACCCTGGAGAGCGCCCGGCTGCCGCCCTGGGGGGGGCGTGGGGGGGCGGTGGGTGTCCCTGTGTGTCCCTGTCCCGGGAGGGCACCGGCCGTGGCTCGCCTCTGGGCTCACAGGTGGCTCTTCTCAGCCGTGCTCAACGGTGAATTGTGTCGCCTGATGCGTCTCCCATTTGGATTGCTTTCCTTATGGGCGTTCGCCTCGGGCTTTAGGTGAGTTTTTGTTCTCGGTGGGAGACTTTTACCTCTATCTCTGTCAACTTTGCTGTGAACTGAAGTTTGGTATGTAAAGATATATAAAATATCAATTATGCTATCCAGCAGAATAGTATTCAGTTATAAATTATGTTCAACTGGATCGCATAATCAAATAGTACTTTTGAACTCCAAAGCTTGGAAGTAATTTTTTTAAAAAAATGCTTTTGAAAGGGTGGGACCCTACAAACTGATTATTTGACTTCTGTATTCCTTTTATTGAAATTATTACTCTATGGTTAGAAGGTTGTCTTGTAGTCCTTTTTTTGCCTTCAAACTGAAGTTATTGGCCAATTGGCATTCAGACGCTTATGTGCAAGATTCGACAAGATGTGCAAGATTGTTACTATTTGACATAATTCCTGTTTATTTGTAATGGTTGATATTGATAAGAAAATGTGATTTAAGACAACTTATGTCAGCTTGTGTAAACCTTCCTTATCCTACTAGCTTCTATGGCACATACTTTAAGCACTGTTTCTTTGTCAACGGGTGTGCTCTCCTGTGCGTGTGTACAGAATACATTTGCAAGCTGGTTTTGCAAAGCTCAATGCAGCTGAAAGTTCTTTTTCCATCCTTTTCCCTGTGCTCTACATTATTGTTTGTTGCATGACTTCGAAGAGTTTGACCCTTGTCCCTTTTATTGCTAAAGGGAAGAACTGTGCTGCTTGTATTGGTGCACATGCTTTATTGCATAGTTTTAGTGCAGTTTCTTTAAAAACGTCTCAGGGGGCTTTCAGCCTTCGTTCGTCAGGGGAGGGCTCCAATGAGACAGCAAGATTGCTGTGGCAAGCTGCCTTCCATGCGTTTGCATTCTCTTAAGTGCCACTTGCCTCTTGACCCTAGCAGCTATGGAAGTCAGTGGGCTGGGTTCTGTTAGACACTCTCAGGCTGACGTTCGTTCCCCAGAAGTATCCAGTGAAACTGGTAATATGAAAAAAATCTATCTACAAGATCTTCAAACAGGGCAAGAAAAAACAATGATAGAAAAAAACCCCTTAATTTTTGCAAGAATAGAGAAATCTGAGTAATGCAAGACACTTGGCAGCACAAAAAGAACTAAATAATCCATATTGAGATGAAAATGTCATGTTAAGCTGTAGAACAGTAATGCTTGAAGAAGACTTGCTGATATTGTTGAATGACTCGGAAATCAAGAAATACCCAAGAGGATTTGCAAATACCTCCTGAAAACAGGCATAGGCCCCCTCCAAATGCTGCTACCCAGTGAAATAGCTGATTTGCAGCAAAACCACTCAGGGTTTATTGTTGCTGGGTTTTGTTTTTTCTGAGTTCTGAATTTCTAGCTGCCTGCATACTAAGCAGATGTAATGCTGAATTTCTACTCTTTATTTTTTTTCTCCACTTGGTTAACAAGTGTTACCAAAGGGTGATGCCCTTGTTTTCTCTTTCATGCCTCAAAGTGGTCATCATTTCTAAAAGAAGTACCCTTGTTCTCTTTGTCGATGCTCTCCTGTTGTCAGTGTTGTTCTCAAGTATGTTTTTGTGCCTGGGAGATTAGAGATATGATTTCCCATGTTTACAGGATAACTCGGAAAAAAATGTGTAGGCTGACATTGGGGTAACTGATTTGCAGTGCGTTCGAGTATTAGGACACTTGATGTTTTATTGGTGCCTTGCAGGCCATAGTCAAATTTATGCTTGAAAAGTTTTGGCAAAAGAGACTTTTCTAGGCAGGCACAGTAATTTTGATTATCAAGTGATGTTAAAAAGAAAATTAAATATTCTTTGAGCTCTTTGCCTCAGGTTTGGATGTGCTTTACTGAACCACATTTAAAATTTAAACCAGATGTCGTTTGTTGTTATAATCTTTAAAATGCTCAGTGAAGATGTTGAACATTAAATAATTTTAAACAGATGGTTTGAATTACGAAAGCCACTTGAGTGCAACAGCAAGTGGAAATACTGTAGTTGCAGTTTCATTGTCTGGCAGAGCATGTTATGCCTCCGTAGAGAAAGAGAATGAAATTTTGGAAAGGAGGAAAAGGGACTGTATCATTATCCCACTTCTATTCGTAGTATGATTATATGATGAAGTAAAGATGAGGATTTTGGCTTTCTTAAGTAGGGTGTAAAGATATGAGAGAGAGCTACTCTGAGACTGGTTGGCAAGTCTCTTGTATAAATTATTATATGCAGTCAATAGGTGTATGTGCTGTGACAGCAGGAATGACTTGATTGCATTTCTTGACTAGTGTAACTCTTTAAAAATCTAAATTAGTAAAAGAATAGGGTAGGGACTGCTAGTACCATCTTAGATGATGTTTAACTGCCATACCATGCAAAATACTGTCAATTAGACAACACGACTTCCACTTTGCTCCCCTGCCCTAAGCAAAAGGATCATTTTTTATGTACGGACAAATTGTACAGTCACTACTTTGACAGTTTAAATTACAAAATGCACAACACTGTTTAGTTGAAAAATGTATTAGTCAGCCAGAAACATAGCAGACATTCCTGTCTTATTTCTTTTTTTTTGTAAAAGATACTTAGCAAGGCCATTGATGCTTATTGAAAATGCATTTCCAATGGATTTTCTTCATCTTAACCAACAGACTTGACAGTATTAGTGAAGCATGGTCCCTCTAAAAGAAATAACTAATTTATCTTGAGCTCCCTGTCTTGACACTTTATTATCCTTAAAAAAATATTCCTGCCAATGGGGCATATTCTGTGTAGTATTTTGTGTATGTTTTATTGCTTATGTGAAGAAAGAAAAATATAAAAGGGAAATGTTACATTTCTCACGAAGAACTATATTATATTGTGGTACAAGTATGGTTTTCTTTGCCTCATAAATAATGCTGAGAGATTATAACTTCAGAGGAATGCAGCTTAGATGTAGATTACCTTGGGAAAATGAGGGCTGCACTTAATTATGTCAGCTCTCCTGTTAAGCACTGAGGAACCTGATCCAGCTTGGGGCTGTGAATGTAGATTCTGTAGCATGAGTCAAAAAAGGGGGGGGCGGTCTTGTCAGCAAGTTATAGATCAACTTGAAAAGAGGGAAAAGCTCATGTGAAATAAACTGCCTGCTTCTTGTCTCTGATGGTTGGGCTTCAGTGGCTCATTGCAGCTGACTTGCTCCCCTGCCACTGTCACAGTCCGGGTGTTGTGGTCCTCACACTGACATGGAGGAGCTCACAGCTAATAGCAGCATTTTTTTGTATTGTTTTGATAGGTACTAGTACAAAGAAAGAGAGGGTCTCTTCATCCCATCTGCCACCAGCCAGGAGCTGAATTTGCTGTATGAGGACTCGGGGGGGTGGAAACCAACCCCCCAAAAAGTCCAAAACCAAGCCAAACAAAAAACCCTTCTCTAATATGTGTGAATCACTTTATTCTGGAAAAATAATTAATTGCTGCTTTTCTTTCTTTAATCTCCTAGACTTTAGAAAGGTGTCTGATGGTTCTGCCTTGTTGTCTGTTGGAATGATTGCTCCCCTGCATCTGCTCGCTCTTTTCTCTGCTCATGTACAACATCCGATAAAGTGAGAAGCTCTGAACTCTGCTGAAGCCCCTGCCATAGCCAGGGCAGCGCTAATTTTCTACTTGCTCTGTTTGTGTGGACAACTCATATTTAACAGGCAGTGAGTAGCTTGGTGGATCTTTAGTACTTTTCTGTTAAGGATCCAAAAATAGTCTTTATTTAAGAATCCACGCCAGCTTTGTTGTTGGCTCCAAATTGTTTGAACAAAAAATACCTTACTGGGATAGCTTAAATTCTGACATAGTGGAGGTTGGACAGTATCAGTATTGGCTCTGAATTTAGTTCAGGAGGCAATGACAGAAGGAAAAAATATAGAAAGAAAAGAATAAATCTGAGTCTGATACATAGTTTACTAATTGGGCTGAGTCTGTAGGGGAGGTGAATTGGCTGTCTGAACTGTATTATAACAAGTGATACGTCTGGATGGACAGTAAGAAATGGCATGTGGCAAATAGGTTGCAACATCCTCTGTTATCTACAAGACTAGAAGCTTCTTTCTTGTCTCTTGGTGTGATAGGCAATGGCTTAACAAAATTAAATAAGAATAATGCAGTCAGGATTTGGGTAAAGCTAGCATGTTGCTTTGTGAGAGTAAGGACTGTGGGAGGTGGTGCACTAAGTCACTTGCTAAGGGATTGCCTGGGAAAGTATCAGAGGACACAAAAATGCTGAGATATCCTTGGCTTAAGTTTTCTTGACAGAAAGATGTAAGATATATTTCCAAGTGACAGTTTGTTTATCCACTTTTTGGATTGCCAGGCACCTGAGGGCAAAGACATTTTTGCACTAGTAATAAATAGGTCTGGCTTCTTGTCCTCCAAAATGAAAAGGGCTGTGCATGTTTGATACATTTCTGTTTTTCTTCTCTTGACGGTCTGTGGCTTTTGCTTTTTCTTACAAGCTAGAGTTTAATCCACATTTTTCCTTTTATCCTTGTTATTTCTTCCTTTTAGCATGCCTTGCAAGGTTTCTGCCTTGAACCATCAAGCACCAGGCTCTATAGAGAAATTTGCTCATGATGACCTCTGTAACAGAGGGTGGAGGAGAAAACTAAAGGACTCTATTTTCCTTTGTGTGGTATCCCATAGAATCTGGATTTCATTTCTGTATTTCATGTGAGATACAGAGAAATAGTATATAGAAAAGCATGTTTCCTCCTAGGGCAGATACATATACAGTGCTAGCTGTGCTTTTTCTGTGCCCAGAAGGCATGAGAGTAGACACTATAGGTTTGAGGGATGGCTGAGCACACAAATTTTACTGAGTTAGCTACTCTTTCTTCTTCTCAGCCAGAAAACCATGCCAGAAGGCTGATGGGCTCCAAGGAGTTTGATACTGATGCTTCCATTTGCAGCTCCTGCTGATGCCAACAGGCCTGTCAGAACGCCTGTGAGATCCCGTTCAGCCTCTGGTTCCCACGTTGGACCTGCAGGTTCAGACTGGCTTTTGAACCACCCTGTCAAATGGTGATGCAAAAGCACAAAGGGGGAAGAAAAGAGGAGTGGAAGACATCTCTGTGTAGCGGAAGACTCAGATGAGTGAAGATCAGTCCATTTTCAAATTTAGAGGTGCTGTCAACTGGTTCCAGCTGATCCTGCACTGGCAGTGTGGAGGCTGACTGCTAAGTGACATCTCTCTTTGGATTTGCAGTTGGAGACCTTGCATCGCATCTTTGAGAACACAGATCAACTGATGATTCCACTGCTCTTGGAAATGGGTGGGGAAAAAATGTGTAATGCTAAAGCATATCATAGGCAGAAAAAAGGCAGATGTGCCAGGAGATCTACACTGAGGTTTTCACTAAATCTTCTTTCTGGCTCATGAAGATTGTGTCCAGATCTTGTAAGGAAAAGGATATTTTCAACATAAATATTAACTTTCCCTCTCCATAGTGATGGGCCCTCATGCAAGAATGCAATGGAGGAGAGATGACCACAAGTATCCAATTTATACTTGAAGTGAGAGATACTAATCTTTTTCTTCTGTTCGTGCCATGAATGCTTGTAGCTGCAATTACACAGCACAAATGTTGCTTAGCATTAATCCTCCTTTTCTATGGAGGTCCATTCACAAATCTCAGAGGTCCCTCTGTCTTTTACCTTCACTTTCTTCCTTGATGATTTACCTTTCATGGTTCAGTGATCCATGGTAAATCAACTTTTAATACTAGGGTTCTGGGGATGGATGGCTGCTCCAAGATGAGATGTTTTTTCTCTGTTGCCTTGTCATCCATTGAACTAATGACTCTTCATATCAAGTGGCTAGAAATGCATGGACAAAATTATCTCGTTCCACGGCAGAATGAAAGGTGATAGCCCATCCTAGATTTAAGACGCTCCAATACCTGCAAATGTGAATTCAAGTGACTTTGGCATTCCTAATTAGGGAAAAGGGTTGTCCTCTGATTTGCAGGACCTATATCTTAACACCTGAAATCCAAAAGTTTACAATTAAATGTTGATAGTGAAATGCTGGTGGTCTGTCCTTGTCAGCTCTGTTGGCCTTAACTTAGATTGTAGCTGGGGTGACTGCTTTATCTCTCTTCCTAGGAGAGATAAAGCACCCTCGTTTTTCTTCCCAGTGTAGGTGCAAACTGAAGATGACTTCTGTATGGTACCTCTGATGCTCTTTTTGATTTCTTTGACTTCCTGTCGTGCTGGCTTTTTTTAGTTAAAAGAACTCTGTGCTGTACCAGTTGGTAGCAATTCAGCCAAGAAATGCACTAGTATCAGCCAAGACCTGTTTCTGCACAGCAATGGATCACTTAGACAAGCTCTTTCTCAAACTGGTTTTTATATGGGAAGGGCCCATTTCAGCCTGTTGTTCAACTATCTTCCACCCGTGTCTGTCTTGGACTGTAGTACCTGCAAGTTCAGAGGAGCTAGCTGACAGGAATACTTTACTTCATTAATATCTGAACCTGTTTGTTTCCAGATGTATTTGTCAGGTCTCTGATAAGTAATTTTGTAATTCAGTGAATATGAATGACTGAATGTGTTATCTGGGTTACCGTTTTGTCTGCTGTAGGGTGGCTCAGAACCCGGTCTTGTACATACAGTAGTTGCAGTGTCTGTCACAGGCAGTGTGCATGGGGGATCCCTCTGGCTGTCTTCAGTCTCTAGGAAAAGCTTTGTGGTAATTAACTTGCCCATTTTCTTTCATCTTGCCATACCTTTTAGGCAAACTAATGTTTCTGTATCATGGGTGAAAACAGAAACTTAACTCTGCGTTCAAGGACCCGAACCTGGCCCTTCCTCTGAGCACTGTCTCCCTTTGAGAGGACTAAGGTGCACGGTCATTCTTTTCTGATACAGTCTCATTGCTCCGCTTTGTCAGATCTTTCCTGCCTGCCCCATTTGGCTGTTAGAAAAGAGGATCTCTACAAGAAATGTTATCCATGTGCCTGCTTGCTTTTCTTTCACCCTTCTTGACAGTCAAATAGGTAGCAGTATCGTGGGCTAAGAAGAAATGGAGGTGTGCTCCAAGTGGCACAGCATGTGTTGAGAGGAGCTGACACTGAGATGGGAATGGACCTGTGGAAAGTTGGGCCCAAAAAAGCCTGGTCTTGGGTGTTTGTCCTACAGGGGTAGAATGGGTGCTTTGGTTTGGAAGTCTCAGAGAAACCCAGGCAGTGATAAAGGACCTCCTTTTCCATTGAATGTTTGAAGAGGATGTATTTCATATATCAGCTGTCTTAAATGAACTTTAGGCACTTTGGGCTTGCAATGACCAAGTTTAGTTGTAACTTGGTCAAGATGAAAAGGTGTAGAAGGTCACTGGTTTTGTAGAATTGCTGTTGACTGTATTTAAACTTTGTTCTTTGAATTGGAGCCTTCTCTAACCACAGATGAGTGCTCATTTGCAACACCTTGACCAATAGCTTAGTAGTTTGAAAGCAAGACTGCCCTTAGGAAAGAGTGCCGGGTGCCATACTGGCATTCAGCTGAGATGCACTTAGGAGCTTTCCAAACACTTTACACCTGTGGGAAAGTTTTTGTAAGCCTGAGGATAGGATGCTCTTCACAGTGATATGTCACAGTGATGACGCACCAAGTCACACATTAAATGAGCAATGTAAGTTAAGCTAGAGGCAGAAGGAGGTGCTCTGGGAGCTGCCTGTCTTGATACCTTCTGATGGTGATGAGCAGTTGGATGTGTTGTGCCCAGATGATTAGTGTAATGTAGTCAAACTGTGGTTGCAAAAGAAAGTTTTTTGTTGTTTTTGTTTTTTTTTAATTAATTCTGTAGATCACTATAGTCTAAGACAGCATTCAATCTGAATTGTGTTGATTGCACTCTGCTGCAAGCAAGGGCTCAGGCCTGGGGGGAGTTAAAGCAAAGAGAAATAGCTAGTGCTGAAAACAATTAGGTTACTAATACTTTAATTAGAAGAATTTAGAATATGTTAAGCTATAGAACTGTAGCACTGGGAGTATCCAACAGCAAGTATCTGGTTGAAGTAACTGCTTTGTTTATTAGGGTGTTTAGTCTCGTCAGTTTAAGGCATGAATAGTTTGGATTCCCTTATCAAACACAACTACATCAAAAGAAAAAAAAACCTATGGAAAATAAAACTGATTGAATAAAATTAGGTCCGGCGTTCAACTTAATGGTATTTCTGTGACTGTGGTTTCATGTATTTAAATTCATGCAGGAACCCTGAGTACTGAAAAATAAAAAATAAACAAACTGATATTTACAAATATTCCAAGTCTCTCTTGGAATCTCACTTGTAGACACAGAAGCCCATAAGTTCCTGATTAATGAAAAGTTTTTGTTTGATCACTTAAGTGTGACTACTATGTGTCTCTTTGAAATGTTGTATTTAGTTATCTTGATCTTGTTATGTGGTTTTCTCTCCAAATCTCAAAAATGAGAAATTACTATATTAATGTTTCTGATTAGGACTGGAGTTGTTGCATCTGTGTTTCAGTAGCGAAAATGGGTGGACTTGGAAGTTATGGTTAAGTTGCATACAGATCTGAATCTTCTTTGCATTAGTAAGCAATAGTAGATATTAACCTTCAAAATTTTTTTTAGTATGTGGGGTTTTTTTCCTGTTTTTCCTGGCCCTTTAGAATTTTTATTTAAAAAATATCTGTCAGAGTTAAGGTTATGTAGTAGTGTAGTCTTTTTTTCTTTATTTGGTAAGAATTATAGTCTTACTGTGTGGTGGCTGCCTGTGACTGTCCAGCTACTGGAATTCTGTAAGTAGCAAGATAAACTTATATATTGTCATTTAGAAGCACTAACTAGTTTCTGAAACAAAGAGTTTATTTTAGAGAGAGGTTTGTATTTACATAGGTAATTGAATATCTGAACCTTCCAGGCTGTTAGGAACTTCTGTTTCTAAATTGGTGAGTGGGGATGTTGCTTTGTTGAGATTGATAGTTAGCTAGTATTTAAATAACTAAGTTAGCAGCCTGGATAGCACTAATAGTACTTTGTCAGAACTAAGCCTCATTCAGGCTCAGATCCCACACTTGCCTGAGTCAATATAAATATTTGCTTTGCCTTCAGTAGGCATGAACCCCTCAGTACATGTGGCAGACACATAATTTCCAGCATACATGGTATTAAACATATTTGTATCCCTAACCTGACTTCAGAGGATGAGAGGGCAGAAAAAAACATTTAAAAAGGGAATATCATTATCAATGAAACATAATCCTTCAGCCGTTGTGGTTTTGTGACCTGTTTTAGAAGAGGAATAGTGTTTTGCCCTCAGCAAAGCATCTTTATTACTTTGAAAGAAGTTTTCTGTTTCTAGGCAGAATATAACGAGCCCAGAATTGATAGTAAACTTCGAAAAAGCAACTTTGGATGGATATTTGCTATAGGATGGCTTTCCCTATCTGTCTTTTGCTTATGTTTGCCTTGACATACCTCAACACTGTCATGCGGTCAGCTGGCAGAGGGTAGTATCTTCATGGAGACATTGCATTGTCTGAGTCTTCTGTCACTGATGTAGGTAACAAAAAAACTGCTGAATATCAGACAAACTGGCTTGATTTAATGGTCTTTTGAAGCCATCTGATACCCCACTAAACGCCAGAGATGAGTTGCTGAGACATAATTACTATCTGAAAGTCTGAATTAGCCACGCAGTGACTTTTGACCAAAACTTCTGGGGAAAAAGCTTGTTGGAAGCAGAGATTGATTATGGATCCTGAGTAATGACTGTGGTTATGGTACTCCCATTCTATAACAAATGAAATAATATTGATTCTGATAAGTCTCATCTGCCTAACTATTTTTCTCACTCCCTTGCAGTGTTGGACTTTGCCTTGCCAGCCTGCTGTTGCCATGGCTATACCAGTCTTCATACTCGCTGGTCTCCTTGTGCATTTTGTGTTCTTGGTCTCCATTTTTGACATCTACTTCAGCTCACCCCTGGTTCATGGTATGACTCCTCAGCAGACTCCACTGCCACCTCCAGCAAAACGTCTTGTACTCTTTGTTGCTGATGGACTGCGGGCAGATTCACTGTATGAATTGAACAGCAACAATACATCCCAAGCCCCTTACTTGCGGTAAGTCCATCTGAAAACCCTACTGATGCAAAAGATTTCACTTCTGGAGGCAACTCTATATAAGAGAACAAGAGGAACGATGGCAGCTGTGGTGGTTTGGGTACTGCCTTTTCTCTGCCTTTGAAGTAACAAGCTTTGCAGAAATGCATGAATTTGAGTTGGCGTCCCTTGTTGTCAGTAAAGCTGCTAAACCATGAACAGAGTAAATTGAGTCAATATTGTCCTCTGAAAACTACAGCTAGCCAGTAAGACACGAGTGTGAACTTTCTCCATTCACATCGGCGTGGTATCAGTTCTGAAGCCTAACAGAGTCACTAGTTTAAACTGCTTCCTGGATGTTCAGTTTAGGAGTAGTAGTTCATTAATGTGCTTGTCTTCTAATTCAAAGCTGCTGATGAAGCTTTTTAAGGAGTGATTAAAAAAGATGGCCTGAATGGATCTAACAGCAGCCTGCCACTTCCTATTTGTTCCACCCTTCCTGCATGTGTGACCCTGCTGTCTCTCTTGTGCTCTCTAGCATGTGTCTGTTTTATGGAATGATTTGGTTTAAGATTGTGAAAAACTAGTCCTGCCAAAAAAGTGTTAAAAGTCATATCCTTGAGTGCTTAAAACTAATTTTCACCACCTTCCCTGTTTCCTTATATCAAGATAATTATTTGATCATAAGACAAATAATTTCTTGGTCTAAAAAAAGTAGATGGTCTTAAATAAGACTACTTTTATGTAATAGCACTGGTCTGGCTTGAATATTAGAGCAAGCCTGAATAATCAATCATCTGAAGCTGTTAGAGCATTTGCATCTGCTATAGAAATCTGAGGAGCCCTTGCTACAGCATTTGCCAGTCTATATAGGATTACTTGTACCTGCTTTTCCTCTTGTGTTTTTGTAAGGTGCCGTCTGCCAATGGCTGATGGCAGACGTGAGTGTGAGTTTTCCGTGTCGTCTTTAGTAGTGGACTTCACACTTCCTCCAGATCAGTTTCTTCTTTTAGCAGTAAAACTGTTGGTCTTTTGCACCATCAACAACAAGGTGTGAATGCTGTAATGGCTCCATCACTAGGGGCAGTGGTGTGTAGAGGCTAGGAAAGAGTTATAATGGATATTTTTGCCCTCCAGCATTATCACGCCTATCTAGAAATAAAAAGTTAAACCCTGTATTAGCTTGCCCAGTTGGGCAAGCTTGCGCTTTTGCTGTCTCTGCTTTACCTTGTTTGTGGAGTTACAGACTTTCTATTTCAAAATCTATAGAAGTAAAAATATTGTCACTTGTGCTGAAAGTACATGGCTGAATGGAAGGGAAGAACTGCCTTGTAACAAGCAAAGGTGCTGGTAGGTCACTGAGTGGAATAAAATGCCAGTAGAGGATTGAAGTGCCATGTCTCTCGTTGTCTATCAATCTGCATATAAATACACATGTGTGTGACCATGTGTATGTGAGAGATGATGAAAAGAGAAAACATGTGGCACGTCATGCCTTTTGAAAGGTGTAGGACTAGGCAGTCCAGGGCATATCTTCAGCTGTATTACATTGTTATGGTTTAAGCCCAACCAGTAACAAAGCACCATGAAGCTGCTTGCTCACTCCTCCCCACTGGCCCCGGTGGGGTGAGGAGGAGAAAATATAAAGAAATGCTCATGGGTCAAGACAAGGACTGGGAGGGATCACTCACCACTTATGGTCATGGGCAAAAGACAGGCTTAACTTGGGGAAAAACAAAATCAGTTTAATTTACTACCAAAGATAGTGAGAAGTAAAACCATAGCTTAAAACACCTACTGTCCCCCCTTCCTTCCTGGCTCAACGTCACTCCCGTTTTTCTCCACCTCCTTCCTCCCAGGGAATGGTGTTTGGGGTCAGTTCCTCACACCTTGTCTCTGCTGCTCCTTCCTTCTCAGGGGCAGCACTCCTCACACTCTTCCCCTGCTCCACTGTGGGGTCCCTCCCATGGGAGACAGTTCTCCATGAACTTCTCCAACGTGGGTCCTTCCCATGGGCCGATCTTCAGTCACAGACTGCTCCAGCGTGGGCTTTCCCATGGAGTCCCGGCCACCTTGGGGGCCATCCCCCTGCTCCAGCGTGGGCTCCTCTCTCCCCGGGCTGCAGGTGGGCATCTGCTCCCCGGCTCCCCTCCGTGGGCTGGGGGGGGACAGCCTGCCCTCTCACCGTGGGCTGCAGGGGCATCCCCTCCTCCTTCACTGCCCTCGGTGTCTGCAGAGGGGTTCCTCTCCCATTCCAATCCCCCCACTCACTGGGGGTTCCCCTCTGAAATCTGCTCCCCCCGAGGCGCTGCCGCCGTCGCTGAGGGGCTCGGCCTGGGCCAGCGGCGGGTCCGGCTGGGAGCCGGGGAAGCTTCCGGCAGCTTCTCACAGGAGCCGGCCCTGCGGCCCCCTCCCCTGCTACCAAAACCCTGCCACACAAACCCAAAATATATATATATATATATACTGCTACAGCTTCAAAGCAAGAGGCTCAGCGTTTTGTCACCAAACCTTTGAGCTACACACCTTCCAAAAGTTAACCTTGTAAACAGGTCAACAAGATCAGATGTTGGTTGCTGGAAGTGTTTCCTTTTTTATTCTGCCAAGTTACTGCTGTCTAAGCTTTCCTTTTTCAATAATATTAACCCAAAGTATATGTAATTTAATATTAAGTTCACTTTTTTGCACATTCATTCCTAAGTGCCAAGTGTTCAGTCCCTTATCCGCTTTATAGTAGCAGACAGTGTTAACAACCAGATTACTTGTCTCACCCAGGTGGAGCACTTGGGGCACTACTGCGTTGTTAATGAGGAAAGATTATTTTTAAATGAGCAAGAACCATTCTTGTAGCAATGTGCTATAAATACAAGCAAAGTTTTACTAGGTACATAAAATTAATAATGAATATCCATTGGGCTTGGAGCAGATTGCTGGCTGATATATGCCCAGTACCTAGTCTTTTCTCTTACAAATATTCTTGGAAAAAAACTCTGTTCTTCAGCAGTGCTGTGGTAGTTGTGAGGGACGGTAGGTGGTCTGAATTGCTGTGGTGGTGATTTTGGAGAAGATGTTTTCTTCCTTTGCCTGTCATGTTTCAGCAGTATTACTATATCATATTCATCATTGTTATTATGGGTAGCTAATATTTATACTGTCAAGGAAATTATTTTTTTTAAATGGTTCTTCTGAGTAAAAGGCTTTGAAATAATTCAGAATAGCTCAATGTATTTTGATCAGGTAAATGACAGTATTTGGCTATATTTTTTTCTGCCTGGTATGTATTATTGTTGACTTCAGATCCTATGATAGAGCCCCACAAAAGCAAAGGTAAAGGATTACTTTCCAACTCAATAGAAATCACATTCTAATTAAAACAATTTCCTACCTGTTGTGACAAGTATGAGGAGGGCCAAAAGTGTTTTATGTTTGTCCTAAATCTTCCACTAATGCTAGTTTAATACATTTTGATTGGAGTCTCCAGTGAGAATAAATTAGAAACCACTTTAACTAATACTTAAATACTTTTTTCAAATTAGTACCTTTTTTAGTACAACTTGTCTTAAACCCTAGCTGAAATGAGAGCTAGGAATAACATGTCAGAATGCTATATCACCTTTTACAATTTTCACTGTGATATTTGGGCTCTTCCAAATAGTCCTGTGAGCTTTCAAATAGGCCTGAGAATGTGAGGTCTAAGATGAATTAAAAAAAAACACAACAAGCAAACTGTGAATTCTGCAAGCTTAGAGCAGAGCCTGAAATTTTAGGTTATGGTTTGATTCTTATTTCATTAGTGAGAAATATATTTAGAGCAGGGTGTACAGATCTTGTAATTAACAGTTGTATAAAATCTCTGATAAAAATAAAGTTACAAATAATAAACTTAGAATCTACTTGTGCTAAAAGAGATCCAAAAAAAGTATAGCAAGTTTTGTAGCTTATATCGTGAACAACAAAAATACAATTTCCTGATAGATTTGACTCTTAAAAACTGCTTTGAATTTGTTCAGAAGATTCTGCTGCTTTTTTCCTAAAAGTTAGTATAAGGTATGTCCTGGTGCATTTTGCGTTCCTTCTTGCCTTGCTGTGACAGTGGGCGGTGAATCTTTCTCTTCTTCCAGAAGATGGAGACAAGAAAACGGCATATGGTAATGTTCACTGCTTGCTCTCCCACAGGCTCCAGCTGTTCATATCCTCAGCAGACAAGAGTAGTTTGAGGCTGTTCCTTACACCTGGACTTTGTCCGCTATTTTCTTTGCTTTTTATCTAACTATTGTATGTGCATAATCCCTAGACAATTTATGTATTTCTGTGTATGTGATGAGAAGGTATTCTCCTTTACTTCAGTGTCATTGTGAAAGATACAAGGTTTACTTAAATTTTCTCCATGTTGCTGAAATGATTTGCACCTTCTGTTTACATGGTTTTTAAATTCACTTGATGCTGGCTTCCAATATTCAGCACAGATGAAGGCAGACATGGTCACAAGAACTAATTATAATTGAGCATATTTAATGCGTAAGAGAAGATTGAACTAGACACTTTCAAGCTAAATGGAAAGAACAAAGTAACACCAGGCAGAAACAATCTGTTGGGGGCGGGGGGGGGAGTAAGCTATAGCAGAAAGCAGCAGAAAAAATAGTACGCTAATTCTAAGCTTATTAGAAGAACATCATCTAAACTCATCTGTTTGCAGTCCTGATGGGCCACAATAGTAATGTTCCCTGTGGGGTGTTATAATATAGAACTATTTGCAGGTTAATGTTCTGCTTGTTTTGCTGCACAGCAGGCGGTAGTGAAAACCTGCTTTAGTCTGGGGTTTTTTTTTGCATTTCCTGCCTCACATCTACCTGTCACTCTTTTTATCTGCAATTCATTGTACTTTAAAGAAGTCGTAAGCATTAACTGCCTTGTATCCTGTTTTCAGGAGTATTCTAGAGAATAATGGCAGCTGGGGAATCTCTCACACCCGGGTCCCAACAGAATCCAGGCCAGGGCACGTTGCACTTATAGCTGGATTTTATGAAGATGTCAGTGCAGTTGCTAAAGGTATGCTGGTCCTAGAGCTTTGAACACTGTCCTGCAAAATAAGGTGTTCCAGTGATGTGCTGTGCTTCTAGATGATTATTGATAAATACCTGCATAGTGGTTTGTGTACCAAGATCATACGGAAAAGAATAATTTTGGATGGATTTCCCACTCTTAATATTGATAGCTATGAAAATATTAACTTATGAAAGCTATTTTGTAACATGGTAAAATTTAGCACCCTGAGTCTAAAAGCAGAAGTATTTTATCGTGTGACCTCTTCATATAACAAGAGTTTTTAATTATCGTTTGGGATGTAATGGGAGATGGCTAAGTAGATGCTGCAAACAAGAAGTGAACTGCAGTGTCTTAGCTGAACCATTGCTAGGTTGAGTTGGAGAACCAGTAGCAAAAAAAAGTGAAGACCCCAACTATGTGTTTTGTCCAGAGCTAGCTGTTACTATATGCTTTGTGGTTAAAAATGTGGAACAAGCCTTCACATTACTGACTTGGTCTTTTGCGTGGTACTCTGCTTTCCCCCAGGCTTCCAGGCCTGTACATTTGTAATGTTGTGTGTTAGTTTTGGACAGGGGAGGTAAGAGGAATTACTTGGTCTTGTCCATATTCCTAATCAAAAGGTTCTTCCTTCTGACATCTGCTACAAATGCAGGAATTGCTGTTAAGAGCATCTCTGTTTCTGTCAGCTGCCTTGTCATGGAAACAGAGCATCTTGAAGGTTTTATTGTGATGAGGTGGAACATGACTGCTGGAAATATATATGAGTGTAATTTATTGCTGAAAATGCCGAAAGCTGAGTTCAGACAACAGGGGATTTAGAATTCAGGAGAATTTTAGCTGTTTAGAAGGTAAACCAGCTGTGTGTTTTGTCTGTTTGAATCCCTGTGTAATGAGATTGGCTTAGGTTTTCAGCTCACTTAATGAATGGGGGACTCATTGCAAATAGAAGTTGAAATGGAAGTGAAATGAAGACTCTCAAAGTGGAGTTCATTGTGAAATAATGTAAGGGAAACTTTAAAAAAAAAAAAAAAAAAAGAAAAGGAAAAAAAAAAACCAAAATAAAACATTTCCCATGGACTATCAAACTTAGCAGTCAGTTAGATCTGGCAAATCCATTTAAATCCAGGTATGTTTGTTTAACAGGATGGAAGGAGAATCCAGTGGAATTTGACTCCATTTTCAACGAAAGTAAATATACTTGGAGCTGGGGAAGCCCAGATATTTTGCCAATGTTCGCAAAAGGTAAGGTTTAAATTTTTTGAATCTTTAACACATAGTTATCAGGTAGTAAAATAGACACACTTATAATTTTTGAGTTAGAGAAGAAGGTGAATGAAGTATTTCCAGTTTGTATATTAGTGTATGCCTGATTTCTAGTTTGTGAACTCAAAACTGGGTGGAGAAAAAGAAGCAAGGTTTTAAAGAGGATATCCCTATTTATTACTCATCCATTTAAGTAGACCGTACCTAATTCTATCAGTATACTGAAGGAAACATAGCCTTCGTTAAAAGAACCTAATATTTTTTCTTTGTTTGGGGTTCGAAGCTGTTTGCAAGCCTGCAGCTGGGGTTTTTCTTCCTCTGCATGCACCTCCCAGTGAGTCTGGTGATAGAACTGCAGACATGCTTTTTAGTGTCTGAGCTGGAGAAGTAGCTTATTGTGGGTTATCCTGCTTCTACTTCAGAACAATAATGTGTAAAGAGAAGAACTATATGCAAGTAGGAATGGCCTGGTACTCTTCCTAAAGCTGAGGTCTTTTCTCCACGGTGTACAGTGTATTAAAGTCTTGTCATCCCGGTACAATTGGTCTGTGAGCATGCAGAGATTGCTGAGCAACACTTCAAACATTTAAAGGATGTCTAAGTTTAATTCCGTTTTGTTCTTGGAAGAATGAGGTCATGTAGACCCTTTCCTATAATCTCAGAGTAAAACAGACTGAAGTGAAAAGGGGACAAACTAGGGTCATACGCTGCTGTTCTCTTCTAACTATTGGCATTGACAAATCAGAAAAATACGATAGGCAGGATAAGAGTGGAGTCTAATATTGGTTTAGAAAAAGTGTACATCATATTCCTCATGGTGATTCTTGAACTTTTTCTGAACTCCAGTGTCTTCCCCCTCTTCTACTGATATTGCACACACGTGCCTCTTTCCTCTTCTTTGCTTGATCCTCGTTAAGTTTATAGTAAGCTGTAAAAATGTCTCCTGATAATTTCCCATGACCTCAGATTACAGCTTGTGTTTGGGAATATTGTGATGGTGGCTGGGAAGAGGGGAAAGGTAATACACTGCCCTTGCACAGATTATTTAAATTTTCGGAGATACGTTCTTGGAAAAATATTTGGGGAGTTCAAAAATTTCCCAGACCCTATCCTTCTATTAGTTTTGTTTGAGTAAGAAGATAAGCAGAGGACTTGGAAGCAGCTTTGATGTTATCTGGAGGGATGTGCAAGGGTAATTACCATACTGTCTGTTGACAGTTTTACCATACTGTTGTTGGTATGTCTCTCAATATGGCTTGTTTTGAGTGACATCAACAATGAAGCTTTCTTTTGCAGGGGGAGGGAAATGCCTCAAAATTGAGAAGGGTTTAGTGCAGCACTGTATCTGAGAAGTAGATGCTGTATGGGAAAATGAATTATAGTTTCTCATGATAGAAAGGTAGATTAAGTTCCTTTTAGTAGAAAAAGGTATTTCCCCTTCTTCCAAAGAGGAGAAGTTTTATAATACAGAAAGGATTTTATAATACAGAGTTTCCAAAGATGAAAAGTTCTATAATACAGAAGGGAATAGAATCAAGTGTTTGTTCTTTAACTCTACTTTTACAAAAAAGCCAAAAAGGAGATAGGGGAGCATAGCTTACTTTCTCTCCCTCTTTCTATGTTGCAAATCAGTGACATCACAGGACTCTTCTTGTGTATATTTTATCATGCCAGAATGTTCAGAATTTTATTAACTGTTTCACTGCTTTCATTGGATGATGCATGATGAGTATATAACACCTGCTGGGTTTTTGGAAGGAGAGAAAAATCCTTTGTTTCCTGTCATTATCGATGTTCTTTTGATAAAAAAAATATTTCAGTGAAATAGTTGAGGATTCTATAGAGAAGGTAAATAAAATGCTCACAGATACCTTTCAATATCAAAATAGATATGCATGAAATCTAAATTTGTCTAATGACTGTATGATTAGTATTTTAGTCTGAGAAAATGTCCGAAGTACCTTTGCAACTGGTGTCCAGTTTACTTGCATCTTAAGCAGGATTGAAAGGTGTTAGTTTCTAATAGTTACATTTACTTAAGCTACACAAATGCATTGTGCTAATTTTAACCTTATTTTCCACAAAATTTTTAGATTATGATGTTGAAATTATCTGAAAATAATGTACTTGGAAATAAAATAGGCATTTTCAAAAATGCTCCTTAAAATTTCGAGTATTTCTTCTACACTTGCCAGAATTTGATGTTTAACTTGAACAGTCCAGTCCTGTTCTGTTTTGTCAGGGGCCTAGGTTGGAGTATAATCCAGTGTATTAAATGCCATGCTGAAAAAGGAGCTGAGGCTGTTGCTTCTGTTAAGGGAAGTAGATATTAGTCCTTTGCACCTAGATTGCCATTTGTTCCACAGGTTCCCTTTCTCTCTCAGAAACTAGCAGCAAGGCTAGGGTTATTGTTTAGCTTGAGTATGAAGAAGGGTATCATCAAAACCATGGGGACAACCGGGACAAACCTTTGTCAGGGTTATTCTGGACAGACAGACCTCTCGATCTGCTCTTCTAGTTCCTTGTTCCTACAGTGTACCAAGAAAAATGCAGAATTTCTCACGTTCCTCACCTGGCTGTGTTTGACAGCTCTCTGATGCCCACGCTCTGTCAGCTCAGTGTCTGACTGTCCTTGTGCCTTCATTCTTTTTTCCCCTCTTTTGTGCATGCAAAATTAGCTAGCAAAAGTCTCCTGCTGGTCTGGGCTCTGACCCATGAAAGGCTTGTCAGACACGGTACCTGCCCCGCTAGCAGAATGAGAGCTTTGCTTTACACAGGATGTAAATCTTACTGTAAGACGGTGATAACGATCCCTGATCCTAATATTTGAATATTGATGTTGAGGGTGAGATGATGTACCAGACAAGCCTGCTATAGGAATAGCTGGTGTCTGGTGTGGGAGTTGCTGGCACCTTCAGTTATTTCCCTTCGTGTAATGGCAGCACAAAACCCAG
Source organism: Aviceda cuculoides (assembly GCA_035590195.1). Lineage (NCBI taxonomy): Eukaryota > Metazoa > Chordata > Aves > Accipitriformes > Accipitridae > Aviceda > Aviceda cuculoides. The sequence continues at coordinate 12,556,763 of JAVJGG010000030.1, read as the reverse complement.
TAGAGCTCTGTGCTCACTTCTAAAGGATGTTTTTGTCCCTGGATTCCTTCTACTTTGCTATCCCATCTTTGCTTCCTCATCCCCAGACTTAAAGAAAGTATTAGGCACACTGTTGCCTGCCACCTCTTGAATGACAGAAATAAAATAATATTTTGTAACATTTGACATAGTAGGGTTTCTTATTTAAAAAAAAGTAAATTATTTTATGAGCTATGCAAGCACTCCAAAACATTGGCTTTGTTTTGCCACTGTTTCTCTTTAAAGCAATGCAGAGTTGGGTGGGATGTTTTTTTTTTGCTCTGGTAGAAATTACCAATGGGTAAGTAGTAGATGTGTTCCTTTGCCCAGTCTGCAAACTGCATGCTTTCATTTGGCTTCTTTGGTGTGGCTCAAAGATGGGTCTTCTCAGGTTTGCTGTGGCACTGCAGAAAAACAGTATTCTCCACTGCTTAGACCATCAGTCACCCTGACAGTGATGGCCAGGGCCTATTTCTTCTTTTGAACTCATTTATTCACCAGTCGGAACTCCTGAATTCGCTTTTTAATGCCTGGGAGTATTTTCTTCCTTTTCTTTCAGACTGTGAGAACTGCAGCAAGTGTTCTGGGTTATAAGTAGTAGTAATGTCTCCTGGGGGGCAGGGGGAAGCTGCACCAGAAAATCTGTGCCAGCTTTCATCTTCCTGGCCTGAAATACCTGTATCCCATGTGTGGGTTTGGACATAATCTTGGTTAAACAGCTGCCTTATACTGGGATGTTAGTTCATTCACAAGCCTGGAGCTTACAAAACTGCATTATGTAATCGTGACATCCAGCAAATGAGTTATATTCTCTCTGGCCATCAACTGATTGAAGAACATTTTCCTTTCTAGGAGTTTATGTAGTCACAGTAGAAATAGCATCCCTGAGCTGTAACAGCTCAGCCATTGACTGAAATCTTTCATTAAACCTCACCTGAAGTCCTGGAAAGATCTGAAGTTAGAAGTTTACTTTCTTCCAGGTCTTCATCTTTTTTCCCCTCCTCTCTCTGCTTTAGTTTCTTGACAGTGAGAACAGAATGAAATTGCCTTGTCCAGATGCTGTGTTTTCGCATCAGTGGCCCTCACGTTGTACTTTATGCCTGAACATAGTCCAGTACTTCTCCTTTTTGTATTTTTAATCCAGGTTTTGAAGATGCAGACTTTGAATATTGTCTTTCTGAAGTCACCCACTTGGCTTTCGATACTGCGTTGCCTCCTAGAATTGATGTTGTACAGTAACTAAGTTACATCCCTTCCATTGACTTCCTTGTAGGTGTTATATGATGTTTTTCTGTGTAAAAGGCTTCATTGATAGGGCATTGTCTTGTATAATTCAGTTCAACAACCAAAAGCTAAGTACACTTTCTTAAACACCCCCCTCCCCAACCATGTGTGTTCAAACAAGGCTCTTAATGTGTAGCTTCCTCTGTTAGAAGTTTCTCAGTGAACTTCCTTGTTTCAAAACTAAATTCTGTTTAATTTGCTTTAACTGGCATTTGTCCTGTTCCTAACTGCTTTTTCATACTTTATTTCGTCACCTGAGCATACTGGACAACATTGCTCCTCATTCCTCTGAGGTGCTGATAAGCTAATGAGTAGAAATGGTATCCAGGCTTCAAAAAAACATAAGTTATGGGAAAGTTTAAAATAAGGAGAAAACTTCTTTGACTTCTCTCAGGTTTGTCATTCTTGATAGGTTTCTACTCCTATGCATTAGTACTCATGCATTATTTATTATGAGAAAAGGAAGAAAACTTTTCTCTGTCTCCTATTCCATCTATATTGTTTTTGCAGGTGCTACTGGAGATCATGTTTATACGTTTTGTTACGCAGCAGAAAGTGAAGACTTTGGAGCACAAGATGCAGCCAAGCTTGACACGTGGGTTTTTGATCATGTTAAGGTGAGCAGAGATCTTTTTATGTTATCAGTATATAAAAAGCACAGCTGGATGTTAACTTTATCATAGAACATGTTAACTTTATCATAGAACTAGAAAGTAAGAAACCTTTGAGAGACCTGTCACCTGGGGTCATGAGTAAAAATTACTTGAACCGATTATCATGATGAGCGTAATGGAAGCTTAGTGGAAGTATTTGTGATTCAATGCTAATAAAAAAACTAACACTAATAGAAGTACCCTTTAAAAACATTCTCGGCTTTTCTTTGTCTTAAATTTATGTATAATCTGAAACCTACCTTAGTGTACTGGAGACCCTTTAAAATCTTGATTGTGATTAGTTAAGGATTTTAAAACCAGTACTATGGTGTGGCAGAAATGGCAAGTCTTCATTATGAGAATGAAGTGGACAATATTATTGGCTTAATTTTTGTCAGGCTTGTACCCACTGTTATTATACAGTGTGGCTTGTTCTGGTGCACGTAGCTGGCTCCTGACTATCTACTGTGGTTCATGCTATGCTGTGGCTGCTGGAGGAGTCACAGTTAGTTTGGGCGGGGGGAAGTGGAGGGGGGCAGA
>JAVJGG010000030.1:12528220-12548835 GCA_035590195.1 Aviceda cuculoides | reverse complement strand
TGTAAGCTGAATGCGTGCTTATCACATAGGGACCAATTAGTATTAAGCTTTTGTCGCGTGAACCTTGGACTACTGTACAAAAGAGTGCTAATATAGGCAATAAACTGAAGTTCCAACATCTCTTCAATGAGGATGTGCGGTTCATTCTGGGCAGATCTCCTACATCCATATACAGCATATCTAACAGACAAATGTGGTTCAGAGGGCTTTGTAAATGAATTTTACATGGAAAAGTTCAGATGAAAGAGCCCTGAAACACTGTCTTTAACATCATATTAATTCACCAGGACATGAGTTTGCCACATGTACAGTGAAACTCTTTCTTGAGGTATGCTCCAATGATGATAACACCTAATATACTGTGTTTCGGTGGGACTCTGTTTCCACTCTTCAGTTCTCTGATGATTGTGGATATTACAGCTCTCTGCATGCCTTAGCCAAGAAGTTACAGTGCTGTAGTCTTGGTCTGCTTCATTGATGAGACATTGAATAGGATTAAATTGGAGTTTATTGATGCAGAGGATATAGTGCTGTGTTCAGCAGCTGGATAAACATCTTTTTGGAGAATTCAATATAATCTTTTTTGGAAGATGCCAGTATCTTTTTTTTCTCTCTTTTGTCATCCTTGCTTGTATTGCAATAGAAAAGGTAATTTGCATAAGGTTTAAAAAGCCATAACATTGGTTCTGAATTCATAAGGTGAAAGGGTAAAGTTACTGGCTTTTGCAGATTTAAGACCATCTATAGATTATTTAAGCTCTTCCAGAGAAAGGTCTTACCTGGGGAAGCAAGAGGAGGTAGTTGAAAGGGAGGAGGTGTATTTAACCCCCCCTCCCAGGGATTCACAGCCTTGTCTAATCAGCAGGCAGATGCTCTGTGGATGTGAGAACCTGTTCTCTACATCTGTTCCTGCCTCATCCTTCCCTGTTGTATTCCCCTTGCATGGATTCATAGATTCCTCTACAGGCAGTGAGGAGGGCGTCACAGGACTCGGTCTCTTCTTGGGAAGATCAGTGGAGGATATAATGTCTGTGGTGGGCACTGCAGAGTCCTCAAGAACAGTTTGGGGGGGGGTTCTTTGATATAAATTTGGGGAAGCTGTACCTTAGTGGCTCGCCCTACAGGTTGACCAAGGCAGAGAATCTATAGTTGAGTAGTCTACCATTTAGCAGACTTTCTACCACTTCCCCTGTTGAAATAGTACAGAATAGAAATTACATAGGAAATATAACATTGATCTAATTTTCATCAGCAAAAGAAGTAGCATGCTGCCAGATGAGGAGAAACAGATGCAGGGCTTCTGGAGATCTGGGCTTACCATTCTAATGTGTCTTGGGAACATGCACTATGAATGCTTGCATTCTTCTAGATTGTGCTGCAAAACATTTAAGAAAAATGGGTCAGCTTTTTTTTTTTCTACTAGTATGTCTGTAACTTGTTTAATATAGTGATGCAAGAGATTCCTTGAAATAGGGGCTGATCCTGCATCTATTAAAGCAAATGCAGAATGAATCTCATAAGCAAAATCTTCCAGTATTTGCATCTTCTTGATTTTTTTATTGGTAATTAATTGTTATAAGCGTATGCAAGAAGCAAGTAATGATGAAATCAATGCCTTGACATATTGTCAGAAACTGTTTGATACAACCAGGTTTCTTAAACTAGTGCTTGAGTCCTGTGGAAAGATGGGAAGGTATACTCACCCAGTTCATGGGTGAGGTAGAATGAGAAAATTAACCTGTTTGAGTATGTGTGTAAGTCTCACTGGTGAGATGCAACTTCTTGTTTCTCTGCCATCTATGTTGTAATTACTGCACTTTACCATGTGGTCGGAGGAGGTCTGTTTTTATTTCCATTTCAATGAAGCAGTTCCATTGCTGCTTCAGATCTGGTATCCTCAGTAAAACATGAGGAGCTGTTCTTCCTGCAATTACAAGCTTTTACAATGTTAATCTTTCATGTTTTCCTCTTTCCTCTGCAGTTAAGTTGTTGCCATCATTCTTGGTAATTAACTGTTTTATTAGCAAGCTCAGTGTATGCCCTTAATCCCCCTAAGCAGAAACAGTCTTTGATTTAAAGCTGCGATGGCAAATAATAAATGGTAAGTCATTCCTTCTAAATGATGGTGTATGGTAGCCTTGCTTGGATTTATATCAAGTGTGGAATGACTTATCTTTTGGGACAGCCAATAACAATGTTATCCTATGCCTTCAAGTAAATTTGAGGTGGTCAAGTAAGGAAATTTGGAGGGAAAAAAAAAAAAAAAAATCCTGCCTGCTGCCTCCTCTCCCCTTGAAAGCTATGGGAATACTAGGCTAGACTTGAGTAACCCACCACCCTCCCACCCCCTCACTGGCTGTACCTCTGAGGACTGCTTCAGATGACATGAGTGAGGTAAAGCCTGCCCTTCTGTCTTTAGTGGTTTGGTAGTTGTTTTAGGCTTAAAATGCAAATTTGACTTCTGACTTTCTATCTTTTTTTCTTATGTATTTGACAATGTTCTCATGCTGAAAAGACGTAATCAAGCCAGTCTTTGATCTTGGATATTGTTAAAACAGATGGAAATTATTCTTTCAGGGGAAGCTGGAAATTACAGGAGACTAACTGTAGGTGAATATATATTTTGCAGGTGATTATTCTTTAAACATAATAAATTCCACTAGAGAATTTTTCAGTGTATTCTGAATAGATTTTTTTAAATTTTATTTTTAAATTTTTTTTCTTTTTTTATTTTTTAATCTGCCATCTCATTTCTGGAACTCTCCATTTCATGCTCACCTGCTGGCTGGGGCCAGCAAGCGAGAATCTTTGCAGGTGAGGACCACACTGAGGCCTGAGTCAAGATCTTCTGAAGTCAGTCAAGTGGCTCCTACTGGCATCCACAATCTCTTGATCAGGGCTTTTACAAGTGGTGGTATGATATATGATGTGCTCTGGATTTAGGTGAAATCGGTATTTTCAGTGACTTCAATGGCATTTTGGAGTATACCTTATTCTGTATGGCTGAAGTTTGTTTTTCAGTGTATATGTGTACATGTACACAGATATTGTTGCATCTCAATACCATTTAAACTGAACAATCTGTGACTGGTTAAAAATCTTTTAAGTTGAACAGCTGTTGTGGTTTAACTCCAGCTAGCAACTAAGCACCATGCAGCCACTCACTCACTTCCCCCCCCCCCCAGTGGGATGGGGGAGAGAATCAGAGCGAGGCGGAGGGAAGGAAAGGTAAAACTAGTGTTTCGAGATATGGGTTTAATAGAATGGAAAGGAAGAAACTACTACTAATAGTAACAATAATAAAATGACAGTAATAATAATAGAACTGGATTATACAAAACAAGTGATGTACAATGTAGTTGCTCACCACTTGCCTACCGATGCCCAGTTAGTTCCTAACCAGCAATCCCCTCCAGGCCAGCTCCCCCCAGTTTATAATACTGGACGTGACATCACATGGTATGGAATACCCCTTTGGCCAGTTTGGGTCAGCTGCCCTGGCTGTGTCCCCTCCAACTTCTTGTGCCCCTCCAGCCTTCTTGCTGGCTGGGAGTGAGAAGCTGAAAAATCCTTGACTTAGTATAAATGCTACTTAGCAATAACTGAAAACATCAGTGTGTTATCAACATTCTTCTCATACTGAATCCAAGATATAACACTATACCAACTACTAGAAAGAAAATTAACTCTATCCCAGCCAAAACCAGGACAGGATGATATGCAGTTATCTGGTATTTCTGCCTAAAGAAACTCAAAACCAAACCAAAACAAAAAAAACAACAAAAAAAGACCTCTCAACTTCAAGAGTGTTGCCTTAGATAATCTGAAACTTTAGACTGACTATACTGATGGTGGTTATCCTCCAACAAGTAAATTGGGAAGTAATTAATTTTTCTTTTGTAACTCTAATAACTACTAGTATTTTGACATGAAAACAGCCACGTTTTAATAGGCTGCCTATCATCTTTTTCCATTGTACTCAGATTAATATCTTAATGGCTTATTCCATACAGAGCTTCTTTAATTCTTCCAGAACTAATCGAACGTTGTTCTCTGCACTAAATGAAGAGAAAGTGGTTCTGTTCCTGCATTTGCTAGGCATAGACACAAATGGACATGCTCATCGGCCAAACTCAAGGTAATTGAGAGATTAAGCATATTTTTCCTATTAGTTTTAAAGGCATACAGTAACTTTAACAGTGCTATTTATCAAGCCTGAAACAAGACTTGTAGTCTTGAGGGTTTCTACAATAAGTTATATATGTCACCATGATTACTTACATTCTGGGTTTTTTTGTTTTTAAGGTCTCCGTAGAAGTGACAGATTTTTGCTATATACAGCGTGCCTGGTTATACACCTGTACTCAAGTCTGATTTTTAGCAGATTGTCTTCATTATAGTCAACAAAATCTAGAGGATATGTAGGAAATTGCAGTTTTAAATATAAAATGGAAACAGTTCTCAGATTCCGCATGACTGAAATGGTATGGTTGAGTTTATAGGCAACAGTAAGCTTAGGAATAATGGCTGCAAATTCCAGCATTATGTCTTAGCTTTCTTTAGGACACTTGAACAAGGAGAAGAGTTTAGACTAACAGTACTCATCACCAATTTGTCTTGAAGTGTGTTATTTGAGAACTTGCTTTTCCTCACATGCTTTGAATGTATGATATTATGTCTTGATCCTTGCATACTTTCAAAATCCTTGCTCTGATTTCCAATATCATTCCAAAGTTCATACTTGCTGTACGTCTCATGGTTTTTGTTACGATTTTTGGGAGATATAGTTTTAAAACGGAGTTTAGCAACAGCAGCAAATAGAAAATTAGTTAGTTGAAAGTTAATTGTTGTCATTTTTTCCAAAATATACAAATTTTTGGTTTAGCCTCTGTTTCACAAAAGTCTGGGACCTGTGCTGATCTGTGAATCATCTCAAAACAGTCCCTGCATGGTGAGATCTTTCTTTGCTATTTAGTTACTGGCTTAAAGTAATTTTTGAAACTTACAATTCAATTCTGGAGTTTTCCAGAATTCCTTAGTTTTGGCATTCTCCTTAACTTGCCAGATAGTTGTGGGTGATTAAATTATAGTCTTCGATCAAGGACAGGTCAGATTTGAAATATAGACAAACATCCATTTGAGACTGTAGTTTCAGGAATCTTCAAACTGTGCTGTGACAATTTAGTATCTCACGTAAGACTTAGAAGAGGAGAGATTTTACATCTAGGATGCCTTTTGTTAGCTTGAGGTTCCGTAGAGGATAAAGCTGTCTATAATCAAAGGACTGGGCGTTATGACCATGGATAACTTGCTTTATACCAAGTGTGAGAGCTACCTTGAATCTAACAACATTTTTTCTTATTTTTCTAGGGAGTACAAGGAGAATATTAAAAAAGTTGACGAGGGTGTAAAAGAAATTGCTTCGATGATTGACAATTTTTATGGAAATGATGGAAAAACTGCATTTATTTTAACTTCTGACCATGGGATGACAGATTGGGGTGAGTCTTTTTAAATGTTGAGTCAGATGAGTTTATGGGTGAGTATCTGGAGTGCAATTAGAGCTCTGTCCCATTAGAAGTTTTGAAGCCCCTGCTTTGATTTGATATCCTGAGTGTTGCTTGTATATGAAACCCGTGCATATTAGGAAATGGTTCATTGGCTGCAGGGGCCCTAATCAGCCCTGTGACAGCCGAGTTGCATATCTGAACAGAAAAAAAAAAAATAGGGTGAAGCTTAACTCCCTTAGTGGCTGCTCGTAGGGATAAAAAGACCTGAATACCACCTCTGTCAGAGCCCACCTGGAGAAAACTAGCCCAAGCTGGAGGAGATTGTGTTATTAGGCTGCCAACAGAAAAGTCGGTCTTGTTACAGCCCATGTGGGACATGATCTTATAAGAAGTTATATCTTTATAGGCTTGACTTAAGAGGTACTGATTTCCCAACTTGCAACTTGAATTTAGCCTTTATTGTTAGTGGCATAAAAATAAGCTATGAAGGTGGAATAGGTTGTCTGTAATGGGATTTTAGTATGTATACTGTAGCAAGAACTTAGCACATGTGTGCACAGATATAGGTTTTGTTTGTTTTTACACCATGTGTCTTAAAGTCTATGCTTTTTTTTTTGGTTTGGTGTATCTTAGGATCCCATGGAGCTGGTCATCCCTCAGAAACTTTAACACCACTGATTGTCTGGGGTGCTGGGGTGAATTATCCACAGAAAGTCACATCCCAGTTCTTTGAAGACAATTTTTTGAAAGGTAGGTAAAATATAAAACTTAAGTGCAAGATGCTGGTGGAAAAGGAGGTGTTTAACCATTATACCTGTCTATCTTCACTGACTTCTATTCCATTACAATAAATATAACTTGCTTTGTGTGACATGGAAAGAAAAGGTGACAGAGCATGCCTATGGAGGATATTACAAAATTGGGTAGCTAACATCAGATTCAGTTTTCTTTTCTAATCGTGGAATTGAAGACTTTCTCTCTTTGGGTACAGGAGGCTATTCACACTCCTAAAACTTATTTCCAGAGGAGACTTAATTCTTAGGAAGGCTCCCAGAGCTTAAAAGCTATTTGTACAGAAACATGATAAGTTGACATGTCCTAAGACTCTTTTCTAACTTCACAGTATAACCCTGGGGGCTTTGCAGGGCTGTTTTGTCTCGCTTGCATCCTTGTGGCTGTTGTGGAAGTGTAAACAGTCTTTCTTAATGAAAACCTGTGACTCTTTACTGTTATTTTTCCACTTTGTAATTTATTTAAGAGTAAACTTTTTAAAAAAAAATTAATATTTCAAATATATAATGTAATAAATACTGGCTTACTGAAATATTGATGCATTTCTAGAACCATGTGTGATTAAACTGTGCAAGCTCTTCCTCCTTCATGTGCCCAATTCTTATAGCCTGCTCTGTTTCTTAAGATGCCTTGAATTTCTCAGGTTTACTCACGATCAATGACGTAATGACTTTCTATTTTATTGGATTGTTTGTCAAGCTACATTAGAGAAGAGAAAACAGGTGAAAATAACTTCAGCCCTGAGATTTTAACCCCACCCTGCACTTGAGAAGGTATTTGGTAACAAATTAAACAAACAGGACTTCTCAGATATAGACCATGCTAACATTTCACTTTGTGATTAACTGTAGCTATAAAACTATGACTTCTCTGATAAAGTTGAAAATGAGTTGTAGAATAAAAAATAGAAAACAGAGTAAAACCAACTGATTATGGTGTCTGTGATGGCTGATCTGCTCGACTTCTAAGGATACTTGATGTCTCTAAGGGTTGATCTGTAATAGTTGATTTTTACAGTTGTCAGTTTTCTTGATTCTCCCCAGCCTTAGTACAAACCTCAGTGTTTGACTTCAAGTAATGATGAAAATGGTGTGAGAGCATTTCAAAAAAGATGAGTATTGACCTGGCTTCCAGGTACACAATAGGGAAAGCTTTTTGGCTATCATCTGTTGGGAAGTGTGTATTTTCTTAAAGGAAGGAATGTGTCTGCATCCTGCTGTGCCTGCTTCATATTTTCCTTCTGATGGTTTAAAAAAAAAAACAACCCCAAACCAACAGGCAGACAAAAAAACAAACACCCCAAAGCAAACATCAGAAACTCCTCCCTTCATTCTGGACTCATTCTGCAGCTTTCCAGCTGTTGAGCATGTTGTTGGTCTTTTTAAGACACTATCTTTACAGGTTCTTAATTGCAAGGGATAATCTTTATAGAAAATTTGAGTCTCTCTGAGTATCTTGGGAGTTTGAATCTCTATTTGAGTAATAAGTATCTTCTTAAAAAGTGACTATTCTCTCCATGGTAGCACATTATAGCTTCTAGTAGGCTATGTAGCTTAAAAGTAAAGAAAAAATTGTTGTCAAAATGGAACTTGGCACTTTCACAGTTCAATACAGTTCCGCTACTCAATTAAGTTGCAATCCCAGATATTTTCACAAAGCTAACTTATGAAAGAAAAGATGCTTAAAAGAGGTCTCTTGAAAAGCTGTTTGAATTTGCCTTTCCTCCTCCATACAAATGCAGCTGAGACTGTGCAGGAGAGGAAAGTGTTTTCAAGACGACTTTGTCACTGATGTATGTGGGTCTCTGACATACACTTGTGATTGCATGCACCAATGTTCAAGTTCTTGCATCTATTGACAATCCTTTCTAATTTTTCCGAGTTAAGAGTTCATGGAAACAGCAGAATATTTCTAATGCTGACAAACTTCTTATGCTCTGTTCAGTGCAAGCAAGCTATAGGCAGCTCAGTGCATTGTCTCTCTTCTCATCATTGCCATCAAGGGTTGATACCCCCAAGGGCAGTGCTGACAGGCAGGACTTAGTCTGTCCAATTTGTCATGGAAAGATTAATATGCGCCTCGGATGGCTGGAAGGGCACAGTGTCTGCCTTGTGATGACAGCCTTTTCCTCATCAGTCCCTTCACCTGTGCTCTGCCTTCCCTTAGGCTTGGCCATGCCATCATCTTGGAAAGATTTGTGATGGCAGCCCTGCATCCTGTGGGTAATGTGTAGTATTACCCATTTGGCTGTTGACTTGACCCTTCTTCTTCAGAAAGAAAAAGAATACAGAGCTGCTCTCCGGCTTTTCGGCACAGGCCGTGCCAGGTGGCCTTGGGGTGCAAATCTGGAGAAAGTTGTAAGTGAAGGCACAGCCTTCTGCAGCAGAAGGATGTGGGGTGGTTGTTTTTGATACACATCCCTGTTTTGGAGGGGGTTCAGCCTTCTTTGCTGCAACTGAGGGAGCTCGGTGTACCCCTTGCTGTCTTTACTTCTGAGGTTTTACATGAGATTTCGTTTGGTTCATATAGCATCATCCCCAGCCTCTTCTTGAACTGGTGCTTCCCTGCTGTTTTCCCTGGACAGTTTGCATCTGACTGCCCAGTGAGCTGCAGTAAAAGCAGGGCAGGATAAAGAAAGAAAACCCTGTCAAGTGGGTGGAAAACTGTGCTAGGCACTGTACAGGAAACCTAGGGAGTCAGCTGGAATCGTAAACCAACATGGGCAGGACGTACAACCAAGGCACCTCACTCCCGGGAGTACAGCCTGGACTGGCCAGTCTGCAGGAGTGTCCTGGTCCTCGGGAGCTCCTGGGCTCAGTCTCTTACGGCTCCTGGTCCAAGGCAGATGTCTTCAGCTCTGCCTTTTGGGAATATCTGAGGAGGGGAAGCAAAGATGTAAAAGCTTCTGACAAAGCTAGATGTTTCTCTAGCAGAGCTACAGTTTCTTCCTACCTTAAGCACATTATGTGCATGCAGACAGTTTTCCAACATTTTTCATTGGAAAATGTTATTTAAAGGAAAACAAATAATGCATTTATGTAATAGAAATATGGGTGAGAGTCTATTTCTCTAGAAATATAAACCCATTTCCTTTTCTGGGAAGCAAAAAGAAGCAAACTTGTTCATTTTGGTGTGGGTTTAACACAATTCATGATTAATGTTGATAATACTTCCCCTGCGTTGCCATGGGAACTCGCTGTAACTGTATGTCTCGCTGCTGTTAAGGTACATGGCTGCTCTTCAGGGTGCTCTTGGGACCAAATAACAGTGGACCTGTACTCAGACCCCCAAAGCTAGCAGTGATGTGAACTAATTGCTGAAAATGTTTGGTACATGCAATACTGCAAATGTAGATGTTTCCTATCTTGGGTTATTTTCAGCTGAGACAGGTTTGGGTCTGGCACAGACAGGGTGTATCAAAAGATGGAGAAAGGGTGGTACGATATAGGATTTGAACGCCTGTTTGGAGAAAATAAACAAGCTTAAGCCAGACCTTTGAGCAATGGTTTACTGATATTTTGCTTGAAGCCTGTTTCTGGTGCACTTAAACTTCCACTTCACATAAAGCCAAAGGACACTTTTGGGCAACGTGGCTACACCATCAATGGTCCAAGCTGCTAGGCGGACTCTGCTTCCATCTCTGCTGTTTCTGCAGTGTCATTTCGGCAAGTGGCGTTAGCAGGGCAGTAACTGGCCGGTTTAGCTTTCTGTGTATGCTGAGGAAGGTGGCTGTGCCCCTGTTGCTAACATTAAGTTTTGTTCCCAAGTTGACGGTAGGTGCCCCCAACGTCCTTAACTGCTGTAATTGAGATCTGCTCTAGGTAGGTCATTGACAGTATTTAAAGTACTGTATCAGCAAGTCTGTTTCAGCCCCTGTCATGTTTTCCTGTGTATCTGATATTTTTTTTTAAGCTTGAATAAAAAAAAGCTCTGTGTGGTCTTTTTTGGGTGTTTTGGGGGTTTTTTTGTTGGTTTTTTTTCCTGGTCATGTTATTGCTGTGGGTAGTGGGGCAGTGAATTTAAACATTAGGAAAAGATGATGTGAAGAAAAAAACCCAAACCCTGCTAAGCTCTGTTTTTAAATAACTCTCCACCCCCCAAAAAACCCAGGCAATTTCCTCTTTATTTCCTTGGAGGCTAATGGAGAGCAGGAAAATACAGTTTTTAACGAACTTTTTGTATGACGCACCACAGCTTTAGGGGCTTGTACATTTGGCTTTGTCTCTGTCTTCATTGTAGTTGTTCTGATTGCTGAATCACTGAACTTTTCCCTTGAGCTTGCTCTTGGCCAGTATTGCTTATGGCAGACATGAAGTATGTTCGTACCACTTTGTACCAGTATATTTGGGACCTTGGGTTAACCATTTTTTAAAAACTATTGAAGAGATTTAACAGCTTTTCTCCTAAACCTGAGTTTGAATCTTTTAGTTGGCACAGGAGGTAATACATTACCTTCTATACTGTGCTGAAAAAAATAAAAACCTTGGACTTTCTTCAACTGATCTTGGTCACAATTGCAGGCAGGAATTTATCGTGATAGGTAAGAGAAAATGTGAGCTGAAATGAATGCATTTTGCTGTTTCTGCCTGTTGAGTTCCACCTGTAACCCCTCTTGATCTAGCATCCTAAAGCCAAATTATAATTTTATTTAGTAATAACACTTTACAGAAAATGGCAACAAGACATAAAATGTCAACTGAATTATTCCTTTCAAATCTGTGTATATTAGCTGTTCATGTGCTCTGTTATTTCTTGCAGAATGGAAACTAGAGAACGTGAAGAGGCTGGATGTCAATCAGGTATCAAACATACTTAATAGCTCATAAGTTTTCTCCTTAAATTATGAGTTTTGTGTGATATAAACTAATTTATGGAATTTGAATAAGCGATCACACTGATGTAGCATTTGCCTGGAATGTGTTACTTAAAGAGTTGCAGAAACTGCACCCATACTGAACATAATATGAAAAAGTTTAAATTGCTTGTTAACATGTGGCCACTACATACAACTTCTCCTCCTGAAGGTGCATTATCACACCATTTTTAGTTAAGTGATCATATGCCATTACAGAAAGAGTGTAGTACAATATGGCAAGTATTCCTCAAACTCAGTGCCAGTTAGCCAAAAGTAACTTGAATAGCATCTAACATTTTCAGAGTGGGATTTGTTTTTGCAAACAAAGTTTAGAAGTAACTTGTAATGCTTTCTTTCAAGTTTCTACTTTGAAAATGGATCTGAGCTTACACCTCCAGGTATCTCCTATGAAGGTGCCCAGCAAAACACAAAGAAAGTATGGTCTGATGACCATGTTTCCCAAGTTTGTGAGCATCTGCTGTGTGCCTTTTGCTACACTTAAGTTAGCTGTATGTTCAGTTTAGTTTTTCAGAGCTATCTATTTCAATATCTGGTTTTTGTCACTTTTTCCAGAAGTTGCTGTCATCATTGAATCAAACCCAATTCTTGCTGTACTGTGAAACTGTTTTTTTCAACCCGGTCTGTGATTACGGCCCAGCTGCTTAGCAATTTAGACAATTTTTACTGTAAGGGAAGAAAAAAAAGTGATTTACCTAACCCTTGATACTAAATCAGACAAGCTTTTTAGATCATGATGATAACACACGTACATGTGTGCACCTGAAGCTTGTTTGCTTCTTACTTCGTATCATCCTATGAAACCCAATAGGTGAGTAACAGACTCCAGGCTTGCTCAGACAAGGGAAATAAACTCGTGCTAGAAGGTTGAAGTTGGGAATGTTCTGGATCAACTGTTTCAGCAAAGCCTTGGTACAAAATTAGACATCCGTTCTCTCAATATTGGCAGGAGTTATGGGAATGTTATTTTGAGACTGTATAGAAGAGTCTCAAATGTTTTGTTGTTCTGGGTAATGGAGTCCCCAAAGACAGAGCTTTTGTCCTGTAGTACATGTGGGTCTATGGATAGAAATAGCAAACTAGACTTCTGATTACTATTATACTGCGTGTATATTGTCCTCTACAAATAATGGTTTGGAGTCTGCTTCTGCACAGTAGATCTGAGGCTGGAGCAGTGCCTGTGGTTTCAGTGTACTTTCTTCAGATTTATGCTGGAGAAACAGAGTTTTGGTGAATAGTTTTATATTAAAGGAAAATATAAACCTGGTGAGAGGTAGTGTTTTTCATCACAAATTGAAGGTAATGGTAACTTATTTTATGGGATGCCTAGGTGTAGATTGAAGGGCCTTCTTGAGGGCTGAGTGGACAAAAATAAATGTGCAGAATCCCCCTCTGAAGGGGAGAAGGTGAGTAATCAGTACCATGGAAACATGGGATGAGGACTGTTGTGAAGAGCAATATATTCAATGTACTGCTTAAAGATGTATATATGAAATTAGTTCTTTCTGGGGTATAAATAGTCATAAACACTGGTATGCCTCTCTGCAGTGAAGGAGGTACTGAATTCCTGTGAATAAATATTGTGGGGGTTTATATTTGTTTTTTTTAAACTAAATGCATTTTTGAAGCTTTATGAGTAGTGGAGCCTCACATTTTGAATCTAATCATGCCATGATGACTACTGGAAACTGAAAAAAAAATATTATGGAGAGTTGTGTGTCATAACTTCACAGTATTATACCGTTTACTTTTGCAAGTGCAGATACGTTAAAATTAAACTGCATTTATTAGCTCTAGAGGCTGGAATTATATTAAAATGGGTATGTTTCTGTTTGCACAGGCTGATGTGGCACCGCTGATGGCTTCCCTTATCGGTGTGCCTTTCCCCCTGAATTCTGTGGTAAGAAGAGGTGTTGGGGACAAGACTTGAGGCATGTGAGGGGAAAGATTATAGATTTGGAAAAGTCCTATAGGGTATGGAGACTGCTTGTAGTTTTAGCTTTATGTGTACATGTCTTCAGTTTAAACTCGGTCTTCTTATATATTATATAGTGCTTTCAATTGGAAAGGCAGCTGATCATTTTATAATCTGCAACTTTATACTCTTGAGCTACATAAAAGTTTTTGTTACTTTGTTTTTTAGGGATGATAAAAATGTAATATGATTTGAATAACACTTGATTTTGATAATGAAAGCTGAGCCTGTAAACAAGCTGGTTCCTGCAATTTCATGTTTAATTATTTCTTGTTTAAACTAATGTACTTTCTTCAGATGGTATCTTGTGCCTCTAATTTAGTGATCAGTGAGTGCCCTCACTGTTAGATGGCTTTTTATTTTAATTTCTTTCATATATTATTACATAGTCCGAAGGTTGTCTCTCAAATATCTAATTGACAATTACCATTACATTAGCGTGCTTTCATGCTGCTTGTTTCACATGTAAAACACCTATTTACAGCATATTTTTTGAAATATTTCTTCTGGAGACTCTGGTCCGAATTCTGCCCCGTGTCCTGCACTCATTGCTGGTCATGTGAAGAAAGCTGCCCAGCTCAGGGTGGCATGGGAACTGCTTGTTTTCCCATCACAAGTATGGGGTGAGTCAGGCCCAGGCGAAGCTTTGAAAAGAGAAGACTTTTAGGTATTTCAGAAATGGCTTCTGATCAGAGGTTGAGGTTGTATTACTATATAGCATGTAGTTTAATAACAACTTCTGTTATTTACCTTTTTTACATTCCTGTAGGAGCTGGGATGTTATGAACAGTCCCTGTGATGTTGAGAAATGATGAGAGTATTTTCAAAGGAGTTACAGTAGTTATTTCAGCAATAATTTGAAGTATTCTTACTGCTCATTTGGCCTGCAGTTCAGTTAGAGAAATTCCTGTTTCTTCATTTAATTTTTATATATATATATATATGTATGTATGTATTTTTCTTCCCCAGGGAACTCTGCCTCTGGAATATCTGAACAATAGTGCTCGTTTCAAAGCAGAGAGCATGTTTACCAATGCTGTTCAGATTCTTGAGCAGTTTAAGGTAACTAAACATATGGTAAAGAAAAATATTTCTTTGAATAATGGTTGTTGTTATTTGTAAAATAATTACACTAGGATATATGCTGTATATAGCATGCTGTAATTCAAAGGACTAAAATTGAATATGCATACTGGGTGGTGTTGATTGACTAGCTGTGAGCCATATCTGAAGGAGTTTGAAAGACTTTAATGAACACCTTTTTTTGTAAGGCGAATGAGTAATTTTTTCTTGATTCTTTTGATGTTTATCAATATTAATGTAAACCTACTTGCAGTATGTAGGTAGAATCTGAGTTCTGATAACTGACAAGGGAAATACTGCCTTTGCATCAGGGGCTGGGAGAGAAGGCTCTAAGTCAGAATCAGTACACAAACAGATCAAAAAGGTAACAGGCACCTGTCCATTAAAGAAATGAAATTAGTGGCCTAATTAACTTTTAGCTAATGCTGTCATATCTGTTGTTTTGCTCTGCAAGTGTTCACCTCTGGCTTCTCTGTCTTGATTCATCTAATACCAGATATTATCGTATAATGAGAACACATATGTGGTCCAAACAAAAAAAGGTGGAGTTTCACTAGGTGCTTTTCAACTGTGGAATAAGAAACAGTCCCAAATCCCAAAATCTCAGTTTTGTCAAGACATAAATGCTGTGAGGGAAAACTGTCTGTTCCACAGACAGGAAGCTGAGAGAGAGAACTGTTGCCCTGTTGGGAAATCTGTGCGACAGTGGTGGAACAATGAAGTAGCTTGAGAGTGCCTTCAAGATATTAGCACCATCAGCACCTTCTGTCTCTGGAATGCCAGGTTCCCAAATGTAGTTTGTGTGGATACCATGTTGTCAGTGTCAGCAGCAGTCACTTCCAAATCTATGGTGGAAAGCTGGCATGTAGCAGGGGAAATGGCCGGCTGGCTGTGAAGTTGAAGTGTGCTGGTATAACCTCCACAGTTCGAAGACCTCTGCGCTAAGAATTAAGGATGTGACTCAAGTCTTTCAGTTAAATTGGTGTCATAGGGATTACTTTAAAAAAAAAAAAAAGTCATTGCCCTTCTTTTCTTTAGGTTTATTTTTGTTCTGTCATTTTGTAGTGCTAAACATTCTGTTTTCTTTTTGGTTGGCTTGTTTCTAGCATCGTTTTGGAAGGATTTTGTGTGAATTTCCTTTGCATTTCTTTGCTGAGGAAGAAGTAGTGCACTGGCTTAGACATGCCAAGTGGGTTTTTTCTTTTCCGGTGATGGACTGACCTGACCGCAGTTTGTACTCCCTGGAGAGGATGTTGTCTTGGATGGATAGGATGAGACGTGGGTTGCTACTTCAAGCTGTCAGGTTTGGGGAGCAGTACGCTTAGAAAGTTCCTGTCTGTGCTTTATGCCGACAGTCAGACTCAAGTCATGCTGCTGCAGGAGGCCTTAAAGATGTTTTGAAGGGCCTTGGGCAAAGTGGCTCTGACGACATCAAAACCTTCTATTTTTATCCATGCGCGGGTTAATCAATCTAGCAACATTGCTTTGTCAGTGATGCCGCAGTGTACTACTTCCCATCTGGTATAAATAATACCAGTTTTATCAAGGGAGGTTGTCACCGAAGTCTGGTAGCACTTCTAGCCGTATCTTCCCTTTACCCTGCAAACTGTAGAAGTCCTTCTGTGAAAATCACTGGCTGAGGAGTGGTTTATTTTACCTACTTTAGAGCAGGTCTGGGTTTCCAGGAACTCAGAGGAGTTACATATACAGGAGTATAACACCCAGTTTCCTGGACAGTATATCAACAGTGTGATTTCATTCCTTTTCCAAAGTCTTAGAACTCTTCTGTGATTTTTAGTTTGATTCCTGATACAATTTTTAGTCTCGTTGCAACTTGCACATAATGGTTTAATGCTTTTTTTTATGCAGGTTAAGATGAGTCAGAAAAAGGAAACTACACTGTCATTTCTGTTCACACCGTTCAAGTAAGTGTCTATAAAAACTATATATATTTTACCTAATTGTCTTATCACTTTGGTATTTCAGTGAGATGCAACAACAGAAGTTCAGTCTCTTCAGTCTATTTTCAAATGATAGTGTTTATCTGACTATGAAACATTGCACTAGCACTCTATGCAATTAACTTCTTTCTAAAAATTCTGGTTAGAAGTAGAATTTTTTTAAAAAATCTATTCCTTACATTTAATTTTCTGTTAAGGGTTATTTGCCTAAGCTTTTTGACAACATAGCTATATGTAGACTACATGGTAATTTTCACTGACTTTTTTTTTTTTTTTTTGCTATGTTCTCTTAGCAATCCTTGGGAGATGTAAGTCCCTATAGGGTCAGGAAATACAATCTGTTCTTGTTTATATGTATATAAAAGTTGAACTAAAAATTGTTTCTTCTGTGATTTAAATTCTAATGAAAAACAAAATGCCTTGCATCCAGAAAAGAAGCTCAAAATCTTTAGAATTTATGCTGCCTAGTGTTAGTGTTTCCAGGGCTGTGAAGGAGTCTCTGTAGTGATTTGTGTATCTGCAAGCTCTGTGTTCTAGTGTATGGAGCAGTTACTGACCTGCTCACCCTTCAGTCTTACCAATTAAAGCTGCTTTTTTCCTCCTCCTTTCCCCCCGAAAGGTTTATGAAAGCTTTGCTATGGGTGCACGTGATACTGGTCAGTTCAGCTTTCAGTTTGTGGAGTGCTCTGAAAGTGCTTTGTCACAAAGAGCAGCTGTTTTCCTTTGGGAAATAAAAATGATGTTAATTAAGATCTTTAAATCACAGGAGTGGTAAAAAGTGCTTGAATCTCTTCCTGTGAAGTACATTTAATTGCTAAATAAGGTTGCTGTCTTTCTGAACAGAGATCTACTGTGTTATTTTATACCACTAGCTTCTTCAAAGGGAAGGGTTCAAGACAGTCTCTGAGACACGGGTCAAGTCATCTTGGGTACATAATGAATGTTAAGATCAAATTGTGATTAAGAATGACAGATTCATTATCAGAGAATTTACTGATCTGTATGGAACAAAAATCCCATATGGTAAGGATGGTCAGTCATCTTGGATTCTGTGGGGAAGAATATTAGTTTGATTTCACAGTTCTTGTTTAAATTTTACCTTTCCCCAAGAAATAAGATAGATTCGGTAAAATAGGATGTATTTTTCTTAATGCTAAATTTATCTTTAAAGGAACTGAGTGTTATTGATTGACTTATGGACTGGTGTCTTTATTTTTTTATGATATGTTGGATTGTTTTAAGTGGAAATGACCGAGACATTTATCACTTTGAAAATATGACTAAAACTTGGTATGAACATGTTGTTACTTTGGTATGGTCCATTGCAAAAATAAATTTATTTTACTTTCTTTAGGTATTCTTAAAACTTTCCTGAATCAGAATTTGTGTTAATGGTCCTTCCAGGAAAGGTTTTTGTACGAGACCAGAATAATTCCTGGGATGGGTGAATTACCTTACAAAAGGTGCCTATCTTGCATGTTTTATGGGTAAAGGCTTTCTTTGATTCCTCAAGATGACGTTGTTTATCTTCACTCTAGGAAAACAGAAGACAGCTCATAGCACAGATGGTCACACATTAATGCAAATACTCATCCATGGTGTGCTGGGCAAGGGGGAGTTTGCCCAGTTTCTAATTAGTCTTCACGACTCTCCTTGACTTTCAAAACTTGGCCCATGCCTGGGAAGCCACCAAGGGGCCTTGACTAACCAGTTACTAATAGTTGGGATGAAGTGGTTGAACACCAACTTATTTTTAAGCAGACGAGTAACTTCCTAGTGCTTCAGCTTGCAGGAACCGAAGGAAAACCTGAGGTAGTTTTAGACATGATCTGTCTACAGGTCTATCCCCTCCTTCATATGAGGTGACTGCCTCTGTGTGTGGTGAACGGGAGCCCGGGCTTCACCTGCAAGTCGTTATCTGGTGCATTAGTGTAAAGCAACCCTCATCAGTCCTTCAAAAGAATTTTGCTTGAATCAGAGTGAGATACTGAGGGAAAAGCATGTACCCCCTTCTGCTGACTTTACTGTGACACTGGTTTCTTTGGTGGTATATAAGAGGGTATAGAAGGGTACAGTTACTCTACCTTTTTCAGGAGAAGTTAAAAAGGCAAAGTTGGGGATAGCTTACTCCTGTATCTGGAGCAAGAGATCTCTTGGTATACTGTGCTAGGTTTCAGAGTAATTGGTAACGATATGGAGATTGTATTTCTGCACAGCTATATGCTATTTGGACTTGTCAGTCCTTGTTTAATGGGAGGCTTGTTGACTAATTTGTGTTAAACTGTGGTTGGCCTTGTCCGCTGCTGCAGCTGAGCACGGTTCTGTGCTGTGTTTCCGCTAGGCACTACTGTCCTTTCATTAAGATAAGAATAGCTTCTTCCACCACTGTTCACTTATTTGAGTTGTACAATGGAGTTATATCCTTTTGTAATCCTTCTGGTGCCTGAAATCTGTAACTTGAAGCTCAGGAAGTGTGTGCTCCAGCATAATGCTTTATTCCTTCTTGGTTTATTGGAGGTTAGTGAAGCATAATTCATGTCTGAACTGCTTTGGGACCATCAAGTTTATGTAGAAATTGAAAATATAAATATTCTGTTTGGGAATATCACAGATTATTTTTTTATATATATATTTCAGCTCCTTGATAATGAACCTGAAAATGAACAAAGATATCTCTAGGAATTGCCTTTCTTAAATTATTTAGATTAAATTATGTGGTCGAATAGAGTCTGTGTAACAGAAACATAGCTATGATTTCCAGAAGAAATCTGAATCTAAAATTCAGATTGAGACACTCTGGTTTCAGAGGAGTTGATGCAATCACTGTTGAAGATGTATTTATCTGAGAGAGGGGGAATATGTTCACAAATAATGTGTTCTGTAGAAACTACAACTTAACCTCAGCTTAATTTTTCAGCCAGAAATAGTATTTAGAAGTTTAATATCCTCTGAAGAAAATCCTGTTTCCAAGCTTGATTTTTCGAATGTTTTATTACCAAGTAATGAGAAAACTGTTCATGACCTTCAGATGCAATGACTTAAAAACTAATGTTGAGTGGTATGTTGAATATATTGCATCAAAAGCATTAAGCTAGTTCCTATATATATTACAAGCCTATTTTTACTCATTTACACAACTTTGGCAACAGAGAAAGTTTCTTGGATTGATACAAGGCTTCTGATTTCCACAGGGAATCTCGTCCCTAGTAGAAGTGTAGCTGGCACAATGGGCAGGGAATGAGGAGGCCATTAGACATGTGCCCTTTCCTACTTGGATCTAAACTGCATCTCTCTCTGAAATCCATCTGTGAAGTGTATTATGATGAGGAGAATGGAGATGATCATTGTGTTGTGTGATGGACACTTCAATAATGTCTACTTGACCAGGGTTTGAGGCAGATTAAAATGTGGGTAGCTGCATCTATTAATAAGGATGTGTCTGGCTGCTAGTAATACCATTTTCATTTTGTCAGAGTGCCTTCATCAAGGAACAAATTTGTGTAAAAGCGTATCTTGATGCTACCTGTGAAACTGTTGGGAATACTTTTCAGAAGGAGCTCAGCTGCACGTGTCTGCTGATTGTGCAAGGCAAGGTGCACAGCCTGTGCCCAGGGGAATGAATATGCAAGAGCAGAGAGCATCCCTTGCTTGTCTGCAAGTTACCTGCAAGGCTGATATTGAATAATTGTTCAGAATACTTATCAGCAATTCCTGTTGGATACCTGGAGGGATTTGTTGTCTGAAATGAGTTTCCTTCCCACTTACTTCCATTCCCTACCTTTCTTTCCCCGCTATGAAAGACTTTTCAAAAATTATTTGCGTAGCAAAATCAGATACTTTTCTTATCACGGTTCTGAGACATAGGCACAATGCTTGTACCTTTATGTGTAAGAAAGGCAGGTACCAAGATGCCAGATGCTTTGAAGGAAGAGTGCGGGAGGACAAATCTGAAGATTGCTGTCAGAGGAAAACTGATGTCTAGAGCAGTGAACTATCTTATTAGCTTTCTGACCACTTGATGTACCTTAAGGCAACAGCAGAGCTGGCACAGTTCAAAGAAGGGTGTGCCAAGGGGCCAGATGCTACTGTTGCAAAAACATTCCCAAAGCTGGCATCTCTGGGCTGTGAAAGTAATCCTACAAGGATTAGCAGGAGGACCGTTGTAGTGAGGTGAGTAGATGGGACATCAGTTGTTGCACTAAAATCCTCTTAACCAATTAATGCAATTTGATTATCCCAACAGGTACTAGAGATTTAAGATATTAAATTACATAAAAGCACAGGAGTGCTTTTTGTGTATGCCTGGTGTATAAAGTGCTTTCAGGGAAGACTCTTCTTCCAGCTGTTCAGGTTCTGGTGCCTCACAGTAAGATGGCAGAAGCAGTAGCTTAAGAATCATATTTAAAAAAAAAAAAAAAAAA
>JAVJGG010000030.1:12514552-12528210 GCA_035590195.1 Aviceda cuculoides | reverse complement strand
CTTTCCACTAGCTGTGCTTTTTTGTTGAATATCTTGAGCAGTTTATATCTTGAGCAGTTTATATCAATAAGGGTTTTTTTAAACAGGAAAGAGCTTAAGTATCTTAAAGCCAAGTTTGTATCTTCTCATATATGAAAAAATCCCATACCATCTTGATGCTGCATTTTTAAAGTAACTTAACTGTTTGAATACTACATTTTCATCATTCCCAAATACTTTTTTTTTGTGTGTAATCAAGTTATAACTTGCATAGTTATAAAGTCACTGCATTTTTTTATGTGCAGCGTACAGCTATTAATAAAAATGTGCCTCTCCCTCACTGTATGAAAATGTAACTCTTTCCCTTTCCTCTGCCCTCCAGTATGCACTGAGATATAAATCCCTTAAACATTTGCATGGATTTGAGGCAAGGAAGTATCAGTCATGTAGACTGAGTCTTTCCACATAATTGTGCATCATGTATTTGTCATGGTGATAGAAAAGAAAATAGTTCTTTCATAATGTAGAGTGTCTTTGAAGATGTACAGCAACTTCAAAGAAATGCCATATGCACAAATACCTCTCTTCTCTTCCTTTCTCTGACTGGAGATACAGCACTACATTGTTTCCTCTGTCTGATGGCCTTTCAAAACTTAAATAATAGGTATTTCCACAAAATTGACTTTTGGAGCAAAGTGAAATAAGTGATTTCTCCTCCACCATTAAGTGGGGCAGGGTCCCTTAAAATGTCAGTAAACATAATACATCCTCTGAAGCATCCTATTCTTGTTTCGTTTAAATAACTGTCATTTGCAAGATATTTGTGATACATGTGATAATGTTTGCTCTTGCAATGCATTAAGGATTGAATGTCAGGCACAAAGGGCGAAGCTATTGCAGTAAGGAAGGGTATTTCTAACAACGATTACTCTCCCTGTCCATTTGTCTGCAGAGGAACCTTGACTTAGCAGAGGCACTGATTTATCAGGGAAGACATTTCAGCCCCTTTATCCTGTGGTCAAGAGTGAGGGACGGCAGCTTCTGTCAACTTCTAGTGAACCCTGGAAAGGCAGCCAGCTTTTTCCTTTCTCCACTTTGTTCCCACTACGTTACCCAGTGGGAATCTAGGCATCAGCCTGCTTCTGGGGCAGCGAGTACAAGCAACCCAGTATGGGCACCTTTAGCCTGTTGGTGACAGGGAGGCAGACTGGCAGCCCTCTCCCCTCCACCCATCACTTTAGGAACCTGTGTATATACATATGAACAAAAAATAGAAATGCAGTGCTATAGAGACAAAAGTGCTCAAATGGAAATAATAGCTTCATATTATTTAAAAAAAACAAACCCAAAACCTGATTGAATGGTATATGTGTTATCTCTTTAGGGAGAAGTCAATGCCTGGGCTATAAAATGCATGTTCTTTGGCAAAAATGTCAGCTTCTCTTTCGCTGAATGGGCTGTGTCTGAAGTATTCTGTTAAACGCTGCTCAGGGAGGATGCAATCCTCTTAGAAAGCAAGCATCCTGCTGGTCTCGAGCTTCAGCAGCGCGCTCAGGAGCTTTTAGTTTGTACATGAAAAGCTTACTGGCAGCGGCTTCTGCGCAGGAGGGCCAGGCATAATTGGATTTACTATCAAGTAGGAAGTAGGTAAGGTCTTCTGAAGGAGCTAAGAGGCTAATGTGTAAGATAAAATATCACAAGATTTATGTGTATTTCTCTTTTTCCTTGTATAAATCCCTTTGGCCTTTTCTTGGAACTTGTGAGGTTGAGGGAAGGGTGTACCGGTAGGTGGTGGGGTGGGGTGGGCAGAGGAAGTTCTGCACTGGGGCGTGAGGTAAGGGAGTGCAGGGCTCTTTCTGGATCTCAATAAGAAAGGCCCGATGACAAATAGCTTAACAGAATAGCTGTTTTTAATAAGATAAAAGAAAAAGAAGATTACAGATAGCAAGTAAATCATACATCCCTTCAGATGCAGGTTACCCTGCATTTGCGCAGCATCAGATGGAGCCCAGGTGGGTTTTCCCATGGTGTTGCACAGATCTTGTCTGTGGAGATGTTCCTTCTTTTCAGTCATTCAAGCTCTTATATGATTTTCTTGCAAGAAATCAACCCTAATAATCATTTCTGCTGTCAGAATGGAGGTTCACATGAGAACTTCGAGATAAAGATGAGGACAGGCAGGCCCTGTAATCGCCGCTACGGAGAGGGAGCTGCCTGCAGCCTCCTCGGTTACCACAAGCAGGCTGGATTTGTCCTGCAGCCAAGGGTTTGTGCAGCACAGCCTGGAGCCACGCTGGACAGGCGGCACTGGCTTGGGCCTACCCAGGTTAACTCTCACGTGGATCGCTGACTCCTTGATGTACAATGGTCTCCTGGTCAGGATCAGTACGGGGGGCCTGCCCAAACATGTGTTTCGGTGGCCGTGGGGCCCCCACTATTAGGTACCTGCCCACACACAGCACAGGCTGCCTGCTCGGGAGGCACCTGGTTGGAAAATGATAGCTACGGTTTAGGTTTGGTACATAGGATCACTGAGCAGAAGAGGACCTGTGGCACAACACTACGTATCTACGATGTGCAGATATCTAGATCCAGCTCAATGTATGACATAAATCCACCATACATTTTGCAGAGGTGAGGGCTGACTTACAGCATAGGTAGGGCATTGTTATTTAGAGTCAGCATGTGTCCCCTGCTGTACTGAAATAGAAGAGATTTTAAAATGGTGTGTTTCCTTTCCTTCAAGGATCTTCATCTTCTCTATTAAGCAGTTTCCCTTTCCAAGGCTGCTGCATCATGTGTTGCTGGCTCTTCAGGCAAAATCCCTGCCCCTGCTAGATCCCTGCTTCCAGTTTCTCAGACAGCTTCAGCGTGTGGCATCCTCCCTCCTGACCGCTGGTTGTCCGAAGCTCTTGCCGTAGTAGTTCGCATGCAAAATCTGCGGTTTGCAGCCCAGTTATCTTAAGTGTTTCTCTGTTCAGTGAATCGGCAGCTGGCAGTCGGATTGCCCGGCTCTTTTTTCTTTCATCTCTGCTACCTAAAGGATTTACATAAATATCCTGAGGCACTTTGCTGTGGAATATGCAAATATGCTGCATCAGGGACACTGATTTGTGGAAATTAAAAGGCTATTTTAATTTCTAGGACTTCAGAGTCCAGGGTTAAACCATTAGCAGTCAGACCACTTCCTGCGATTTCACTGATGTCCAACTGTTTCCTCCTTTGCGTGTTTATAAATCTGAATACAAAAGCATACGTGTACTGGTAAGTTTTTGCAATGTGTCAGTAAAGATGCTTTTTGCTATCTTTGGCCTGTGGAAGTGTGTCCCCCCTCCCTTCATTTCATTATGCTTTAAAGAACAAAAACCTTAGAACTTAAAAGAGGAGCTTCTTATTGACTTTCTTACTCCTTTTCTTTCTTTTGGAGTGTCTGATGTGTGCAGCGGTGCTTTTTAATGCTTCTTAAAAGAAAAAAAAGTTGCAAAGATAACTGAGTACAACCCTACAGCTAGGCTGGCTGATTTACAATCTGACATGGTAGTCAGAAAATCCAGAAACCCAACAACCTACTTCAAATTTAGACACTCCAAGACTGAAAGTCCTGGCAGTGGAACGGCAAGAAAAGAGAGGGTAGATCACATCAGGAGAGGGAATATTGAGGGTCCTGGGCTTCAACAAGCCATAATAAACCCTTTAGTGTAGGTTTATGTGGAGTAACTTTTCTTTAAAAAAGCATAGCTTTAGCACACTAAAAACAGTGCTATAATTTTTTTTTTATCTGTAAACTACATGTATCTTGTTTCTGAATTATGAAAATCAAGTTTTGTAGGACTTGGCTGTTTCATTAGCTTACTTGAAAATATTTTAGTAAACAATTAAAATTCAGGCCTTCTAAAGAGATTAAGGATCACTGAGTTACCCACCAAATCATTTAATCCTTGAAACTTTACTCTTTGATCAAAACTAAAACATATGCAAAGGACTGTCTCTGTATCTCATAGTATGTGCTTTCAGTCTGTCTTTGGCAGATACAGTAAAACAACTCTTCCTTTTGAGTGGGTACATTTAAAGAACTGAAATTGAACACATTTTGAAAACGGGAAAAATAAGCTTATTGCTGTTAAAATTCATGTAAATATGTAATTTGGTAAAGTCCATAGAACTGTAACACACTTTTTTCCTGATCATTGCCCCTAGTAGCACCATGTACTCTGCACAGCAGGTTCAACAGAAAGTAAACATCATGGTTCCAGACTTTGATTTTTGAAATATTTATTTGGTTGATTTTTCCATGTTTTGCTGAATGCACTCATGACTTTGCATTGCTTGCCATTCACTTTGGTTCTCTGCTGTTGGTGGAGAAGTGGAAAGGTTTTATATTGTGCATTTCATTCTGCTCCTACAAGGCTGTGCACCACACCTTCAAAAGAAATGACAGAGCGATAAAGTTAGGCTAGTTTGCGATTGCACTATTGCTAATATCAAGTCTCTGCACTCATGGGTTGCTAACTGGGGTGAATCTGATGTGGAGCAGGAATAACCATGCAATCATGTTTCTGCTAAATTAATAATGTTCAATGCAAGGTCTGTTCTCTACTTTCCCATTACCCACCTGATGCTTTCTGGGGTGCTGTCTCTGTTGTACGGTGGGAATGTTTGGAGGCAGCTCTCACGGGAGACTGACTTTGATTTTGAAGGCTGCTGCTACTCTGAAAAAGGCTTTGAAAAAATGTTGTTCGATTACTTGTGTAACTTTTGAATAGCAGCCCTGCAAAAACATCAGGCCAGTCTTACCTTTGCACTTTCAAGCTGCCATTTTGCCAGCAGCGATGTGGGTCAAAGCAGTAGTAGTGGGTCCGATGAGTACTATTTCAGCTGATGGCAGAGTTGTTGGACTGGAAGACATCTTTCCTCCTTAGTATGGCCCTCTGACAGCGGGATAGGTGGCAACAGAGTTTGAACGTACTCAGCTGCTTCTGTTGCTGGCAGCTTTCTCCCGTGGTGAGAGCAGCGAGGCCCTGGGGCCGGCCCCCCTCGGTGTCCGGGTGGCGGGAGGACGGGGTGGGTGGCAGAGGCCTGGGCTGCTCTGGGGGATAGGGCCAGTGGAAGAGCTTCGCGGTGAGAGGGGCGACGTTGACCTGGGCGATTTCTTTCAGGTTGCAAGTTACTAAGATGCCAGGGATCTTCTTTCTGGAGAAGAGGACAAGAACCTGTGACTGCTCAGCCTTTGGCAGAAGAGGTTGCTCGAGTTGTTTAGACAGTGGCACTCTGATGCCTCTTTTACTGCTAACAGTTTTGGAGTTAGAAATTTCATAGCAAAGCAAGTGAGAAGGTCTGCCTTACATGGCGTTCAGGAGAAGGTAATCCGTACAAAATCCTAGCAGGCTTTATTCAGATGGCCTTGCTCCATCTTGGGGCTACCACGAGGTTCAGGGGATGTATATCCTTATCCTGTAGCTTTTTCAGTTTTTCATCAACAGGAGTTGGTCCTTTTCTCCCCATGCCCCAAAGAACCAGTGTGAAAAGTTAGAAGACTGAAGTCTGCTGAGCAGCTACTTCTGATTTGTTGCTGGATGTGGGTGATAGAAATGCAATCACTATGTCTTCTGTAAATCTTGCTGCTCTCAAAGGCTTGTAGGATGCACAGTATTTTTTTTTTTTTTTTTCTGATGGGAAGAGTGAAAAGGTGGTGATAGAAGGGTGTAGATGTGCATGGCGCTGACAATAGTCAGGTGTGTAGAGTTTTTGTGTGGAGTGAAGCAGCTGAAATACATGTGTTTTCACCTGATAGTGAGCTAGACAAAGATCTCAGCCTTTCTCTTTATACATCACACCTGCAGGTCTGTGATGCTTCCTTGACTTTCATTATTAAATCTGCAGTATTTTAAGTGTTAAACTACTGCAGATCCTAAGGGGTTACTTTTTATAGTAGAATTCTGGAAATTCTACTGTACAATAAAATTACTATAAAACATTAGCCAAATAACCAGGCATAATAAAATTAACAAACTAGCAGTGGTGGATACGGATGTATTTGCAAGACATCTCCTTCTGTTCCAAGAGTTTTATTTCATGGTTTGACTGCAGCGTGCTACCTGTGCCGTTGGGAATGGTAATTTCACGAGTGTGATGATAAACAAGATTCACTGGCCAGAGAGGTCCCCTTGACATTGCTGTGGTGAACATACTTCATCACAGTCTTGTTGTTAGTGCTGTCAAATAGCTTCGCTTATATGAAGCGTGAATGATGTGTTGAAAAGATTAATTTTGTCAGGTGCACTTATGACAAGCATAGCGAACATCTCAGAAGGAATAGTTTACAAGAACTTGTGTGATTATCCCAATTGTTTTGTTTCATAATTAATTATGTTTATTCATGGATGAAGCTGTAATTTCTGTCTGGAACTAGAAAGTTAATCTCTGATAGCCACTGTGAAAAACAAAATTACTCTTTTAGAACCACCATCATTTTCTGTGAAGAATGTAATCTTAACTCTTTAGAGTCCTGATAGTACTGTGAATGCGCGTGTGTTTATAATATGTGTGACCATAGAGTTCTTGGGGGTTTTTTTAAGGTAACCTCAGACTACTACACTTTACAGTGCATGTGTTTTGCAATACTTTCAAGAAAAGAATAGGAGGACAGAGTTGAGTCCACTGACTGAATTCTCTTTTGTGTATTTGTTAATTAGTAGGACAGGTATTTTTGTGTTATGGAATAAGACTTTTGATTTTACTAGTCAAAACTATTCATCTTGAATTTGGTAGAACTGGATTTTGGTGATGGGTACATACATACCTTAGTTTTCTTTACAGAGTTCAGAATCTTTCTAATAATGATCAATAAATTCACTTTATTACTACTAATATTAATTGCATGGATGTGTGCATTAAGTGACCTCAAGAATACATTGATGAGTTAGTAGTGCCTCTGGCACATAGCATACTAAAACACAGGGAAGTAACTCTGATATCAAAGTTTATTCTTTTCTAACCTGCTCTGTCCTGTATTTGAAACCTTTTAAATAGTTTAAGTTAAAATTAAGTGGTGCTAAGGATAGTTCAAGCTTTAACTTCTCAGATTTAAATTCTCTTTGTGGTTTTGTTGTTTGGTGAGTCTTGTAGGTTTTATAGAATCACCATTTCTAAAGTTCCTGGCTTCTTTCTATAGGCAGCTTTTCACTTCTGTTCATGGCTCAGCTTTGTCTCTTTACGCTTTCTGCTACACCTAGCAAGGGGCTCCTTTTAAATCTCCCATCTACTTTGTTAGCTTTAGGAAGTTAATCGGGGTCCTCAATGGGTGATAAACTGCTTATGGTGAGCTATACCCATTCCTTAACCGAGAGGTAATCAGCATACCTGGTAGCTTTTATTTCTAGTCTGGTGTGAGATGCAAATATTCTCTAATCACTTCTTTGAGTTTTTGCTTAATACAGAGGCAAAAAATATCTTAGGATGACAATCAACCCTTGCATTCAGGATGAAACCTGCGTTTTGATACAGTTTTATGTGAACAGTACTTAGTTTCTTGTGGAATTCATAAACTTTACAAAAGCATTCTGTAGACAATTGTAAATTCAGCATCTTGAAAACCACGCATATGGAAGCAAGGTGATATGTGTGGTATGATGTTAGCTATTGAAAATTAACAATGCATCTACTAATGGTAACCCCATTTGACAAAATAATTGCCTTCTGCATTTGACTTGCTGAAGCTTTAGTCTTTAAAACCCCCATTTATTCTGTTACACCATCCATGTACAGAGATCCCAGGTGCTGTCATCTAAGAAGGAATAGGTAAAGACTATTGTTCGTTAATAATAAATGATTCATTGAGAGTAAAAAGATAATTAAGGGGTTTATAGCTAAATGACTGAAGATATAAAGTGAAAGATAATTTTAGCATATTAAAAATTTGCATTGAATATGACAAGGAAAAAGTCCACAGAAAATAGTATGTGTAAAACAATAAAAATGAGAAAGTGAACATAGGAACATCTTGGATATATTTAAGTCCTAAATAAAGCTGATTAAAATTTATTCCAGATTTTTTAAAATCCTTACCTAAAAGCTAAGATAACTTTTTTTCTCCTCCTATTAATCTCCACATATGGTGAAAACTCCCACCTTGGTTTGGTGTTTTGCTCCCTTTCCCCGGCCACAAAACTTAGCAAAACTTGAGGCTTACAGTTTTCCTTGAGGCAGTACTTGGGTCTGGTTTGCATACTCGAAGAATTGATTTTAACTTAAGTCGTCATCAGCCTTGGTATGCACTTGCTGGCTGCATACAAGTAGTCCTCGGCTTGTGGAGCTGTAAGGTTGGCTTTCATAGGGATGTGTCATGAAGGTACAGGAACAACCAACATTTACTCTTCTATTTTTCAACTCTGTTTTCTAAAATCCTCTGTTCTCCACCCAAAGTTAAGGTGATCAAACATTTACCATCATCTTGTCATCATCTTTTCCTCCCTTCTTCCTTTTCCATGGGACCCCTCTCTTCCTTTCTTCCTATACAATCCCTCGATTCTTTTCTAGATTGAAGAGAGTCAAACATTTTTTAATACAGTTGTTTCACTTACTCTTCTCAAGAGTAAGAAACATTGCTGCTTCTATGATCCAATTTTTTAGAAGACTTCACAATCCTGCTGTGCTCTGAACTCCAGAAAACGGTATCAAAATATACCAGGATGTTATTAGTAATAAAAATTCAGGTTGTTCAGGCCCAGAATCCTTTTAATATACATCAGGGCTCAAAAGATGATATGTCTGTATTGTTGATGATGTATCAACTGCTGCTGGGTTGCAGGCAGAAGTGGTTTCCACGTGTTTGGGGGCTGCAGGAATGAGCATTTCCAGGCAGTAGTGGCATAAGATCAAGACTTGCCCCTGTGGTTCAGCTGAGTGACCACACAGGTGATTGCTGCCAATTTAAATAGTAGGAGTGAGACCCCAGGGCCAGTCCTGATTTGGCACAGACGGAAACATGAAATTGGTGGCTGTGTATGAGGTTGTGAAGGAGTGCGTCCAAAGGAGGGAGTCATGCAACTGGGCCATCGTGTGCTGGGGGTGCTGAGTGGAAGATGCTGTGCCCCAGCAGTTTTGTGGAAGGCGTGAAGGAGAACTGCTGTGTGCATTCATCAGCTAACAGAAAGTTGTGACCCGATAGTTTGCCTTTGGTGCCTAGTGACAGTGACTGTGTTGTGGCTTATAACTTGCCTAGGGTAAGACTGGGATCCTCTGGCCTGCCAGCATCCTTAACTTGGAAAAAAAATGGTACAGGAAAAATGGTTCCTTCCCCCTTCATTTGGTGGAGGTTGGTTGACTGGCTTCTTTCTCCATGTTGCTGCTTTCTGTAAGGGAAGAATTGTAGCAATTATTTAGGTTGATCACCAAATTCATTAAAATCAAAGAGATTTTTGTCACTGACCTCAGTGTAGCCAGGTAACTGCATTATGCCCTGCTCTGGGGACTCTGTTAACAGCTCCCTCCGTAACAGGAGACAAACTCTTATTTTTCAAAGAGCAGATTGTTAGGCATCACCTACTGTTAGTGTGGAACCTGACCAATTCGTCCTTTGCTGACAGGTTTATGAACTGCTTATAACCATCTATCAAATCAGTTGAATTGCTTAATTCTTGTATGTCCAGTACTTCTTGTCCAGAGCAACGGTCAATAATAATAATGCACATAAGAGATAATTTTCAGCAGTATTAGATGCAAACACCTGCATAAAAGAAACATCTCTTAGTGCAAAGATCTTGGGATAAGTTAGACATGCAGTGTTGACACAAGTGTGAAGATGAATGTAGAGGAATGGATTAGTTCCAATTATCTCTAATGAAGTTCAGAATATTTTGGTATGTTTCATTCCAGAGTAATTTTTTAATTCCAGAGTTATCTTTTTCTGCCTCTCCCTTTGCTCTTGAAAAGAAGAAATGTTAATATCTCTTTATGTTGTTGTACAGACCACTTTCTGATTCTGAACAGATCAACTTTTTAAAGAAAACAAGACTATATATTCAGCAGCAGAAGTACGATGAAGCGGTAAGTCTGGTTTTGCTGTATGCCTTCTAGAAACTTTTTACAGGAACTTGTATTTTATATATATAAATATTTAGATTTGTTTAACTTGAAACTGGGAAATAAAACCCTTTTCCTTCCTTATGATGCACATCTCATTAACACAAAATCCCACTGTAAGTCTCCAAAATTTTGCATTTTGACGTCAGTTCTAATGAATAATACTGACTTGCTGTATTTTTTCTCATACTTCTTAAACTGTTACTATTCCACGGTATGCTAACACAAAGTATATGTTTTTATTTTCCACTGTAGAAAAGGGTATATTGAGAGAGAAACTGAGGAATGTAGTTCATATTCACACTTCTTAGGCTGCTAGTTGCATGGAAAAAAGTATGATGTCTTGCTCTATCATAGATTCTGCTTTGTTTTTTTCTTTTACATGAACCAGCTGTTCTTGTTTTTAATTTCACATTTCAGTTTGTCAGAGACTGGGAGCTATATGTGGAATCGTTCTGTGCTTCCCAGTTCTGGTATTGCTTTCCTAAGCATTTGCTGCCACTCACTGTGCATCAGGGTATTCGATGGGTACAATTCACCAGTGCTTGTATTCTGACATTCACAGAAATAATTTATAGAGCTAAATGATAAAAAGAAGTCTTTCATTTTAGCAGGTTTAGTTTGGTCACTGATTTTGTGTTTAAAAAGTACATGAAAAACTGGAATATGTAAGATTACATTTAACCTGCCAGATGCATGGAAGAATAATTCCATTATGTATTAGGGTTCAGCTCTTCTTTTTCCCCAATACGTTTCTCAGGGTAATAAATTACAGTTTTATGCACAGGACAGCTAAATCTATTTTATACCTTATACCTTTTTGTTTACCTCATTGTAAATTGGAAATAGCTCAGTTTAAATCAATGGATCTATTTTGCTGTGGGAGCAGGTTTTCTTTTTGGTTTTCTAATACTACTACTTGGCTGTCACACGTTTACTTATAGGCGATATTTTATACATTTCAGCAGTAGAACCTGTGAGTTTGTGGTGTTGGTTATATATAAATTTTACCCCTTGTTCACTTGAGTGCCCCATGTGTTCAGGTTCACTCTCAATCAGTAACACATCGGGCTCGTGCCTGTGCCCTGGTTATCCTCAGCTTCCTACATTGCAATGCAGAGAGGTTGGTGCATTACCAGCTGCTGGGGTATAGAAGATTCTTTGCTTCCTCAGCTCTGCAGCTTTCTGCATTGCAAATGTGCGTTATAACCCTCAGGAATGACATGATTCTGGGTGAATTTGCCCATTGGCAGACTTGTGATCTTTTTCAGTAGGTGACATATCTTTTTCTGTTGATTGTTGCTGTTAAGTCCCAACTGGATACCTGGACATATAAAGAAGCATTGTCATGTATGCTCAACTTCTTATTATACTCTTCCTTACAGACTTTTTAATCACCAGATAATCCTTTGGGACCACAAATTACACAGCTCAGCTTCCCATCTTTGGGTAAATCACAGAGGCTCAGCACACCTCTGTGTAAGGAATGATATGGTGGGAAAACCCACTGTCTTTGTCATGGTGTCTCCCCAGTGGAGGTACTGAGTAAGGGGATCTGTGATTAGGCTCGGTACAACCCTTCTTGTGTCCAAATTATTTGCACCCTGAGAGCCCCAGGCAGCTGCTTTGTGAATGAAACTGGGGCTCCCGTTCAAGTCTCTGAATTCACCTCTGGTGCTTAGGCAAAGCGCTGGGGGTGTCAGGTATTACTGAAGTGGAGAATATCAAACCGCAGGAAGGGGGTATTTCAGGCTGTGGAGAATGACCATGTTTCAGCTGCATCCATAAGACTCCTCCTGCATAAACGTTGTGCCTTCAGAAGCACATGACTGTTTTTTGGAGGATGTTACTTATACTGGAATATATATATGGTCAAACGCTCATGGGAAAAACAAGTGGCATGCTTGGTAGTAGGTGGTGGTCGAGGTGTACTATCTGTGTAGCTTTCACCATCTGACCGTTGTCATAGCCAGGGGGATGGCAAAGGAGCCAAATAATGGTTGACTTCATGTCCATCAGGAGTCCGAAGCAGTGTGTACTCCAGCAGTTGGTGCTGGCCAAAACTTTATACCTCAGCACAGAGAGGACACATGCCAAGCAAGGTGGAGCTCCTTGAACTCCAATTGCTGTCAAAGTTAAGTTATTTCTGGAATGGAGCTTACACTATTCTAAACTGTTGCTTATATGTTTTGTCTGCCTCTAGGTATCTCTGTGCAAAACCCTGATTAACCTTGCTTTGGAAGGCTTGTCTTATTACCATACTTATGACAGATTATTCCTGGGTCTAAGTATTGCAGTGGGTTTTGTGGGCTGGACGACTTATGTGATTTTGGTCATTATCAAGACCCATACCAATTTGACCAAGACTGTCCAGGCTAATAATAAGGTAGGTTGGAAACATGCAATGATTTTTTTCTATCAGTTTTCAGCATTATATGTATGCTCAGTCTCTCTGTGTGGGACAAATTGCACTTCTTTTGACTACATGTGGAAACTGGCAAGCTGTGGAGTTTTCTAGCTACTGTAATCCGGTGTAGCATTATTACTTGGTCTATTTATTAGGATCAGTATTCCTAAACACTATAAGTCTGAGTATGCAATATTGTGCTTTCTCAGTTTCTTCTTTCCTACAGCTGTGTATTTTACTAGATGCTAATGCAAGTGTAAACAAACATAGTGATTTAAAACTATTAGAGGGACTGTCTTTAACCAGAAGTCAATTTGCAGCATTAATTGCGGTAAAGTCAGCACTCTGTTGAAATACTTGCTTAGAAAAATACAGACTTCAGGCTTCCATTTTTATTTTTGTTCTTTACTGTAAAGCCAAAAATAAATTAACTTGTAAATTATTTTATTCCTGTCCTCTTTGGCAATGTGAAGTCAGTTTTCAGAAGCTGTGCAGTCCAATCATGGCGTTTTTAAAATATATAACCTGTTTTAATAGAAAGGTGAACCGTGGTTTCACAGATCAGCTTGCTCTCTTGCTCTTTATGATTTGCAAGCAGCAGAAGACATCAAAGATGAAGGGAGTTCACTTTGGCAAGTTTATTATGGTTTGATTTTTCACAAAGTACGACATCCGAGGAAATTCATTTACTTTCAGTTATTCATCAGGAAAAGAGATACCTCAAAATGGTAAACAGACAAAAAGCTAGCATTTCACTGAAGGATTAAAACCTTGTGCAGGGGCGGGGGGGGAATCTCCTAAACTTCAAGAATTTGTTTCAGAATAAAAGGAATTGTTTCATTTAGTAATGTAAATAAGAATGACCACTCACTTAGCATCTTTACTGCCTTCAGTATATTACTCTGAGAAAATCCCTATCATGCTATCTTGAGGTTTTTACTACTGGCTGAAATAAGATAATCTTGGCCTTTAATGAAAATGATCAAACAAAATTGAAATGGAAAATATAAGTGCTGTACTGCATGATTTACATTTTCTTTCATTAAATAACTAAGAAGAAATAATCCAAGATGCATGTTATGTTAGATATGACAAAATAATTACAATAAATAGACTGGATATTGGGCATATTAGTAACTATATTAAGCAAAAGCTTCACATTTTTAGTTGACATCAGATTTTCATTTGGTAT
>JAVJGG010000030.1:12468711-12504627 GCA_035590195.1 Aviceda cuculoides | reverse complement strand
AAAAAAAAAAAAAAAAAAAAAAAAAAAAAAAAGCAACCCCCCCCAAAAAACCCCCACCCCCAAACCACACTTGATTCTGGATTGGACTTTGTTTTTCTAAAGTGGGATGTTTAAGTTTCCTTAACTTATCAAGTCTTGATAATGTATTGAATTATTTCATCTTGGTGAAGAACACTTCTATGAAAATTTCCTGAGCCTTTTTATGATATTTCCTGGGATTTTATTGCTCTTTTGTTTGTTTTTACAGAATAGCAACTGGTTTGCTGACTCTCTTGATCTCTTGCTTCTCATTGCCATCTCTTTGTAAAAGCAAAAATAAGTACAGAAATAATGAAGATCTGAAAGTACATTTGTATCAGGTCAGTTCCTACTTTTCAGTAATTCTGAATGTTAGAGGGTTTTTATGTGCGAATTTTTACATACTTTCTAAGAACGTGTTCCTACCAAGGGTTCAATTTTCAAGAAGAAAATTACTCTTCCTAAGACTTTTCCACTTGAATATTTCAAGGGGACCATGTGCTTATGGTAACATGTATTTTTAAATATCATAATGCTGTGTTCCCAAAGAGCTCGTCCTGTGCATATTTATGTGTGTTGATATGTAGATGTGCATACACGTATTGATGCTCTACTCAGAGTTTGACAGTTTGTCCTGCCTTCAGTCTGTGTAACTTCCAGTGACCTTGCAGGAATTGCACATGCACACTAAGCACAGGCTTGCTGGTTCAGGGGCTTCTTTCCAGCCTCTGGCTGTTGAATAACAATGTGAGACTGATACTGAGCTGTTTTTCTGTTGGTTAAATCTTCTTTCAGATGAAAGATGAGATTTTTTTTTCTTTATAGCTTCATGAAATAGGTACATCTTTTCATAGTAGGTACTAATTAAGTTCTAGAGAGCCTTTAAGGTTCTAACAATACCTTACATGTCTGCTGTTTTTTGTTTTTTTTTTTTTTTTTTAACTTATTACAGGATAATGGTTTTATTTCAGGACCAGCTTTATTGGTTATGACTGACATGCTGGAGTTTCTTACTGAGCTAAAGCAATGCATTCATTATATCAGTGATTTAGGTATAGAGCTTAAATTGGTTAAAAGGAGGAGGGGAAAGAATAATGAATGCTTAAGATGCCTTTACCTGAGTGCGCACGCATGCATAATGTGCTGGCGGTTTCTCTTAACTTTTCCAGCTGGACTGTGGAAAAGAGATATCAGTTCTTTCCTAAGCATTTAGGACAGGTATTTTCAGTATATACTCAGCAGTGGATTTCTCACTGGAATGCCTGAAAACAAATTGTACTGGATGGAGGCGTGAGAGGGCAGCTGGGTGGGCAGCTGGCAGCTGGCTGACATCAGCTTGCCACAACTGCTGCAGCATCTCATGTGGTGTAACTTCGTGGAGAAGCTCACAAATGATGATGATGATGAAATAGATCTGTAGTCAAAAAGTAATGCCAGACTATTCTTGAGCCAACTTTAGAGAATCAGGAAATTCACTCACAGAGCCCTGGGATACTTGATTAGATTAAAATGTTCTGCCTCCTTGTTCAGGGAGTAACATCTTTGTTTTTCTCCCAACCTTGGATAATATCATAAAGCTCCTCAATTTGCTCCTTAATCAGAGGATATTTTACAATAGTGACATCTAATTACCAGTCTCTGTTAGATTTTTATTTCAAAAGCTTTCTTGGGAATGGAAAACATTCACACTCAGGGTAAGGAAAGTATTGGGAGGGCAGATTATTCAGACTTAGAGGGGCGAAAGGACATTATAGAGGCATTACCCATTTCGAAGTTATTAACTTGTTTTAAGGTTAGGTTGCATTTAGTTGCTTTGAAATGGACAGTAATACAAAAGAAAAATGTTTGCCAGAAGACTAGTATTTCTAGGCAATGAATTTCCCTTGTTCTCCTTTTACGTTTTCTTTTGAGTTTTTGTTGGGGACAGGGAAGGGGGTAATCTTCAAAAATGGTGGTTTGGAGCATTTTGAACTCCCAGGCAGTTTTAATGGTGTGATGAATCCTCTAGTCAGATGCAACAGACCTATTTTGCAATGACAGACTGGGATCACCTCACTGACATTCATATACGTAACCACACATGATCAGGTTCCTGATTTGCATCTGACAAGGGGTTTCTTATAAGTCGTTTTGGCAGCTCCCCCATATGTGGTTTTGGAGGCAGTCACCAAAGGTTATGCTTTCCTCTGATAACGTTGTTCCTTCCTAGATAGGAAACTAAGATTGATTGATGTTTCTTCATTTTAGGGAATAAGAAGATAGATTAATTTGCTACAGGTCTGTCTTCTTCGTGTGCCACTTTCCTCCAACTATTGACTGAAGTGGAAGGGAAAATACTGCATCCCTTCCTCATACTCTTTATGGTTTGTCTTGGGGGTTCTCTTAGCCCCTCTGCTAACATCTTTTGTAGGTTCAGCTCTGACTAAAAGCCTTTAAATTACACAATGGAGAAGGAATAGCTTGTGTTTCTAGTGTTTTTCCTTTTAGCAAAAAGTCTACTGATCTGGCCAAAATTCTCTGATCAGTCCCCTGACTTTTTTTTTTTTTTTTTAATCCTTTTCCTCTTTGTTTTTGGTAATGTCTGTGTGCAGGAACCCTCTTTTAAGTCTTTTCTTTTGCCTCACCTCAAATTTTTGCATCTGCTCATTTGGGATGAGATGCATTTTCATACAAGAAATAAGGAAATATTTCCCAGTTCTCTTCCTATTTCAGTCAGAGAGAGGGATTCATAGAATCATTTAGGTTGGAAAAGACCTGTAAGATCAAGTCCAACTGTCAACCCAGCACCACCATGCCCACTAAACTACATCCTGAATTACCATGTCTGTGTGTTTTTTGAACACCTCCAGGGCTGGTGACTCCACCACTTCCCTGGGAAGCCTGTTCCAACGCCTGACAACCCTTTTAGTAAAGAAATTTTTTTCTAATATCCAATCCAAACCTC
The DNA here is from genome assembly GCA_035590195.1 of Aviceda cuculoides. Lineage (NCBI taxonomy): Eukaryota > Metazoa > Chordata > Aves > Accipitriformes > Accipitridae > Aviceda > Aviceda cuculoides. The sequence continues at coordinate 12,501,665 of JAVJGG010000030.1, read as the reverse complement.
CCCTGGTGCAACTTGAGGCCTTTTCTTCTCAGCATAGCCTAGGCTTTTTATTGTGCTTATGATGAATTTTTTTTCTCTTCTGAAGACAACTTTCTTCTTTCTTGTCCAAGTGAGCTTCCTTTTCCATCTGGTAAATAGCCTGTAGTGAAGATATCATGCCTGGTAAGGAACAAAGCTTGTACCATTACATTAATTGGTTTTCTTTTGGTCAGAAAGAAACCTGGGTTGGCAGAGAGCATCAGAGTAGGCAAAAAAATGGCCAGTGTGTGTAGACCTCCACAGAAAAGGTAATTTCCTCCTGTTCAGTCCTGAACTGTGTATTTTTGTGTTGGTTTCTCCATGGATGGGACAGAGTGTACACCTTAGCAAATGAGTGTGAATTACATACCTGTATGGATCTGAGAGGCCATTTACAGGCTGCTCATTTATTGGTGGTACACTGGTTTTTGTACCTACACACTATAGATTTCCAACGTGGGTATTAGCCTTAAAGAAACAAAAAAAGTCCTAGACAGCCAAATAGCATGATCAAAAGATTATTCAGCAAAAGTGTATAAAGATATTTTAAAAAGTAAAAATGCAAGCTTGAATAGCTTCATATGGTTACATTTACATTTATGTTACAAAAACTTCAGTTATATTTGAACCTAATTTTGAAGTTTTGATACATGTCACTGTTTGCTTGAAGCAGAAGATAATAATTACACCCTCACAGTTTCTGAACATTGCCAAGAGTTTCTCAAGTTTTCTCTTGATATCATTAAAACAGGAATAACATTTTTCGTGCTGAATTTTGTTTGCTATGGCAAGGAGAGAATTGTCTTTTGGTTAATGCTACTTTTGTCTTCTTCTGAGGTGGGCGTCGGTCTCTTTTCCCAAGTAGCAAGCGATAGGACAAGAGGAAACTGCCTCAAGTTGCACCAGGGAGGGTTTAGATTGGATATTAGGAAATACTTCTTCACTGAAAGGGTTACCAAGCATTGGAACAGGCTGCCCAGGGAAGTAGTTGAGTTACCATCCCTGGAGGTATTTAAAAGACATGTAGATGTGGTGCTTAGGGACATGGTTTAGTGGTGGACTTGGCAGTGTTAGGTTTATGGTTGGACTCGATGATCTTAAAGATCTTTTTCCAACCTAAATTATTCTGTGATTCTATGATCTTTGGGAAGTCATAAAGGCTTCAGGAATGGTGAAAACAGGAGTTATTTATAATTCATCAGCTAGACCGCTGTAGCGCTTACTGTACAACTTAATTTTTTTTGCTGGAGAGAACACCAGTTTCTCTTTGCCAGCAATCTCATAGGTGAAGTCCAGTTTTTGCTGCATTACTGAAAACACTGCTGTTTTCATTGTTTAATAATGTTGGGCCAAGTTATTATTTCTAGGAGGCTTGAACTTCATGTGGGTCCAAGGTGGTCAGTTTTTTAGTTTTCTCCTCTAAATTAGGAGGAGAAATAAAGAGTAATAATCTATGTTATACCGGTGGAACTAGGGGACAGGAGGAGTGTTTTCAACCAGCCTTCTAAAGTGTCCAGCTGATGGTGCTGGTTCTCCTAACATTTTCTCTATGGGTTTTGTTAAATGCTTTGGAGAGCTCCCAGCCAGAGCTGCTGCTGAAGAGGTGTTGGGACTGCAGATGTCACCCCTGATTTCTTTCTTGCTGTGACCTATGGATGAGTGTTTCTCAGAGGCCAGCTCTTAATCCTTTCAAGAATAATCTCTGAACTTCAAAGAAGGTTGTGAAGGGGGAAAGAAGACATGTTCTTAGCTGGAGAGCTCAGTCTGCATGTCCAGGTTGCTTCTGCTCTGTTCCACAGTCCTGGAGATGTTGGTGAAAGCTGAGAGCAGTTTAAACATTACTTAAACTGCAAACACAGGAGTCTCTAAAGCAGATGCTGAGCCCTTCCCTGGATGCTGGCATAGATCTAGCAGCAGTAAGTTGGATTTACTGACGTGCCCAGGTCATCACAAGTCTTCCAAGGCACAAGATACATTATGGGAGATGACACAAAGTGAGTGCAAGTGTCTTCACCAGTGGCTAGGGGATAGCAGAGGGATTACCAGAGCTCATGACACTAAAAGAAGTTGAAAAGATATATCAAAGGGGAGAGATCTGGCCTGAATACCACAAAAGCATCCCAAATAAACATCAGAGGTCTGAAGGATCCAATTCCCTGAGCTTTTGGAGGCTTAATGCTTTGGCCCAGCTTATTGATGTCACACAGAAGTACAAGTTACATGTTCTTGTGGCCTGAAATTAAATAGAAGCAGCAGATACTGAGCACCTGTGAAACCAGGCTAAAAAAGGATACTGACTGCTAAGTGTATCCTCTGGGCAGGTACCACTAGGTGTCACTGCATCTGGCAGGGGAATGGCAGCTATTCATATGGTAGAAAGTGATGGATGTGAACACTATGTAGTTACTTTGCACTAAAAAAAGCAACAACAATTATACCATGCAATGCAGTTCTAAACCCCATGTTTGCAAAGTACCATGCATGCTTGATTTGCCTTTTAGTGGAACTGCAGAGTTCTGAACAAATAGCAGCAATTGAAAACTGGGCTCAAGCATTTTCTTGGATAATTGTCATCTTACAAAAATAACTGACTGATGGGGTAATTTTCCTAAGGTTTTTCACATCTACTTGATGACTGAATGGTGTCTCTTGAATTAGTCAAGAAAAAGAAAACCTCTTCAGCTTCACTGCTTCTCCAAGGCAGAGGGTTCTGCTTGAGGTGGTTCAGACAATTTCATTTGAACAGTCTGCTAAGATTGCAGCTTCTTTCCATCTCTTAAAATCCACCTCCAATCTGCTCTGCTGCTGCTGTCTCTTCTTACAGGAGCTGTGCTGCCCATGCAAAACTTGCATTTAACTTGCTTTAACTAGCCTTCCCCTGCACCCTGTACCTGATCCTGCAGCAAAGCCAGAGGTTCTGCTAGTTCTTTGTGGTTGCTGTTTGAGGACAAGTGCTCCTTGAAAAACTGGGGGCATATGTTTTCTGTGGTTGACATGAGTGTTTAAGTAGTCACTCTTGACAGAAAGCTTATCGTGTCAAATCAGTGATCCAGGGCACTTGTGCTATTTTTAAATAATTTAAACAAATAAATAATAATAAGAAAAAAAACAGAAAGAAGTTTTCAAAAGCATAAATTGTAAAAAGCTAGAAATACTTGGCACTACATATCAGACTTCCTGTTGTTACATTGATTCAGATGATGTGTTTATGCAACTCTAAAGCATATTTACATATCTCTGCCATCCCATACTAAATACGTACGTTAATTATGTGTTTTATTATCTGATTTCTTCTTTCTAGATGTTGAGTATTGCACTTTCAACATATGTTGTGAGCAGTACCCATGAGAGTCTTAAGAACAAACAGGGATTGCCTGTATCAAATCAGATTATTAGCTGGATGACTCTAGGTAAGAACATCTTCCCTCCCAAACTTGTATGCAGATAGTTTGTGGGGTTTGAGGTTGGGTGGAAGGTGGTGACACTTTTTTAACATCTTACTTCCGTGCATATGCCTTTATTTGACTCCTAATAGTCACTCTCCTAATAGTTCTTCCATGTGTTCACTGTTCTTTCCTAAGTGAGTTTTTTTGAGGAACTATGATTAGGATTAATACAATTGATTATGATCAGTGTGTATGTGAGAATGCTGTCTTTGTAATGTAGTTTTCTTCGGAGCATTTTCCTTTCCGTCATGCTTTCCTAACTCTTTGTAACCTGCTAAGCTAAGTGGGGGTCTCTGTGTGGATGAATTCCTTGCAGTTGTAAAGTCGATGAAATCAATGATGTCCTGCTTGGCTTACTGGAGCAGGAACTGAGGGTAAAGGTTATCTTTCTCTCCTGTGTAAGGGTGAGAGAAAAACATTTTTCATCTAAGAGATGATTTGGGCATAGAGGTCTAGAGTTACGAGGAAAAAGTATATCAGAAATTCTCTCTGTTGTAGGTGATGTTTCTATGATAAAAATAAAGCTAACAGTGAAGTAAACTGTATGTACCCAAAAAGTCTAGTTGCTGCCATAGTAGTATTGAATATTTTAGCAAAGTCTTTCAGACTGGAAGTAATCATTTTAAGTGAATATGATATACAAGGTAGGAGCTTTATGTACTTGCTGAAGTTGCTCTACATAATTAAACACAGAACTAAGCAGGTAAAAAGCTAAGGCATCCAACAACATATCCTCAGTACTCCTGTTGGAGAGAAATGCCTTGTCACTACCATAACCACAACTAGCACCTGCCTTGTCACTAGCGTGTACCACAAATATGGTACCATAAGAATTAAGGTACCAAGGTCTACTGTAGCTTTTCCAAGGTTGGTGGCGTTACAGCTGGTCAAACTCCTCTTCATCTTTTTGCTTAGTTGTGGAAAAATGGCACTGTTACTTACTGAACTCTCATTTTGCACCTCTGTGTGTATTTATATAACCACAAACACAGTTACCAGTGTTTATTCATAATAACATTGATAGGATTATTATTATCCTGTCAGTTGGATAATGAGACTTGTGAATTTTTCTGGCAAATTATTCCTCCCTCCCCAGCTATTCGTTCTGATCAATATGAAGCCTATCTTGTTTAAAGTTTAAATTTAGGCCTAAATTTTTTTTTTTTTTAATAAAGACTGGTTTTTGGAGAATCATGCAAATGAGTTAGTGACGGGTGGGTTCCTGCAGGCCCGTGTCTAGCTGGCTTTAGCTGTTGTACACTGCACAAACCATATGGTGCGTTACCCACAAACATAGAGGTAAAACAAGGAGGCATAAAGTTAATCCAGCTGCTTCCCATGTTCTTCAGAACCATCTTTATGTTAACAGATATTTCAAAATGAATGTATATTATGTTTTAAAGTTTTCATCAGTGGAAATCTGTCATAGCAACTTGACAAATTTTGGGGAATCTGGTGTCTCTACTGTGTGCAGGGGACACGTACAGAGATTTGTATAGGTCAGACAGAAACCTGTAGGTCTTTTGATGGTTAACATCTGATGTGTCACATCAGAGATGGAAGGGAAAGGCTAATTATTACCTACCAGCCACTCATCTGTTCTCATCTATGATTGCACTCAGAGGGTGATACACATCTGATGTATTGAGTATCATTCAAAGAGGCCAGTTGCTATGCTGAATTTCTTTCCAGCTGTTCTGACTTGCAGTGAAGTCCCTGGAGTTCCTCCTTGAGTTGAGCCGCCTTTAAATATAGAAAGCTACAAGTGATGCTGAAAGGCTGGAGCACCCTTGAAATGAAGTCACTTACTCTGTAGTTGTAGCAGTGGCCAAGGCAGAAAGCCAGGAAATAAAACATACTGACCCCCACGTTTTAGAAGAAGACTCATCTTTATTTCATTGATATGCTTACTATAAATACTAATGTATACTATGACAATAAGCACCAGCGAGCACTTTCCATATATTATAGTTTTATTTTTGTTCTTTAATAGAGTCATGATTAATTATGACTTACTGTTTATGCAGTATTTGAGTGATTCAGTAATGTGAGGGCACTATACCACAATGCAGAATCACACCAATGTTATTTGTCAGCACACTTCTTTATAAACACATAAAACTTTCATATTAAAAAAAATCAGGTTTAAAGGTTAAATCACAGCAATGCTTTTCCTTCTCTCTTTCCTTGCTTCAAGTACTGTCCACTTTTCCTTTACTCTTTTTTTGACTTTACTTGCTTTTCCGGTAGCCCATTTCCTCTCTTCCCAGTTTTCCTCACCTCCTGCAAACTGTTGGGCCCTGTCCCCACCTGCAGAAGTTTCCCAGCTAGAGGAGTGTCTTTAGCGGTGGCACAGACTCTTCTAAATAGGGCTGACTGGGCAGCTGAGCAATGGACTGCACTAAGGAGCAACATGCAGCTTTTAAAATCCCACATCTGCATTAGAGAAATGCATTGCAAGTTGAAAGCAAGGGCATCAATCATGACAGATAGATCCCCTGTAGTTCCTTAAATATTCCTGTTCTAAAACTTTCAAGTAGAGAAGCTAATAAATTGAGTTTCTCTATCTTTACTACCGGTATTTTCAGTTGCACCTCAAAATGTGGCAGGTCTCCTAATCTAATCCAATGGAGCAGTGGCTCTGTAACCACAATCTTGGAGCTGCCAGAGGTCCTTGGGGCCATGGTAAGTGGTTCTCAGAGTAGTATTAAACAGTCAAGTTTGAGCGTTTTTTTCGAGTAGTGCTTCTGCATCGTCTTAAGGACTTATTAACATCAGTTTGTGAGAAATTCTAAAAGCTGTGAGGTAGAAAGCCAGGGAATTAAAATGATAGAGAACTAAAATTACTTTTGATAAATATTAAGCATTCCAAACATTGGTTTTTCTTTAGCAAAAGTAACTTCTGAAAATAGAAAGGCATGTATGACCAGTATTGAATTTCTGTACATAAAGTGTCAAGATTTGGAGAATGTTATCTTGTTACCAAGAATGAAATGTTTTGCATGCAGTGACTGATGGATCTCTCTTTATTGCAGTTTCTTCCTCGGTGTTGCCGTTACTGAGCCCCACATTCCTCTTTCAGAGACTGTTCAGTATATTGCTCTCCCTGATGTCCACCTACCTGCTCCTCAGCACAGGGTATCTTCTTTTTTACTCTGTTTGGATTGGTCTTACATATAAAAATCAAGGGCTAAATGTGAAACTGCTGAATCTCGTGAGCGTTTCTGTTAAAGGTGTAATGTGTGCTTCCAGCTGTAGTCTCACCATTTATCTCCTCGTTTAGTTTCCTAAATAAAATCTCAGGGGAACTTCCAAATTCCTCCTTGTATTATCAACACTGTTTTGTTGACATTCCTTTCGGCTAGACCAAGCATTGGCTGGAAGGGTATGTATTCAAACAATCTTGCACCAAAATAAGTTAGTCTGGTTTAGTTTATGTCTTTTGTTGTTTTGACATGTGCTTTTATGCTTGCAAACAAAAGGAAACTTCTTTCCCAGTTGCTCAGCACTGGTGTCTAGTTATGGCTTAAATGACATGCGACAGGAAACAGGTAGCCCTAAAATGAGGGAAAATTTTATTCGGAGAGATTTTCATGAAAGTAATTTTTTTCAAAGGGATGCTAGTCCCCATAAAGAGTCAGGCTTGCTTCCTTTTGGATAAAAGACAGCTCCGCAGAGCTTGTAAATGAAGAAAACACTGCCAGCCAACCCTTTTTTTCCAGACTCGGTAGCTCTTAAGAGTGTAATTAATGGGGAGTATAGGAACCATTCGTTCTGCCTCCCTCCCACTTATCCTCTGGATTTAATTACACTGGAAAATTAAATGGAATAAAATATCTTGCAGCAGACATTTTGCAATAGCTGCCTCTTGTGGATACTCTCATTTTAGATGAAGCATCTCTGCTTTTTAATCTCCCGCCTCCCCTTTCTCCCACTTCCCCATTAAGATTTTGATCCTATCTTACTCCTGTCCGCACACACACTCTTACACTCAACCTTCTTAGCCTGTCCTGGCTACTGGATAAAGCATGAATGTTGCTCTCTCTGAGGCTGGTAACCTCCCTCTTTGTATTTTGGCCCTGCACCAGACCACTTAAACACTGACAGCTCGCTGCTGTCTTCCTACGATGTTCAAATAGCCCAACAAATTTTGGAACAATTCTTTTCAAAAAAAAAAAAAAAAAAACCAGAACAACCAATCATAGCAAAAACAAGGCACTCAGTGCCAAAAGTATCCAGGGTTTCTCTCCTCAGTGTACTGTTACGTCTTATAATGATAACTCAGTGCATTGCCCAGGTAATTACAACACCTTTCTAGGTGCAGTTAAGTGCAAGTATTGAAGAGCTTGGTCAGATACAATCAGTTGTGACTGACTTAGTTGAAGACATTCAATATGTAGGCAAGTGTAGACCATTGTGAGGATTGTAGGTTCCTTTCTTACTGACAACCCAACCATTGTCTTCATGTTTAACTGCTTGTCATTCTGATAATTAAAGCAGAAATGTCTAACCAAATTTTTTTGTTCCAGTTTGAAACTGCTTTGTAGCTACACTAGTGGGGAGGCACAACAGAAACAATACCAAGATTAACCGCAATGCTCTTCTTATTTTTAGACAAATAAGTGTGTGTCCAAGGAGGAAAAAAAGGAAAAATATTACAATCTTGTCAGTATTAGTGTCACAGTCAGTGTCAGTATTATAGTTTTATCCTGAAAGAAAAAAAAAAAATCTGAGAGGCACCATGAAGTGCAACTGAGATATAGAGGGCAAGGAGAAACTAGGATTATCCAGTGACAGTCTACACCCCTAAGTTATCTGGGCGTTTTAATCTCTCCCATAAGTACACTCATAGTTTGCTATGTTTGAGTGCTGTAGGAGCCAGAAGTAATCTTCTGAGATTGGGGCTGTAGCTAGAACAGCTTAGCAGCCTCGGTTAGAGCATGACTTGACGCAGCTATTGCAATGGATTGGTATATAGTAAAGAAAACGATATTTCACTTCGGTGAAATGTAGTGCTCTTTATTATACGGATGCCTCTCTCCTTGGAACTAGACTGAGATCACCAGAATGAGTTTGTGTGATTAGGACCTAAAGAGACACAATCTCTAGTTGCTGTCCAGGTTGGACTGTAACCCCTCAGTTCCAAATAGTTCTCATTAGAAAATTTTCCATTTTGCAGAAAACGGGTAGCAAATGTGATTCTTTTTTTCCCATTTCTTTTAAATGTTATTCCAGTTTTGTTAAAATTAATCATGACACAAAGGGCACTTATCCAATGTTGTGGCAGCCATCAAATGAGAAAATGGGTGCAAAACATGACAAAGCTAAAGCGGCCTCGCTTTCTGCTACTTTTACCATTTAATTACTGAATGGCTTTAAACTTAACCAACTTTGGGTACTCCTCAGAAATGGGTGGAGAAGTGGGAGAGTGCCACTAGATTGTTGGTATATCATTTGTGTGAAGAAAGAAGAAAAAAACCATGTCAGTATTTGATGTTAAATAGTTGTTAGTGACTGCACTTACTGAGATTATTATGTCACTCTTCAGATATGAAGCTCTCTTTCCACTGGTGCTGTCTGGTTTGATGTTTGTGTGGATAACTATGGAGCAAGAAGCACTGCAGCACTATGGTCTTTCACTCAAACCAAAGGTAACAGCTCCAGATAGTTATATCAGGTTAATTAACGGCTTTATCTTTTTCTTCCCTTGAGGATATAATAAATATTCTGAGTGGTTTTCACAGAGCAACACTTTGCATTTCTTTAATTTTGGGAAGCCAGTATGAGCTGTTTTATGAAATAGGAATGTGACCTTGTAAGAAAGATTTACAATTTATGTTACTGAAGATACTCCACATCAGAGGCATTTCTATGAAGGGTGGAAATCAGTTTGACTTAGTGATATGTTCTGTAGGTTACAAAGCTCTGTTTGTCAAGTGTAGTGCTAATTCAGCATAAGGTACAGTAACTTTAAATGTTACTGTACTTTTTTTTATTCTGATGGCACATTCACAGGTGAGAGGCTGAAAAGAAAGAATTTGATTTCTGAAATGACCCATAGGACATACCAGAAATCTTAGTTTGACTTTGTCCTTCCACTCTTTCTTCAGGGACAGTTTTATTTCTGATTAGACAGACAAGGAGCTGGAGACTAACTTGGAACTAGCACCTTCTCAGATTTGCCTGGAGAGGGGGTTTTGTAATTAATGCAACTTCTTTCGCCTTAAAATTTAGTATATTGTCAGCAATTTTCAAAGCCCATGCTGCTGCACTGCTACTTCGCTTTTAGATTACATCAAGGGTTTAACAAACTGTGGCTGTGCCATTGATTTGGTTAGACCTGCAGTGCCGGCCGCAGGGTCGCCTGGGTGCTCGGGGCCGGGCGGGGGTGCAGCACAGCTCTCCCACCCTTCTCCCAGATGTGCCGGCCTTGGTGCCGGTCACAGGGAACCTGGGTGCAGGTGCATGGGAGCGGCCAGGGTCACTTGTAAGACAAGTGGCAGTGCACATCTTTCCTTCCTTTCACAGTTCATAATAATTAGGGAGAAGTGCCGGGAGGTGAATTCTGAGCCAAGGCAGCCACCAGAGTGGACCTGACACATACTGTGGTTTTGTGGTTCTCCTGCAAGGGAGACAATTTTGAAACTTGAGAAAGAACAGGCTTTCTCAACAATTTAAGGCTGAATATCACAAATAAAAATGGGAATTGCTTTTTATTTATGCTATGTATAGTTATGGTATTTTGTGTGAGCGTGTTCCATAGCATCTTAAGTGACGGCAAAGGAATCTGAATGTAAAAATGTACACTTGGTGTGAAGCCATGACTGCAACTGAAGATTTCTACCACAGCAGAGTAATCTGTGGGATGTACTTTCTCTTCTACTCTAGAACCCACTCTACCTTTTGCATCTTCTAATAAGGCATCTCAGTAATGCCTGCCTGTCTGATGGTGATCTGATGTTCTGTATGTTTTAAAATAAAATTCTATTAAACCAGTATTGAAAGTGATGAACGCTTTATTAATCAAATGCAAATGAAAAGAATGTAAGCTAGCTGTAATTAAGTTTTCTGTTGTCACTCCCTGTATGTCATTTGACTTTTGGTTTTAAATGAAAGGAACAATAATGCTTACCCCCGCTTCCCGTTTTTAGATTAGAAAAATCATCTTTAGAATGCCTGTTAATATATGCCACAAAGTAAATCTTCTATTAGAGAATCCAGCTCAGTTCTCTGATGATGTGAGATTATTTTTAATTAAAATGTTATCAGTGTTGAACGTCTATTACTTGAATTTTTTCTTTTCCCCAGTGAAAAGGAGTTCATTGACCTCTTAAACTCCATGAAGACAATTTCTCTTCAGGTCAGGTGATACTGTGCTGAGAACTGATTGAAGGAGATGTAGAATATTTTAGTAATCTAACTCACAGCATAAGTCAACTGAGGATAACTGCAGTCTTTTATTTCTGTGGGTCTTCATCCACATGCTCCTGTGAGCATTAGAAGTGTGTGTGTGTAGGAGGAATATTTATGATGAAAAAAGATAAGTCTAAGGCACAGAAGTTCATTTTTAGTGTAGATAACAGCAGAAGCTCCACTGTTCATTTGATCATCTCACTTGTGCAATCTTTCTGGCAGATTCATTAAAGTATAATGAAAATACGGGAAAGGTTTGCAGTCCTCATCATAATGCTACTCTAAAACCAGCTGATAGGGAAGTAGGTTTATTTCTCATTCATTTCAGTAAAAATACGGTGGTTCAATCAAAGTACATCAGTTGATACTTGGTATTGATTTCTTTTTCTCTCTTTCCAGCTTGCTGGTTTCAACTTCGCCTGTGCTACTGATATAACTCGGTTTCGACAGCTCCACCTAGACGACATCCGCAGGTCTTTCTTCTTTGTATCCTTTTGCCAGTTGCTGCATTCCAGGGAAGAGGTGGATTTGTTTCAAAAGGCCCTGCAATCAAAATTTGTAGCCTGGTAGGCTCTTGAAACAAAAGCTAGTGAAGATGATTTGACTCGTGTTGCTCAAAAGACAATGGTCTTGTACATTGTGGTTTTTGATAAAGTGTTGAAAAATCCAGTACAAACTGCACTGTTTTGGAATCTGGCTCCTTGGCCACTTTGAAAATTTTGATCTCTTATGACCAAGTTGAGGTAAACTTTCTTCTAAGGAGTCTGTTTTCAGTTTGGTTTTATTACATTTTGGCTGGAGGGAACTCATTCAACTTTCACAAATCATTTAGAAAAGGTGATTTTAAACTTTTTCTCGTTTTCTTATTTTTAGAATATGGCAGTGTGTTGGGAAGAAAATGTTAGGGGGCAGGCATTGGCCTTGGCCAGGCGGATGAGATGAGAAGGAAAGTTCCTTCAGACTCTTAGTGAAACGTGTTCCCGGAATCTAGCCTAGAATTATTTATATCGCACGTGGTTTGTCCTGTTAGAAATTATATGGGCTTGGGAGGGAAGAGCTGTTTGTTCACTAACATAGCAGTTATTTTGCATTAGTGCAAATGAAACTGCAGCTGATTTTTTTTTTCTTTTAAATACTGTACAGAGTTGATAAAGTCATTTTTCTCTTCCATTGTGGGACTGCAGTTAAGCGAGAGGTATTTGGCAGCAAGGGTGATGGATGTGCAAGTGGAGAAATTACGAGCCAGTCTAGAACCTATGAGTTTCTAGTGCAGGTGGGTTACAATAGCTGGAGCTGGGGAGGGAGTTGTCTCAATACTGGTTCCTGCAAAAACAGGCTTTATAACTCGCAGGATAACCAAATCTGAGAGGGTGGATCACAGTTGCAGAGTCTATGCTGTTGGAATTTGGGACAACGCTGTTGGACATTGGGAACCTGCAGCAGAGGAGGTGTGACAGATACCTCATTAAGAAGGCAGTTCAGTGCTAAGGAAGGAGGCAAAACAATTTGCTAGGTGTTGAATGTTTGTGTTTGCCTTAGAGTATACCTGAAAAGCAACTGAGACATCTTGCAGTAAATTTATCAATTTAATTTGCTATTTTGCTGTTTTAACAAAAAATAAGGTAACTTTTAGTAAAGCCACTGCTGTCAGATGCTAAAAATTAGCCAAAACAAAAATCAATCAATCCAATTCCATTTTTAAAGCTCCAGCATAGTCCTTCTTTAATCTAACGTTTGAATGTAGCACTACTTTAATCTCATTTTAATCTAAAACACTTGAATGTATTTTGTTCCACTCCTGAAAAAATAGACAATTTGCAGGTCTCCTTTGCAGAGACCAGGTATGATACACACCTGCTCAAAAGATGTTGTGGCTTTAATTTAGATGCTGTTTAATGTTTAGAAATAGTGGTATAAGAAGAGAAACCTTTTCTACTAGAGCAGTCACATTGCAACTATGACCCTTAACAATCTTAAGATTGTCTCAAAAGTTCCTATATAGGGCCCAAAAGTCATCATGTGCTGAGGGACCTTACAGCCTGATCTTCCAGAAGAAGGTTCGGATTGCTTATGCTTAGCATTTTGATTAGACCTATGTGCTACTGGTATTTTTTTGTTTTATTGCAGAACTGTTGTTCTTATAAATCTTAACTGGCAGAACTGTGCTATGCTGTTAGACTGCTGTGTTACTAAATTCGAAATGATGTGATACTCTTGGGAAGCATAATTTCTTTAGTTATGCTGACCTAATCCTTCCAAAATATTGCATGCAGAATCCCAACGATTCTGCTGAACAGTTGATAGCAAATTGTTTGTGCAGAGACTTAAATGATCCAGTGCAGGAGTTACAACAGGAGTGGAAGGACCAGAGGGAGTTCTGGCAACAGCAGCCAACCGTAGTGACTAACCCTTTACCTGATGCAAAAAAGCAGTTAAAAACCATTCTTTGACTGAAGAGACGTGAGCTATAATGGGCTCCAATGAGCTCAGGAGGTAGAATAATATCTTTCATTGGCTCATATAGCAGCAAGTGGTGCACCTAGATGAAAAGCGCAGAGTTTATAAAAAAGCCTTCCAGCTATACAGATACTGCCAGAGTTGTCCTCCCTTCCCTCAAGTAAGGAAAAATTTGGAGTCCCGTGTTGCAATGATAGATTCAGCATAAACTTTAGACAACAAATCTATGGGAGGGATAGCATAGGAACCTTTAATCTTGTTTCATAGCCAACTACCTCTTCCACAGTCAGTTCCTCAATAAAGCCATTTCTTCTGATGTGCAGTATACATGCATATGTCATTACATTCTGAAAAAGCATATGCGTTTGAATGCACAGCTAGGATTGTGGTCCAGGGATGTTCCTGTCTTGCTAGGTAGGGACCCAGAAAAAACAAGCTGCAGCTTTCTGGCAGGGGCCTCAAGACAGGCTCTAAAATCTTCCCCAGCCAGTGCCTGTCTTTTAAAATTGACACAGCCATGTGTGAAATCTTGCGTAGAGCTAGACAATACTTTGGATTTCTTAATGCAGTGTAAAGCTGTAATAGTGGGTCAGCTTCTTGTAGTTTCATGATAGGATCGTGGAAGTAAATTGCAATGAAGGGGGGGAAATGCTGGTTTTGTTTTACTGCAGCCATTTCTGTGGTGTATTTTCCTTAAATACATCTAGGTTTTCTTCATAGTGACAGCCTTTTTTGGCACCGGAAACATAGCTTCTGTTAACAGGTAAATTTTATTCATTGATTTGAGACACAGGGTACAAAAAATTCTTCCTGCAGCTGGCATATTAAATATAAATTTGGTTAGCAAAACCAGGGCAGCAGAATTAAAGCAATAGTCAGTAGAGTAATGATAACAATATATTTTGTTTCTGCTCTCTGTAACATGTTCCCTAAGAGCCTGAGCTTGTTTGTTACGAGGTCGTCTCAATTTCCATTAGAAGTTATTGGCAGCATGAGCAGAGAGAGCTCGGCTGCTCACCAACAGCATGGCACCTCAAAAGACACGAGCAGAGAAAAATTGTGGAGAAAGAAGAGTGAGGCTGGCACTCCCTGCTATTTTAATATTTGAGCAAGAGAGGAGAGAGTTGGCAGCCTTGTTTAAAAATATATATACTCACAGTATGTTACAGGGGTAACTAAATGCTCTGGTTTTTTAATGGAAAATGCCATTTCAAAGATATGTTGTAATATCCTTTTCGTGTTTCTCTAGTTTTGATCCTGCTTCTGTCTATTGTTTCTTGACTGTGTTCAGTCCCTTTATGATGGGAGGCTTGCTTGTGCTGAAGGTTAGTAATCTTACCTTAGTGAAATTCTCTCAAAGAACTGTTTAATAAATAACATATCATGTACATGCTTGTAACTCTGCAATTTACAAAAACGTATATATGTATTTGAGCTTCATTAGCCTTCTTACCCACGTGTGAAGCTTTCAGCCTTTGTACTGTTTCTAGATATGGATCCTGTTTCCCAAAAGAGAGAAGCTGAAGTGCATAGAAATATCATTTAACTGCATTAGATGTGTTTATTGTATTAAAAGGGAAATTTTAAATGTTGAAAAGACTTAAGTTATTTAAAAAAAGATAAGCTTTCCCTATGGTGTAATATCTAAAGGAACATTGAGGATATATATGTTTTATTAGCTCTGTCTACATTACATTAAGTACAGGCTTTGAATGCCTTACTGATTAGATTGTGATTTTACAATTAATATTATATCTTATAATTTTTAATAGTCTATCAAAGATTGGATTGCACTTCTTGTTTGCAGGCGAGGTGCGTGAGCTCTTTTCTAATATTTGAGTAAAAGATCTACCAGAGTGGTAAAGAGGCAAACAGGAAGGGAGACATGGTATTTATTGGTTATTGCTAAAATAAGCAGTATTTCCTGCCTCTGCCTTTCTGCTGCTTCTATCCCAGGGAAAGCAGACTTAAGTTACAGGTATACCATGTGTTGTACTGCAGGACATAACTCAATAATGCGAGAGAACAGGTTTTAGCAATGCATTTACACTACTAACTTAAGGATTACAAGTCAACTTTGGAAAGAGGAAAAGGCAACATCCATGTTTCTAGCTTGTTTGTTTTGTTCTTAGTTTATTGAGCTGTTTACGTTTGCCTGACTTCACTTTGGAGAGCCAGTGTGATCCTTGCCTTAGTGAATACATTCTATATTCATATGTTTTTGTGCTTGAGATGAGATTGTCCTATTACACTTGGAGCTCTACAGCCTGTTACATGAGATATTGGATCTGAATAGTTCTGTCTTCTAGCCTTCTTGAAGTATTTATCAGTAGTGCTAAAATGGATAAATGAAGTGAGGATCATTAATGTGTTTTAATTATAGTTTTCCATATTGCCTCATGGCTTATTTCACTGCAGTTCAGCTATGACCACGGAAGGGGTTTTTTATTCATTTACTAAATGTGCTTCCTGCAAAATGAGTTTCTACCCTTTCTCGCCAATATTTTATTTTTGTAACATACACATTCTGTAATAATTCCAAAAGCAGGAGAATGTTTCCACAACCTGCCAGGTTGTTTTGTAAATATGGCTATAAACTAAAATGTGGCTTGTATTTCAAACAGGTTGTAATCCCGTTTGTTCTGGTATCATGTGCTTTTGAAGCTGTTCAAGTCACAACACAACTGTCTTCTAAGAGGTACAGTAGGTGCTATATTTCTGCATTAGTGCGGGTTTCAAATCTATTTTGCAAGAATCCAGAATTGTCAAATCTCAACCTAAGTTTTGAAAAATCAGTAGATCATGTTGTTACTTTTACTTGTTTATTGTGTTTTGGGTTTTTGTTCAGTGATTTTTGCAAGCTCAGGAATTCTTTTCTTAGTGATAAATGAGTATAAATGGAAGTGTTGGCCCTGTCTGAAACAATCAGATATTTAATATTCTTTGCTGACAGTACACAGAAGGAGCACTTTTTCTCCATAATATAGAAAAATGAGCAGAATTTGACGACTGATTTTTGTTTTATATTGCATCTCTGTCTATTACATAATATTTTTGAAATAACACATTTATAATGTAACCAATTTGTAGCTTTGTAGCACTGATCTCACCACAAATAGCATTTAAAAAAAACCAACCCTGCTGGATGCCCTTTCATTGCAGTTCAGTGCTTCTCAGGTGTGTTCAGTATTACATATTTTTTCCAGTAGGACTAGATGTCTGTCAGTCCTTTCCCCATCTCTGAAGACTTTTCAGAGAGAATGCGAGACGCATGCCCAGCCTTGCAGAGTCCTGTATCCAAACTTGAAATAACCTCACGCTTCGCATTGTCTCAAGATTTTTACCTTTTTTAACTGTTAGCCCTCCCTACCCTTTTCAGTGGACCCAATGCACACAGCTGAATCCTCTGCTCATCATGTGAGATTATGGATGCTGCTGAGATGGAGGAGGTCCCTGTCAGCCACATGATTTTGAGTTTGTCACTGTGGGATGTTGTGTGGAGTTGACCAAAAGTCTTGCCGTCAGTGGCAGGGGGACAGCAGCGACTCTCTCCTGCGTATTGCTGAGCCGAGCAGGAGGCGGCTGCCCTTGTTCAGTGTGATGCCCTCTGCCTTTCTGTTTGTTTTCGTCCTGCCTGTGCCCTGCCTGTTGTCTCCTTGTACACCACCCGGTGCTAACGAGGGACAGGGCAGCCTGAAATCTGACTTCTTGTTGAAAGGGCAGCAGAAGGCTCACCATCCCTTTTCTCTTCTTTGCCTTAGCTGTGTGTGCAGCATACTTGAGCTGTTCCTAGACCCCCAAGGAAGGGTATTCGTTCTCCTTACTAAGGCTTATAACAAGAGCAGGGCTGCGTTCAGGAATTGGGGTTGCTCAGAAGACCAGCTAGCAGTTTCCATTTCTAGTGCTCAGGCATCATAAAGGTCAGCATTTCCTAACTTGTGAATGCGTGCCTTGGCAGCGCTGGTGATATTGCAGGCTTTTATGGAATGTGCATCTGAGTGTGTGAGAGGGGAAACGATACTACCTTCTTAAACCAGGGGACATGAATACGTCTGTGCCACTTGATGAGGCTGTGGTTGTAACTCCAGCTGGTATTTGTGCCAGCTTCGTTTAGTGTGCTCAGGTAACGATAGCAGTGATACTGCCGCAGCGTCAGCTTAGGAACAAGGCAGAAACCACAAGACATGCCCAGGATCCCTGGAGAGGTTGTGCTCTGGTCGTCAGCACGTCCTGGAGACTGTGCTGCACTCTTTATTGCTCTTGCTGCCCCTGCTAGATAAATTAAGCCATCACAGGGGACGATGTTGTCTTTGCAGTATATAAACACGCCCTGAAATTAGCATTGTCCTTCTGTTGTGAAAGGCTTCCTGCAGTTCAGAAGGGCAAAAAGTAAATTTTTGTGATTTGGACAAATTGCTCCTAAACTCCCCATTTGCAGATTAAAGATTTTTTATTATTATTTTATTTTTTCTGTTTGTGGGGAATGTTGTGTCAGAATATGTTCCTGGAGCTTGCCTGTGAAAACAGCCCTCTAGCTGAGTGCCTCCTAGGCACTACAAGATTGCAACATCCTATCTGAGCCATAGCTAAGTGGAAAGAAGCTTCTCAGTGCATCAGATACAGCTGGTTTGTTGCATCCTTATTTACTAATGAAGCATAGCTGATGTAGGCAGTATCAGAAACTTCCTCATCAGGAGTTATTGGTATGGGTGTCTCCCCAGTACATACTCGTGCAACGCTGCAGCAGGACGTTTTCCAAAAAAAAGCTTCATGGATTTATGATGGTAGTACTGATAAATTAACTGTATTCTAGTTAAGGACTTTTCTGTTAATGGGTCAGCTGTTTGCAACATTGCTTCAGTGTCATTAACTTAGAAACTAGTTTTAACCAGTTATAGCAGTTGCTTTCATGTAATTTAGGATTTACATAGTTTAATGAAAAGAAGATTAGGTTAATGGGTGAAAAAATAGCTCTGCATGCACCCTTCTGGTTCCTTTTACTGGCTGCAGCCTGCTTTCCAGAAGTAACCTGCCGCCGAACAGAGAGGCCCGTGGATTTGGGAGCATGCCACCAAAGTGTTGGGTGTTCCCAGAGCAGCTTATGGGCACCCAGAGATCTGGAAGGGGGCCGGTGGGGGGGTGAGCACCTCCTTTAGCAGCCTTCTATCCAGCAGGGTGGTTGTCAGGATAGGACCCACCAGCTCACTACCTGTCTGCATATGCCAAACAGCTTTGCTCACTCTTGAGCCCACCTTGAAGCTTCTAAATCATCTTTATTTGGCCTAACTGGCACAGGAGCTCCCTGCGTCAGGAATGGGCAGGTGCTGTTTGTAAGATGCTCTTGTTCTCTAAAAAGTGACTCCTGTTAGGTTTCTGTGTTGCAAAATTGAAACTCTGTTAATGTGAAATGTCTTCTTCAAGCAGGGTGGGATTACAAATGCCAAATGACCTAGTCATGTATTTTTAACTGTTCTCTAATACATTGAAATGTATCTGAGTGATTGAAAGGCAAGAAATCATATCTTATTTTAATTTCTTCATGGAGGTTTTAATGAGCTTTGTAATATCTGTGGCCATAAATAAAGGTTGATGGTCTGGTTCTTTTTTTTTTTCTCCTTTGCAGCCTTTTCCTCATTGTTCTTGTGATTTCAGACATTATGGCTTTGGTAAGTTGTTGTTGCACATTCTCTTCAAATAAGATCAAGAAGCAGAGAGTT
This sequence comes from Aviceda cuculoides, assembly GCA_035590195.1. Lineage (NCBI taxonomy): Eukaryota > Metazoa > Chordata > Aves > Accipitriformes > Accipitridae > Aviceda > Aviceda cuculoides. The sequence goes on along the minus strand of JAVJGG010000030.1, from coordinate 12,482,614 downwards.
CTCCTAATTCCATCTAGAGAGATTTGAATTTGTTTCAGACTTCAAAGTTTTTGTAACTAGGGCAGTGAATTGGATTGAAATCCTAGCATAATTTAGAGATAAAACTCCTCCAATCACTGCTCTTTGAATTTCATGTAATTAATGCTTCTGAAGAAGCTATATTCTCATAATAATAAGAGACAAAATGAAGTAATAAGTTATCATTCTGAGTTTTTCATGTGCTTTCCGATCAAATTCCTAGGAAGAATTTAAATAAGAATATCAGTTTTAGCTGTGTGCAGAGTTCAGTTAATTTTTTCAGGAATTTTGAACCTTTTACTCACCCAACCTGCCCCTGAAAAAAAGAGGAAAAGGAGAAGGGCGTTACCCACCAGCTCTGTTAGAGTTGTCAGAATCCAGGACATCAGCAACATCCAAAAAGACACTTTGTGCCCTTTTTAATGAGCTGTTAGGAAATGCTATCTTCAGAAACTTTGTGCCCACAAACCAAGCTAGCTAAAACAACCCAAAGCTGAACAATACCCCAACATAATTTTTACAGATTGAAAGTACATTTTTGTTGCCCCCTGAAACTGTCTTCAACCCAGCAAGCAGTGCCACTTGGTATCACAAGGTAAACAGAAACCTTTTCAAAGCAGCAGGTAGAACTGGTGTTCTCACTTCGTATATGCTGGTTTAGTTTTGTCCCTTTGGAGTAAGCATTCCTGATGTGATTTCCTTGTATAGTGTGATCTGTGGATCTCACCTGATAGGAAAAACAGTGAGTAAAAAACCAAATAATGACTAATTTGTCTGTAGAGTGAGAAATGGAAAAGGTATAGTTTTGTGTAGTTTCAAATAAATCTGTGTGACTAATCTGATTTTTTTATAACTTCCACAGGAAAAGGTTTAAAATACAAAAACCCCACAGTCATAGCATTTCATTAATAAAATCAGTCTAACTAAACCAAAAGAAGAGTGCAGGCATGTACTGGTGCGTAGCAAGCCCCAGTGTATCTAGATCTTACATCTCACATGTTCTCATATTTTGGTTTAACTATTTTAAAACAAGTAGCAAACATGTACTTGGTGTACAAAACAAAATATTACTGAAGACGTTTGATATGCAGGAGCTGTGTGTATATCAAGAAATGAGAAAGTTGTCAGGAAAAAAAAAAAAAAGAGAGAGAGAACTGGTTTGTCTTGAATCAATATGGCCACCAGATAGAATGTGGGGGATTCACTAATAGGCAAGTGCTGTCTTCTCCCAACATTATTCCCATTTTACAGGTGGGGAACTGCCAGAGTTGCCGAAAGTAGTTTGTGGCGGAATTCCATGAAAACAATATGCAGCCTTCTCTTTGGCACTAGGTGTTATTTGGGATCCCATTATTTCAAACAATAAGGTGGCTTGGCTTTTCTTATTGCAAAAGTTCTCTGCTAATAATCTTCTGTTTCTTGCAAGCCCAGCTTGACAGAACTTAGTCCATCTTTAACTATTTTTTGTTTGATACCATGCTACATCTATTTCTGGCTCCTGGGCTATTGGTCCAAATAAGCATTCCTGGAAAGGTCTTACCCTTGTTCTACTTGAAGAATTAGAAACTTGGAGTAAACAGCCTGAAAACAAGGTTTCTAATTTTGTGTTTCAAATTGTGCAATGTTGATGTACTAATCAAAGTTGTTTTATTTCCTAGCATTTTTTCTTTTTGGTTAAAGATTATGGAAGCTGGCTGGATATTGGAACAAGGTACAGTATTTTTTTGCCTCCATTGCATTTTTAAAAGGCTCATAGGTTAATATTGTTGTTTATCTACTCAGAACTCTTGTAATTTTTTCCAATTACTCTCCTTAATCAGATGCTTCAGTGATGTTCCCTGTACTTAAAGCATATGTGCACGCATGTGTGCGTACATGTATACAAGTATACATATCCCAAGCTAAAGCTTGTGTCTTAAAATCTGTGCCAGAGCAACATGGAGTAAGTAATGAATCTAGCATGGCAAGAAGTAGTTAGTAGGATTTCTTTGATTTCTAAAGAACAGTAATTACACAAAAAAAAAATTAGTTACTGTTTTGCATTTTAATTAGTCATGATAGCTGTTAAAATAGGAATTTATCAAAATTGTTAATTGTCTTGACTCTAGTTAAGACTCCATATACAATCCCCTGTGACTTAACAAACCTTGTGCAAATATGTTGGTGGCTACTAAGACCCATGCATTTATCCTCCCCCTAGTTCAGGAGGAGTAAATCTATAGCATTTAAACATAGAAATCGCAGCTAAAATGAGAGAATTTGTTTTGCATCATGAGTCGTACTAGCCTCCACAGCATACATCATGGTATAGATTTTCAACTGTGCAGCCTTATTTGTGAATAGTCCAGAAATAACAAATACAAGGAATACACATTTCAGATTTACCTTCCCTGAGTTCTAGAAATAGATAATACACTGTAATAAGCTTAGTAGGTAATGTGGTGTTAATAATCCAGCCAATCTGGTCACTTGACACTGTTATTTAAACAGAAGTTGAATAGTGACCCATTGTTAATATTCTGTTTAGTCTACATTTACTCTGTGCTTTGCTGAGCCCCAGCTTTCCCTCCAGCGCATGCATGCGTGTACACACGTGTGTACACGTGTTCTGCTTGTTCCGTTTGGAGGTTCAAATTCATGCTTTTAGCTACCTTTTGGAGGTTCCTAATGGGAGGAGATACAGTTAGATCAAATAAGAACCAATGCTTTAACATCACACTTCCTCGCTGTGGTCAGTTTATGGTAAATCAGATGGCCTCATCCTTTGGTTTGAATTCCTGTGCAGATTAATAAGGATATTAAAGACCTTAGAAAAGCTCTGTTTTGCTGGGCAAGAAGCTTTCTAATTGAGAGTTAGCAAGCAAAAATAAAAATTGTTACAAGTACCCAAAAACTTCCTGTCTGATATAGAGTCTTCATAGCGTAGAGACTTACAATGGTGATAGATTGTTGGATCCGTTTCAGCTGGAAGTTTGCCTTATCCTGAAGAGTTTAGGGGAGCTCATTATGCACAACCATAATTCTGCCTCTCCATGTGTGTGTTTTGAACGCTGAAGAAAGCACTGAAAAGTCCTTTCAAAAGAGAAATTTGTGATTAATTTTTAATGTGTTAATGCATAATGCTTAGGCAGCCTTAAATTTGTCATTACTTCACTTTCAAGTGCTTCGCTTTGCCACCTGTGTTATTTTATTGTAGTCTTTATATGCATGTTTTATATGTATGTATGTATATGCACATAAGATAAAAATTACTAGGTTGCATAAGAGAAGAGGGGAAGGCATAGGCACAGAGCTGAAATGGTCTTTCTTTTACCTAGCATGAGCAATATTTTGGCGCCTGGACCTTTTCCTCTGAGCAGATTTCTAACGTGTGATCCTCAAGCTTGACAAAATTAGCAGGCAACAGCAGATTTTTTGTTTGTTTGTTTATTCCTGAAAGGGAAGATAAGCTTCACGGGGGTTTGGGCAATTCCCAAAACCAGTGGGAGAGAGATACTGACACGGCTCTTTCCTGTCCTCCTGTTGCAAGTGCAGTGACAGCTCTGTGGCATTCCCATTGCAGTGTTGTCTGTTGTTGCATTGACAGCAAGCTCTGAAAATATCCCATCTCAGTTGACATTTTGGGTGTCGCCAAAATTTTCCCGAGAAGGCTGAGTCAGTTAAGGAAATGACGGTTCTTTTTTTTCTTTTTTTTTCTTTTTTTTTCCCCCAACTGTTTGTACCTCAACAAAAACCTGTGTAGGTTTTAATGGAAAAAAGAATAGGAGCACCCTTAGGGACATCTGCTCTCATTTTTAATTTTTTTTTTTTCTTTTGTGGCACAGATAGGAAGTGTGTGTGCGTGCACGTGCACAATTATCAGGGTTCATTTTATATTACTAGTTACCACATCATTGAAATCATAGGTGGAAAAGCAGCAATTTAATTGCCCAGTGAGGATTCATTCCCCTAAAGTCCATCAGAGTCCAGTGGTATATGTGCCACATTTGCAAGGCTTCTGACTTATATTTCCATACTAATTCTTTTTTGTGGTGATAGCTTTCTATGGATTTTCTAATTGCCACGCTTCAAAACTTTTGTATGTTCTCTCTCTTACTAGGGACATGCAAGCTCAGTAGGAAACTCTTATTAGGAAATACTTGGGTTTTCCAATACCAGTGCTCAGAAGTTACAGGTGTAAGAGCTGCTTTTAAATAAAAAGACGACCTTCACTGTTTTTTTTATGGTGATGTTTTGTCTCCTACTGGATGTCTCTCATTGTTTGGAAGTAGGGTTTGTTTACTGAACTAACATATTTCCTTTTTTTTTTTTTTTTTTTTTTTCATTTCACCCCCAATTCCTCTAATTACTGGCTTTTACATCTCATTCTACCATGCCTTAACCACACTACACATCATTTTACTGTGCCTCATATCTGCCTTAACAATGTGATGTCTTTATTCTCCTGGTTGGATTCACCATGCCACTTAAGTATTGTCTTTGAATGTAAAGAGATTTCTACTTTTCCCACTCTTCCACCTCATTAATGAAATGCTGAGCAACAACAGATCCAACATACATCATGTATTACCACATTCAGCAAATTATCAACGCACCATTGATTCCCTCCTCTCAGTAAATTATCAATTACCATAAATATTTATGGCTTCTTAGAAAGTTTTAAAGCCCTTTTGCTTAATGGTCATGCCAAAATCAATGTGAACTTGTTTTTCAGAGAGTGCTTTTCTTTGTTTTAACAATGGGATAATAATCTTGCAGTGAATGCAGAACTCATAGCAGTGGCTTATGCAAGCTTCTGAGGTCTGCTAACCTTATCCTGTACCTATATATCTTGAGGTCACCCTAAATTGCATCATATGCCCTAGAACACACCATTACATTTCATAAAAATAATAATGCAGTTTTCCTACTATTTTTGATGTATCAGTGTGTAGTATGTGCTCATGAGAAGTTTGTTCTGACAGATTCTTTTATTTTTGAATAACAGATGAATGGAATAGCTAGCTTTTCAGCTTTTGTCACGTAAATAATTTATCCATGGCTTAAAAAAAAAAGTTTATCTCTGTCTACAGATCTTTATAGATAGAGATATATAACCTTTAAAGCCTACTATATCTATACAGTATATGCAATTTGTAAATAGCTGTATATTCAGATAGTCAAGATAAACCCTAAAGCTTCTTTGTATGACAGTATTATATAGTTTTATACAGATACATACTGTATTACTCCCTCTTTTTATAACAGTTGCTGGAAGATAAAGATACGATCTTAACTGTTCTGGAGTTTCAAAGTTCAGGGGACATAGATAAAGCACAGGAGATTTTTTTTTAGGTTTTAGGATAACAGAGTCGATTTCAGGTTTGGGATGCTGGGGCTTCTAGGTATGACTATTAAAACAAAGGTCTTATAACTAGGAGGAAAACAGTGTTTACCAACAATTTCTAAAACAGGAGCTAGGAGTGATGTGCTTTGTGATTTGTTTTGTGCGAAACAGAGGAGAGAGAGGGTATGGGATCCTGGCTGGAAGTGCAGGAGACTTAAAATTCATAACCTAAATCTGGGGTCTCAGTCTGCGCTTGGAAACAATCCTACAGTTTGAAGTAGCATGTCGTGTAGAAATAAGGTCCTCGAACTCTTCTGGGGAGTGCTTTTCGAAGTCCTTGCACGAGTTGGTTTTTGTTTACTTGTTTTATTTCTAGCTTTTAATTGCTATTGTAACTTACTCCATCTTACTGTCTTCCCAGCTTCTAATCAGGTCAGCCATCTTAGGAATTAGCCTGTCTTGGGAGAAAGCCATGTTTTGGAGCAAGATTGATTCCTGCCACTGCTCTCCCTCACTTTTTACTGATCTTTGATTCATTTTGTCTTTAATTAGTACTTCTCACTGATGTACACTGTCACAAACAAAGCCAGGAGATGGTAGTACCTCATATGTTCTCCTTTTGGTTCCTTGCCACCAAAACAGGTGTCTTCCTCCCTGATAAAAAAATTTTCCTAGCACCAGCTTTGCCTGTTGACCTTGATCCATACGTAGGGCACTCACATTTTCATTTCCATTAAACAGTGCTGCTTTACCTTAGATCATCTGTGATCCCCTACACCAGCTACCTCTTCTCTAACATTACCTGTCCCTGCCCATCTCATCCTTTATAAACATTGCCCCACTGTGCCCCACTGTGCTATTCTCTGTACCTGTTTAATGTCTCTTCTTCCTCCACATGGATCTAACTTGCCTGGAGCCTAGAATCTCACTCCTTTTTCTTATTAGCTCAGGTTTGACATCTGATGGAGGAAGCTTGTTTTGAGAATTACCTGCTTCGCTATAACTACAGATCCAGTTAAGGGTGCAGCTCTGGTTTGTATAGGGATCGAGACTTTGCCACTGCTGTTGTGGCATATACCTGTAAGAGTCTTGCTTTGTTTGTTTGTTTAATTACAGCATTACCCCAGTCTGAGAACTAATTTACCAAGCAGAGCTGCTTGCAGGCACTGCAGTACCAGTTGCTGATAGCCCTGGAGATGCTGGCCGTTTGTAATTATGTGACAAGTAGACTGAAACTGTTTTTAATTGTGCTCTATGGCATAATATTTATATATATTTCTTTACTCTGAACATCTGATATTTTAATAAAGGAGCATAACTATTCAGCCTTTTGCAGTATACAAGGGAGAAGTGGGTGCAGCACTCTCTTCTGTACAAAAGTACGAAGGACTCAGTCCCTCAACTGACAGGTAGCTAAGCAGTTTTTGGAGACTTTTTTCCTTTGAGAAAGCCCCTCTGTATGCCCCCCAAAATCATTGATTAGCACCCACATCTGGAAAAGCTCCATTTGGGGTGGACAGGAACTCGGATGCCTGTGTAAGGACCATGCTGATGGCAGCAAGTCGCTGATCCTCTGGTGACTGTCTCAGCGTGTCTGCAGGAATAAAGGCAGGGTCTTCATTTGGTTCTGATTTTCAGATTTCTCATTCAAGCTTTCTTTGAAAGCTAGCAGGAAAGTGGTGTTGCTACTTACATGAAAAACTACAGATCTGGTGGCAGGTGAGAAGGAAAGCTGAGGTGTTACCAGTAATGCATGAGATGTTAAGCCATCCAGCTATTTACTAGAGTGGCTGTTCCCTTAAGAGCCACGCAAACTTCTGTACCTGTGGTGCTTGTACAGTCCCCAAGGGCACATTACGCCATGAAGATAACTGCGAGCAGAGTTTGACTTTCAGTTGGCACCGTGTCCTTTCCCATGGAGACCTGAAACTGAACCTTTAACACACCCAGGTGGACTTCCGAGGGCAGTTCTTGCGGCAGTTGTGTTATCTTTGTTATTGTAAATGTGCTGTCAACTATGAAGTCTGAAGCGCACCGACCAGGTGACAGTAGGCTTTGTGCCTGACTTCATGCTCTCCCTGTGTCTTCTTACACCTTTCCCGCAGAAACAGGGCAGCGGTATGGCTCTCATAGGTGTGCCGCTCTGCTTAGCTAAACCTGGAGAGGGGAGACGCTTATAGGAAAGGGAGGTAGGAAAGATGGTTCCTGTCTGATATTTTAAATCTTGAGTTGTTCACATTAGTGAATATTTGCAGTTGTGCTGTGTACAGGTGGGAGTTTACACAGGTGCAGGCTGTTGGCACGGATTGTGCTTGTTGAGGTCTGGGCCCATTTAGACTGGTGGACTTTTGTAATTGATTTCTTAAAACTATGTATTTTGAGCAAGGTATTTGTGAGAAGATTTAGTCAGACTTAGCTGAAACAGAAAAATCTTGTGGCATGAGTCAAGTCCCTTTCAGTGTTCTCCATCTGCTTTGGTCAGACCTCGGCTCCTTTTGGTTGCTGGTATACTGGCTGTGGAAGAGCTCCCGCTCATTAGTGAACTTTCTGGATTGCTTCGATTCTCTCACACTGGTTAGTGGCCCAGCTTTGTTTAGAGCTGGTGCTTCTCCACTTCACAGAGCTAAATTGCACAAGGCTGGCACCAGGGTTGTCAGTCTCAGGGTCGTGAGGATTGATAGCGTCAGCATTATGAGCTTTACTGCTCTTCCGTGGCTAAACTCTCAAACTGAATGAGTCCTCGGGCAGAAATTGCAGGTCATTAAACTGGCAGGTGCTCCTTGCAATCCTTTTTTGTGACTAAACTCAGACTTCATGGAATCTGAAGTTACCCTACTCTTCCTAAAGAGCTATCTGCTTTGAAATAGTGGGTATGGGTGCATCAGGAGCTATGGGTACTTCTCATGTCAGAATGCCAGTATCTTCAGTAGTCCTAGGAAAAAAACCAGCTGCACGGGATGCATGGTGGACATGGGTGCAGCAGTGCTTCATCTGCAACTTTAGCCTGAAATGTCACTGGATTTGCAAAAATTCTAATTTCTTAATGGCTAGTGGTTTACATTCACAGCAGCTGGATTCAGACAGTGAACACAGGATGCTGAATATCCTAGGTCAAATCTCAGTCTAACCCGAAATAGCCCATCTGTAACACTAGTGAACATCAGGTACCAGAATTTGAGCAAGTGGAGAACAAGCTCTCTGCTTGTTATCCTTTTAATCGTTAGTGACTTAAGGACTTCCTAACCCAGAAGCTGCATCTTCATATCGTGTTTATTAGCCACTCTTGAACTCTTTCGTTTAATCTCTTTGAAACCATGTGTTACCACAGCAGAGAATTACACAATTTTTAGAAATGTTGATTGGAAAATTAGTGGGGTTTTTTTCTTAAAGCTGCTCATCACTGTAATAGTGTTTTCTCTAGAAAATTGCACATCACCTAACACAAATATCTGAGTTGTCTAACTACCAAGGAATGTCTACCTGATGGCGAGTTCTCCCTAGGTTCTGCATTATCAGTTCACAGCAAACGGAAGTTTTGAAATGGTTTCAGTCACATACGCTGAATTACCTACTTGAATGAAAAATACACCCAGTACCTCAGTTGTGTTTTCCATTGTTCCCACCATTTTATTTTGTCACAGACTGTGGTTTTTACGTGATAGTGCTGCTGTAATAGTTGTCTTCTAGGAGCAGCATATATAAAATGACATACTAGGTCAATAATTAGGCCTAGTTAAAAAGAAAAAAAAAATATTCAGAGGGTTGTTTGTCAGGGTTTTTTTCACTCTTCAAATCTGTATTGTTCTCTCACTTTTTATCTGTGTCCTCCTTACAGCATTAGCCACTATGTGCTGGTGATGTCGTTGACCATATTTATGATGCTGATGAATGGACTGGCCCAGCTGCTAACTACACAGAGACTTGAACTTCCCAGAAGGACTAAGCACCATCCCACGTGATAAAGTGATAAATGTGTCTGCCTTGTTCCCATTCTCAGGCTTCCTGTGAACCAACCTCCACCTCTGGAATGTAAATACAAGTTAAAGGACTAGAGTGCCAAAATCCCATCCAGGGATCAGAGTGCTCTGCTGATACAGATTAAATGCTGTCCCATGATTGAAATTTGCATTTGGAGATTGCCATTTAGACATCGGTGGGGCTAAAAAAGGCTCAGCTTTATTCTCCAAGTGTGTGTATTTCCTGAAAATAAAAACAGCAACAAAAATCTTTTTAAAAGAAATAGGCAACCATCTTTTGGGGGTTTTTTGGTTGTTATAACTTGTCTGTCAGCTGTTTGTCTCACACATGCTTACTCTCTTGAGGATCCTGCAAAGTCCTTGCTTCATTTCATGTCTCGCGTAAGCATCTCACAGACTAAAGCATAAATGAAATCAGTCTGGGCAGATCACTGGTTTGTATGTACCGATGTGGCATATGTGTTTGAATATCTCTGAAACTGGCTGTGCTTTCTGCAAGCTGTGTCAATGTGAATGTGAGAATATGTTGAGGCAGGTTAAGACCGGTACGCTGTGAAGCTGTTGCTGTAAGACAACAGCTTTTAGCTAACCTCAGTGCGAACTGCTGCCGCTGACTGTGCTCTCCTGCTGCCTCCTGTGCTTAGGTTGGCTGTGCGGTATGCCAGCTCAAGTAATTGATCCAAGTGAAAAGGAACCTAATTAAAGAATTGTAACATAGCATTCAGACAGGTTCCCTGGTCCAGCTCGTGATGGGACAGGCAGGAAGGTCAGGGCTGATTGTTTCAGTGGCAGCCCAGAGTTAGATCAGCATGAAGAGGTCATAAAACTGTAGATGGAGTTGGTGGTTTGCATAGAGAGATGCCACACAGAGGCTTTTTTCCTTTGTTTCCTTGTTTTCCTTTCCACTTGTGTTCCGTTCCTGGTCACAAGCACCAGCCTGGGTGATGGGTGTGCCATGAATCAAACTCAGACACAAATCCCCTGGTTGTACGCCGATTACAAGCGAGAGCAAAGAGTGAGTGTGCTTAGAGGCTCTGCTGTTGTGGGTGCTCCTGGGGACCCAGTAACTGTAAATCCATTGCATGAAGCTTTGAGATAGACTTGTAACTTTGTGGCTCTCCAACAGCAAGCATCAGCTTCCCTACCACTAGCCCACAGTTAAGTAGCACAAACTACAGAACCCACATACACCTCAATGGTTCATCATTCCCTGAGGTCATCTCTTGCAAGAATTACACAAAAATTGTATCTCCTGAAGCAAAAACTGTATTTTCTGCTCATCAGGAGACCTGCACAGAGCCAGGTGTCCTGCCTTTGAAACAGCTTTTTCCATCTACACAATCAATAAAAGGGCCTTTGAAGCAGATCCCTTTGTAGAGTAAAGGAAGTAAGTGAAAGAAAAAACTTTTTCTTTCTGCCCCATTGTATGGTGGCATCACTAAAAATTGTACAATGTAATTTCCCTGTGTCACACTCCCAACTTGCAGCCAGACCTTCCCATCTGGGAGCTGATACATACGGTACGTGATGCTGGCAGCCAAGGCTAGACGTTCGTCATGAGGGCTGCTCCAATACTTTTTCCAGCCATCTGGCATTTGGCCATGGTCACACGTCTGTTTAACGCTCTGGAAACTAGTCATCCCTCTGCAGGAAGTTTGGCTGGGAGAAACCAGTCACAAATCTCCATCTGCTTGTTGAGTGCTAGAAAAAATATCATATCATGGGCCTGCAGTCATCTGTGCAGTTTCGGAGTGCCTCTTGAGAGTGTCTGAGCACTGGAGAGGGAGTCATTTTTCCACTAGGTAGTGGTCTGGTGGTCTTACGGGGCATGTTGCTAGCCCAGCTGGCCTCAGTCACAGGAGATATTTCACATTTGTTACAGAATATACCTGCAGACTTGCAGGCTGGAAGGTGGGCAGGTGCCCACTGTTGCTAGTTGTACCGTACAGCCAAGGCAAGGAGCAACCATGAGCAGGGGGAAAGTTGCTGCTACAGCAAAACCTATGCGTAGGCATGGGAATCTGCCACACTTGTTCTCCTTAGATCCAGTGAGTCTCTGCATTGGAGAGCTATCCCCACCTCAGCCCCAGTCTATACGTATCTGTAAGTATCTACAGCGCATTGTATCACTGGGGCGTACTGTATCAACAGCTTTGTGTGACCTCACTGGTGTCTTGAGACCGCTGTCTACAGCGCTGCCATTTCAGTACACGCAGCTATAGGCAGCTGTACTATTGAGCATCCCAGCCTCCATTGCTGCCGTGATTTCTTTGCAAAATTACTGTTTGTAGAGCAAATTCACTGATGGGAGCAGCTGAACAGCTGGCGTTGGTGTGATTTGAAGGAACTGACTGAAAAAGTAGGAACGTGGGACCCACCGGGCTGCCACCCGGAAGGCACATGTGCAAGCATCTCAAAACTGCTTGTTATCTATGACAAGGCCAAGCAGATGTCCTACCTACTAAGTGAAAACACCAGAGGTACATACTGTCTGGTGCTGCAGGCTCCCCAGGAAAACGCACAGGAGCTCAAGCCTGATGTCTTTTCTTACCACAGAGGGCTGGTAATAAAACAGCATCTCAGCCCACTGTGTCTGGTACTGCTCACCCGTGGTAGTAGGAGTAATACAGATACTCTGGTATGAGGGCAAGTGGAAATGGCTGTCCAAAGTATAACCTGCATCAATTACTCTTTCTGCTTACGGCTTCCGTCACGCCTCTTTCCACAAAGCAGGTTCTGTTTTTACATCCATTCTTGTAAGAGCAGGAAGGGGATGATGAGCACGGGGGAACATTTGCAACTCGCGCATTGTTTTTTCCCCAGTGCTGCTCTGCGGGGGTCTGTTCTTGTTTGCCATTTGCTCTGGTTGGGCCGTAGTGGTAGCAACCTGAGCTGCCCTTTCCCTTTCTCCCGCTGGTCCCTTGCATCTCTGTGCCATTTGTGAATTCCGTTTCTAGCCGAAGCCGCAGGAGTGCTGGAGAGCAGCTCTCGTGGAGAGGCAGGATTGGCTGTGCTATTCCCGTGTCTCCCCAGGGGAGGCTCTTGCAGGAGTCTTGGCCCACGCTTTTGGGTTTACTCCAGCACAGGGAGGTGTCAAAAATTCTCCCACTCAGCTACTTTACACAGCCCCATGGGGTGTGTAACAAAGTCGACTCTTCCCTCCCATGGATGCATGTTCCTCTCCTTTCCAGAAACAAATGTCATCGGCAACAAAAAGTCCTCCCCAACCTTAGGAGCTAAGGTAGGGAATAAAATTTTGTATTCAGCTGAGTTTAAGCCTTCTTTTCCTTTACTTGCGGGTCTTCAAGCATCATCCCTCTTCATGGGCCCAGACAGGACTTGGGCCACAGAAAGGGGTCTCTGAGCCAGCAGAGCCTTGCAGGCCAGTGCAGGTATCACCCAGCCCCCATGTTTTCTGCTAAGGGCATGAAGGCAGAACTACCTTGAGCCCTCCTGCCTGTCTTCTTTCACTTGCAGCAGAGTTGTAGACTCTCTGACTTCTAGAGCAGGTGAGGCTCCAGACAGTGAAAACCTCAGGCATGGAAAGGCAGGCAGATCGACATTGTTATTTATGCCTGGGACTGCATAATTTTTTAAAACTATACTCATAGTATAAAAACCTCTGCAAAGCTTATATCTTCTTGCTTTCAGAGCCATGGACCCCTGAAGAGCTAACCATAAATGTGGAGTGCCCATCAGGTGGTGTAATGTGAGAGAACTGTACTGAAGAGTAGCTGATACAAAGATCTTGTAATCTTCAGTGCTAGGAATTGTTCTCTACTATTGTGTTATCAAGGCTGTACGCGGCAGCCTTTTGATATCCTTCCAGGGAGTGAGCTGTTTCTTCAGAGATGATGAAGCTTAGATTCTATCAAGACCTCTTATGACTCACACTAAATGATTTCCCCTTCCCCCTCACAGAGTAAATCAGATTTTAGAAGCTTTGGCAATTTCAATGCATGCTGTGGCTGTTAGTTGTAAGGCTGCTACAGCCTTCACATTCATGAATGAGACAAAGACATAAATGAACATTCATGGTCTTACCCAAACCTTGCTCTATTGAACTGCGGTGTATGGTTTGGCCAAGCCATGATACAAAGATCATTTCAGTTCCTACCATCCCAGTTAATCTGTAAGGGTGCAATGCTCATCACTTTTCAAAATTGTCCACGTGAATCCTGCAGTCCCTTTTCCTGTGGCTTTGGGGTGCTAAGGGTACTTCTCTCAGATGTGTTTGGCAAAGAGGGTGAGAGTATGGAGGGTGCCAGGCTTGCTGCTGCATCCTGGTAGATGTGGAGTGCTGTGAGCAGGAGCAAGCCGGAGAGAATATTTTGGGGAGCTACAGTTGGGGTGCGGAAGTGTCCCGATCCAATGTCGGGGAAGGTTTCAATATGATCCCAAGAGCGAGTTTAAGACACAAATGAGGTCAAAGGCCATATACCCAAAAGAGCTTTTAGTATCAAAAAGTATCAAAAGTAGAAAAAGGTAGCGACAGGATAGAATGGAAGAAAAGGCAGAAATCAAGCAAGCAGTCTGGATAGAGTTGCAAGGATAGTCACCACCATGGATCCAGCGGCATCCC
>JAVJGG010000030.1:12433035-12468611 GCA_035590195.1 Aviceda cuculoides | reverse complement strand
GAGTCACCATCCCTGGAGGTGTTCAAAAAGCGCATAGACGAGGTACTCTGTAACATGGTCTAGTGGGCATGGATGACAGTTGGACTCGATGATCTTGTTGGTCCTTTCCAACCTAAATGATTCTATGATTCTATGATTCTACTAATGCTAAGCAGCTCCTGAACAGCAGTTGTTAACATTTTGAGGTACAAGAAGGGAGCATGACACCTAAGGGAAAGTAGTGCAGAAACAGCAGTGGCTGTCTTTGGCACATCCGCACAGGAAGGAAACAGAAATTTTGCTAACAGACTGCCAGACATGTGTGCTCCGTACCAGCAAAAGCATTTATTACAAGACAATCTGAGGGAAACCTTTGTAATTCCCAAGACCTTTAACCTACATGTTGCAAAGAGAGAACCTGCCAAGGGTGGGATATGGGGCAGGGAGTTCGAGGGATTCCAAACTTTAGCTTGACTAAGAAAAACAATTGCAATTTGCAGCTCCTTCCAACTGCTAGCACTCTTTGGCACCCTCCAGACATCATGCACTGCTTAACTAGCTACTGTTTTAAAGAGTTTAGAATAAGGGTAAATTAGTGATGGTGGAAAGGTGCCAGACCAGCAGCTTCCACCTGTGAATCTTTGTGTCATCTCCCTGCTCATTCCCTTGCGTGGTTGTATAAATTCCTCTCCACAGACTCTACTCAAGATGCCGATCCATATGTTTCATTTGTCGTCTGCTCATCCCTTTTGGCAGATCATTGCAAATCTTTAGAAAAGAGATCTCCACCCAGAAACAAAGGATAAAATGCATTTAGTTGAGCAGTTCCTCCAAACTGATAAAGGATGCTCTGCAAAGATACAGTGGTCTTTTTTTAAATTACCTTTCCTTACACAACTGGAGCCATCAAGGAGCACTGCAGTCCCCAAAGATGGCTGTTAAGCATGTACTTTTTGTAAGATGGATTCAGGGAGCACCCTCTATACAATTTTGTGTTTGTTACTCTGGAGCATCTGACTGAAATTCTTTTTGTTGCCATATTCTGATTTCTTAACCTCATATTTTTCTAGTTGGATTTCTTCAAGTGGATAATTGTATCTGCCATTGGCAATTTTATGTAGACATTCTGATAATTTGAGGTAAGAAGTTCACTTTCTTTATGCATGAGCTAAAGAAGGATGCTGATATCGAAAATCCGGTCAAAGAAACTCTAAGACTTGTTTTGGAGTTTTAGAAAGCAGGCATTCTTTATTGCAGCGCTGGATGCACAGGGGATAGTTCCACCTAGTATTCATACTGTTGAGTCTAATCGTGCAGGTTAAATACATGTTCTACATACATGTTCACTAGATTTCCAAGAAATGTTATAAATATTCATTAATTTTCTGGGAAACTATTAGCATGTGAAAATGTCCTTTATGCAGGCACATTGAAGGTCTCCGGTGGTCTTCCATAGTCTTCCTCACTTGTCTGCTACTTGACCCTACTTAGGTGATTCTGCACAGTATGGACCTCTACATGTTTTTTGGTACATCTTATCCTAAAGAATGTTCGTTAGTCCCTAAAAATGCTTGTTAGTGCTTTTACTATCTAAATTTTTCATTAGTGATGTAAAACTACATGGCTAGCTAAATTATCTACAAGGATGAGAACAACGGTAGGAGTTCTTATCTTTTCTGGCCCTATCTACTCCAACAAGGCTTTTATTTGTGCTTTCTCGACAAGACCAAACATTTAATTAGTATGGCTCCTTCTGGTTTAATCCTTGAGGAACACCAGTCTTTGGAATGCAAAGTTACAGAGAAGCAATCACCAAGCTGTAAGCAGTTCGTTCTCTACATCAATCCCTGAATGCTGCAATCACCAAGCAATTAGCAGTTCGTTCTCTACATCAATCCCCGAATGCTATCAATGCAGACCATGAAAGACCTGTGACTTCTCCCCAAGGGATCAGATAGCCTTCCAAGTGGATGCAAGGATGTTTTCAAGGTTGTTTAACACAGAGTCTACTGAAAAGTAATTTTGGGTACTGAGTTTCTTACACAGTCACGTATCTCATACACTCACACAGCAACATATGTGTGCAATTTTGAATGAGGGGCAGATCAGAGGGTAGGATCAACCACTTGTTGTGGCAGAAGACTGAGGGATAGTTTCCTGGAAAGAATTGTGAAGCACGGCACAGAAGAAGCTGTCCACATCTTGCCCCCATGGACATTTGGGAAGCAATCCATTGGACACATTCCCTGTGCACAGGGAGATGGGAACCGAAATTGCCATGGTCTGTGGCAATGTCCCAATCCATTGCCGGGGAAGGTTTCGATATGATCCCAAGAGCGAGATTAAGACACAAACAAGGTCAAATGCCATATACCCCGAAGAGTTTTTATTATCAAAAGTATCAAAGGCAGAAAATAGTAGCGATAGGATAGAATGGAAGAAAAGGCAGAAATCAACCAAGCAGTCGGGATAGAGTTGCAAGGATAGTCACCACCATGGATCCAGCGGCATCCTGTTGGTCCTCAGTCTTCAGTTCTTTGGTGGTGGGTGCACACCATGGCTTGTCTCCACGTTTTTTTATAGGGCATATTTTGATGAGGTATGCACATAGGTATTGTTCATGCAGTGTTCACACACTGCAGGTTTCATCTATCACACAACCTTCCCATGATCAAATCTTATCTCAAAGACTACAGTTTCCGTGAGAATGGTAGCCTCCACATTCTTGCATGCTTGTCGGCTTCAGCCTGTTTCCTTTCCTGGATGTCTCAGTGGCCTGGTAATTGTCCTTATAGACACAGGAGTGTCCTGCTTGGGCAGGCCATCTCAGAGACAAAGGGCTCGAGATAAGCAGTTCACAATTCTTGAGATGAATGGCTTGAGATGACAGTCCAGTCTCTCACACCTAACAGTCTTTGAAACAAACAAAAGCTCAAGATAAAACTTCAGTCTCTCACAGGAAGGGAGAATGTCTCTGTCTTGCACCCACTCTGGGGTGTGCTCTGTGTCACAGTAGTGGGGCAGCTCCAGGTCCCCCTTTCTCTATCATCACATGGCTTCATCCAGCCTGAAGGCAAGAAGCTGACTTTCTTCTCCTGTGTGTTGTCTTTGGGCAGCCGCTTTGGGAGCTGCCGTGGCTGGGGAAGGTTTGGGAACCTGTGTTGCGCTGCTACCACGTGTGTGAGACAGCCCTGGATCAGCCCTGGTCATTCGTGAGACAGGGCTTTTGGTGAGCAGGAACCGACTGTCACAGCGGCTCTGGTCACCAAATTATTTACAGCTGTGTCCTCAACTAGTGTCTCCTGGACTGGTTACATTAATAAGGATGTGCAGGGTTGAATCCAGTTCATTGGCTTAAAGAGACTCTGAATTCAGCTGCTTCCAGCAAGGGCTCCCTCCTCGCCCCGGGGAAGGGCACACAGCATTTTAGCATTTGAGGAGGACTGAAAAGGGGAAGGAGAAGGCTGAAAGCATGGCACTCGCCCCCTTCCATGACCTTTGAAAACACGCTTGTTGATATTTTCTTTGTTTATTTATTGACTTATGCTTGGCAGCAAGCTTCATAACTTTCTAACTTTGAAGGTGAATAATACCAAGTGGAAATACAGGAAGACACACCTTATTTTGTTTGCATTTTACTTTCCATGTGAGTTGTAAGAGCAGATGCCTTTTTTTTTTCTCTTCTTTTTGTTTCCTTTAATGTTACATAAGGTGAAGCTGGTTTACCTTTCACTCGGGTCAGTACCGCTGACAAACCTGTTAATGGCTGGGTATCATCCAGGGCATTCTCTGAGAGGGTGCGGGGGGGGAGAAAGCACCGCACCAAGATCCCCAGCCGAGTGTGCTTGCAATGGGAAATGACCAGTGATGGAGCCCGCTTCTGCTCTGAATTTCTTGCCATCTGCAGCCCTGCTTCTCGGCCTGTCACCTCCACTGCAAGGAGGTCCTTCCTGACCCGAATCGTGTGATGCAGAGCACAGGCTGCCAAGCGCTGCACGCCCTGTGCTTGGGCCAGCGGCTGAGCAAGGCACAGGGTAGTGCAGAGTCAGGCCTGGGGAATTTAAATTTAAATCCCTGCAAGTGCAATCACGCCCGGGTCCAACATTTTTTGCCTCACAGCAAGATGGG
Source organism: Aviceda cuculoides (assembly GCA_035590195.1). Taxonomy (NCBI): domain Eukaryota; kingdom Metazoa; phylum Chordata; class Aves; order Accipitriformes; family Accipitridae; genus Aviceda; species Aviceda cuculoides. Next base: position 12,464,504 of record JAVJGG010000030.1, on the reverse strand, counting down.
AGGAGAAATACGAGAAAGCCGTGTGTCACTAGCACGGCTCTTCGCTGTTCTCGTCGCCTCCTCTTCCTCCTCAGGGGGTTTGCAGCATTGCTCCAGCAACACCTGCCCAAGCCCAACCCCAAGCTTCAGCAATGGCAAGCTGATCCAAAGGGTACGTGTCCAGTAACAAACATTGCAAAATTGAACCACTGGTGTCTAGGGTTGGGGAAGTTTGACCAAGACCTAAAATCCTCTAATTAAACTTAGCTTACCACTCTTGCAGAAATGCTAAAGGACGAGGCATTGTGAGCACAGTTCTCATATTGACTTTCCATGGAGTAACCTTTATATGTCTCAATAAACGTGGCCTTTTGTGCTGGACATCATTGTTCTGCCTTCTTGGCATGTGAGACAGCGCAAGACAAAAACTGCAGAGTGATTTCAACAGGGGCTGGAATTTGGCAGTGTGAGTCTCGGTGAGCACACAAGCAGAGACGGGCTCTGAAAATACTGTTATTTTCTTTTTTGTGTCAATTTCCATATTAAGTTAAGAGACACTAGAACTTACTGTACAAAGCACGGCTATCCACAGCTATATTTAGCTGCTCGGATGTTTGTGTCTCCATCTCACTAGATCTCCAGAAATGAGTGGATATTTTCCATCATGGGCTTTGAGTAGGAAGCTTGTTATATCTGACCTACTGTGAAAGGAAAATATCCGTTTCACCCCATGCATTTTTTCATACAAGTGGTATCTTTCCATGTCTCTTCTAACCTACATTAGCACATTATATTTCCTTTAAAATGCTACAAACTTACTTGCTTTAATGTAATTTGGCGATTGACTGGTATTTATGGCCAAAAGTAGAAATGAAACGTGCGTGTCGTTTTTAGAGAATTACATAGTGAAGGAAAACCTCCTACTATTTGGGATGACAGCCAAATCTTCATCTGGGACCTGAACTGAACACAAGCCTTGTGAATCGTTGTCCCAGGCTCCTCCATTTCCTGGGGCTTCATTTCCCTGCCAATCCCAAAGAAGTCACGCAGTGAACCCTGCCTAAGAATTTTTCCCGGAGCGCGGCTTTCGGTGGTTCCCGTCGAGGGTCCCTCCTACTCTTGCTCCTCCACCTGTGTCCTGGGTGGCCCGGGACCCGACCTGCCGGCCTGGCTCTGCGGCAGAAGCTTGGGAGCATTTGCAGAGTCAGCGCCCGAGCCCAGGGCGGTTCGGGGGAGAGTCTTGTCCTGTTTGGTAGGTCATGATGGCAGCCGGTCTATCATGGGGGGAGCCTGTTTGCGTGGTTTGTTGCTTTTGTTTGTTTGTTTAGGTTTTTTTTTTTAATGATACTTAAAGCTTGGGGTTTGGTTTTTTTGTAATTAGTGATTGGGAGACCAGCTGTCGGCATTAATTCATTTTAATACGACTCAATCTGAGAAGTGTTCAAGCTTCCTCTTAGAAAAAGTAGCTGACTGCATTTTTTTTTTCCAGGCAGTTTGCTTGACAGATAGTAATTTTTTACAAAAATTGCTCTACAGAGCAAGGGACCAGACTCTGTCATTTTCCCTTCCCAGTACTCATTTCTTGCAAAAGTACCTGACATTTGGGGGAAAGCAGCCTTTTCATTAGTGGATGCGTGGAAAGCCCCATGGGCAGGAGCGCAGAATAACTGGCTCTGCAATCTGCAGAACTGCAACTAATTGTATTTTAAGGCTCTATTTCAGTGAGGCACCGTTGCCGGTTATCATTCCAGTACAATATATTGGAACTGAATCACAGTACTATATTTTCTCTCCTCGTGGCAATTTTAACTCTCTGTGAAAAATCACGGGAGCTGTGAGCTTTCTGAATACAAAGCAACAGGGCACAGGTAAGTGGAGGTGACATTCCCCCATAGTTGACAGCAATTAACCTCAGCGAGGGAAAGAAAAATTAAAATGGTCACTTGTGTTTGCAAGAATTACCTTGTGATACATTGCAAATACCCTCTTGTAGGCAGTTATTTAACTTAATCTGTGCCACAGTTATGCAAATATGCTTATCATGCATTTGACAGCTTGCTCGCTCTCTCACTCTCAGAGTGGCGGTGTGTGTAAGATGGATTGATGTACACACTCCTAAAGGCAAAACCCGTGATACTTGTCAGGTTAGGGCTAACTGGTGTTATTTATTTGTTTATTTTGCAAGTCCGTGAATGCGCCTCACTATTAAGAAGAGGAACACGGTAATGATTCCATTTAATTAATGGAGAAGTAACTTTCTTGCCAGTTCTAAGTGCAGATCTATCTGAGATGTCACAGGACTGGAGAATTCCTGTAAAGGGCTGAGAAAGCATTATTTGTGCTTGGTGTGCGGAGCTTTATGAAAGCAATTTACATATTTGCACACTGAAGCATAACTACCAGCACACAAGCAGGGTGATAAATGATTAACTATAAATGATTGACAGTTTGGCCAAAAATCCAGCAGAGCACTTGAGCATGTGCTTAACTTCAGACAACCTGGCTCTGCTGCCTGCGGTGGGGCAGTGTCGGGTCCTCTCTTAAGTTCAAGAAACTGCTCGTGCACTTCAGTTAAACATGAGCGTAAGTGGCCTGGAGGACCAGAGTCTGGCTAGGAGAGCTTATAAAAGGGGACAACTTTCTCTCATAATGCTTAAATCAGGATGGCAGCAGTAAGTAGAACTGTGAACAGATCAGAGCTCGTCACGGATTGGAGCATCCCCAGCTCCTGTCGCTGAAGCGGCAGTTGTTAGTTGCCTAGCATTTCACAGACTTCGGGCAAAAATAGAGGTATTCCAGCAAAGGACTAATCTAGTCTGCCCATTTCAGAACAACGTTTTGTTCTGTGCATTTTGTTCCATTTTGTTTTGTTTATAATTTGGGGAAACATAAACATACTAAATATTTTATTGCTGTTGTGCGAAAATCTCATTCTGCTTTGGCCAAATATTGCTTTCACTAAATGGCTTAATTGGAAATGGAATTAGGCCAAAAAAAGCCAAAACCCCCAACCTCCCAATAGTGCTTTTGTTTTCCAGTAGCTTGAAACTTTTCTCCAGCATTCGTCTTGCACTGACCTCATGCTGCCCACTGGGAATCCTGTTAGAAACTTTGCTTCATCACAAGCCACTTTCTTACAGCATATTTGGAAGTTCCTGAAGCTGGAGGTGGAAACACCTGCTCTGAACCACAAGTGTTAAGCAAAAGTTGAAGGTCCAAATCAGGGTCATTCTGATGAAGTTGGTTTTGGACTCCATGTAACAATGCGGGAATGTTTTCATGTGCCTGAGTGAAATTTAGCAAACTGGAACTACAAGTGAAATCCACCACTTTCTCCTTTTTTCCCTTCTAAAGGAGAATATTTGGGCTTACATCACTGTCAGAAACATATGCTCCTTGGGTTACCACTTCCATCTCCAGCAGATACCTGAAGGCAATGGCTACCCTACGTTCATCAGGCATTCACTCAAGCATGCAATCTTCACAATGGTCCCAGTGGGCTTTTACGTCACCACAGAGCAGTACACACTACTCTTACATGTTTTTTGCTTTTTGGGAAGCTTTTTGACTCCATAATTTCAATTTTTTTTTTCTTTATTTTACCTCTGCTGATACCATCTGTCTTAAAATATGTCTGAAGTTCGTGGTGGTCGGGTGAAGATTAATTAAAGTATGTCAGTGTGATGGTGTCTTTCATTCATGAGACATGCAGGAAGATGATGATCTGTTTTGGAATAAAAATCAATGGATTCAGTACCCAAAACACAGATTCTATATAATTAACAAGAAACAGAAAAGGATGGTGAAAAGCTTTTTCTAGGGCCCAAATTCAGATCTAAGCAATAAGATACTGTTACTGGAGTGTGTATTTTCCAGAGTACCCAGGAAACAAGCAGAAAAAAAGGGATCTAGAAAGTCCTAGAGACAGAAAAAAGTTGGAAATATGATCTGGAGAGAATGGCTGAAAAGTCTACACATTTGAGCGTGGGCTAGAAAATGATAAAGACATTATCTCTGATTTGATTCAGACTATCTTCAAGGCTTTTGCATTTCTTTTTTTCTTTTTTTGCAAAATCAACAGGATTGCATAAAAATACCTGAATCCCTCAGCGATTTTCCTCCTAATGGAAATAACTTGAAAGACACTGGACAATGATCAAACAGCATGGCATAAAACTATTATGAAAGTAGCCATATTTTTGTAGTCAGAGGGGAGGGGGCCTGGAGCCTTCTCCTTATCTGTTTAAAGCATCAAAATAGATTTTATGCCTCTGTAATCCATGAACCTTGGATATAAGTCAACAACTGCCAAAATCAGCAGGAATTTCCCAAAGCCTGTGGAAGCCAATGGATCCAAAGGTCAGTCGATTGTAGATAGATCAACAGTCCAAATGCTCTCTCAGGAGCATAACTTAAAGGCTGGTTGCTACATTCAAGTGCTTACACTTTTTGGAGGTCTATTATTCCTTTTTAAAAGCCAGGTTTGATACACTGGACCTATGTGCAAGTCGTGGCTTTCTGGTATGCAGCCAGATTGCTGCAGCTTTTCCAGGTAATGGTTCTGGTTGAGGTGACGAGCTGACTGTCTTCTCATATGCAACCCACCCCACTCCCTCCAGCCAAATCCTCCAGCTCCCTGGGTCTCAGATTTGAAATCCTAACCTTCACTCAAAACTCGTTGTATATTGGTCAAGTCATGAGCGTGAGCAGGAGCTGTGAAGAGGGAAAAATCGCTAGCATTCATTTTCATAATCAATCCTGATTCCCTGGGGAGAAGGTACATGGGGGTGGATTTTATCACCAGCAAATTAACTTGAGAGTGGGTGAGGGATGTGGAAGAAGAGCTCACAACTCTTCCATTACCATTATTGAATGGTTTGAGTTTGCTTCTGTTACTAAAGGCAAGTATATAGAGAGTCTTCCCCGCCCCTCCCCGGGCTCAGACAAGTCAGAAATCAGTAAATCACATAAATTCATATCAGGAGAGGCAAGTTTATTGTTTTCTGTTTTAAACCAGTTCTTCTCCGTTTTGTCTTGCCTGCAAAATCCTTCCTGCTTCTCAAATGCAAGATAATGCAGGCAGGCAGTGTTTCTAACATAAGCCAGAGAAGATGTAATGATAAATGTTTAACTGCAGTTTTCCATTCCATATGCTGAAAGTAAGAAAAGGGAGAAAAAAATAAGAGATGTTAATGATGTCCTATCATCATCATATTCTCTTCAGCTGACATGGGAGGAGGATGCATAATTACTTGGACAGAGACTGAGTATATTGACTTCAGTTATTCCTCAGCTGGAGCTCTTTTTCAGTGTGTGAGCACAAAAAGCTTTAAGGAATAATGCATAAAAATGCTATTATCTTTGGAAAAAGCGATATACAGTTGGCTTGGCCGTTATGTAGGTGAAAGCACTATGGGTACCAAGACTGCTGAGTACATTTGCATGAGATTAGTTAAATCATTTAAGCAGAATGTCCCCCCTATCTGTTTCACCCTATGCTCAGATGCTGGGGAACTTGGAAGCAAAAGTAGCAGTGAAGATGCAACACTGCATGAGCGATTCCATTACTTTTTTTCTGATAAGAGAAGAAGCACAAAAAGGTGGGAAGAGACTGACTAGTTGTGGGAAGCAGTAGTGGGAAAATTGGCAGCTCTGGGTTCTGTCACGGTGTGCGACCTGGGGCAACTTGATAAAGTGTCTGGGATCATTTTTTTGCACTTGATTTCATTTTGAACAAAACGTCATGGCACCAAAATTCCCACTGCTATCCACAGCATTCAGTAGGAGGTACAGCCAACGGCAGTTCTTCCCCTGTGCAATGGGAATCGTTTGAGAGGATGACCCACACTTTACCCCTTCTCTGAAAGGTTAATAGCCTACCTGGACATGAGGGGCAATTTCCTATCACTGCCTTCGTACTGCCTGCGGCGGGAATCTGATCTCCGTTGGGGTCTCTGGGAACCGCAGTAATGCAAATAATAACCCTCCCTCAGCATCGGCTAAACGCCATTTCCCAGGTTTTGAGTGCCTGGTGCCAATAGGGTCTGATGATACTTGCTGGAGCTGAGGCAGACGCTAGCCTTTCCAGCGTAGCACTGGTATGTGTTTGCCAGGATGGATGGGGTCTTTTTGCCGGCTGGTTTTGCTGCCTTCATAGGCAGTTTAGAGAATATGTCCCCAGGACACTGTGCTTTGGAAAACAGGCATAGGGATTGGGGCATGTTAGCTCAGCTGCAGTTTTATTGGCAATATGGGACGTGAAATAACAAAGTTTTCATCTGGCCATGGAAATGACTAAATAGAAGTACTTTACATCTTTGGGAGTGTTACATTCTTGTGGTGTTTCAGCATTTGCAGATACAACAGATGAAGCAAATTAAATTATGCATGCACTAAAGGAATGCATTGTTAGCCACAGTCTTTGTTAACTTGCCTGCAAATAAACAAACACAAATAACTAGAAGATGTATCTTGAAGATTTGGTAGGTTGGGTTGGCTTTTTTTGCCTTATGCTTATACATGTAATATATGTGCGTGCATGTATATCTGTAGGTGACCCATCAGCCATACCTGCTGCACTTGTTACCTGGTGGGTCTCACATTGTAGGAGAAGCCACATGGCTGCACATCCCTCATTTGCATTCCAGTTGTATATAGCTTTGGCAATTTGTTTATGCAACTGAATGTATGCAATGATCAATATCACAGTCCGCAATAAGTCTCAATTAACGTTGCCACAGGAATCTTCCTTCATGTTTGTGCTGGTTTCTGTAGATTTAAACGCTCAGCCTTAATGATGCATTAATGTTGTTTTCCTTTTTTTTTTAATGCTGTGTTTGCAGTATAAAGTCCACAATTTATTTTGTTCTCTTTGCCCAGCAGGAACACTTTTTCCACTGACTCTTTAATAAGAAGCCTCTATGAGTACGAAAGCCATTTATCTTTATTAGTTATATATTTTGCTCATCACCTCTCTTACATTTATGAATTAAATATTTACTGATTTTTTCACAAAGAAGAATGCCCCGCTGCTCGGTAAGAACAATTACCACCAGCTATGCACAGAGAACCGTAAGCAAAACAAACTTGCATTACTTCTGGAAGTCATGTCAGAAGTGACGGGAACTGAATCTGTCTTTTCATGGAGATCCTTGTGGAGTTGGGTTTTTTTTAAAGAAATCTGTAAAATGGGCTGTGAAAGAAGGGCTTGCATCTGTTTGTTTGCTTTGTTTCATTTACTTTTTGCTTTGTGATACACAAGCAAAGGTGAAGGAATTCTTGTTCTCTTCCCCGCTTTCTGCTTGTAATCTCACTGGTAGACTAAGAGAACTGATTAATATTTGTTCTGTCTGATGTCGTGTGACACCTATTCAATTATAACTGAAAGTGATTATCTTACTCTCATTTTTTGATGAATTAATTTTAAGGTACAAAGGACCAGTGTGGTCAGCTACCAGATATTACTGCGTCAAGCCTACAGCTCTAACTAGAAGTCAGTGAAGAAAGGTGTGCAACCCCAAGCAGAAAGCTTGTGTTCATGTAGCATACATGACAAATCGCCATCACCTCTGAAAATACGGAGCTTGTTTTCAACCTAGATTATGTACCTTCAAACTGCAGCCACAGAATTTGATGCTGAGTCTGTATCTATAGCACGGAACGCCCCCCCATCAAGGAAATCAGTCACGGAAAATAACTCCAAAAATTGTTTCCCCTCCCCAGCAATACCCTGTATCGTTTGAGGTTATGTCCCGTGAGCAGAAGACCCGGTGGAGCCTGGGCAGGGCTGTGCCTGTCCCCGTCCCCCGGGTGCCCGGGCAGAGGACAGCCGGACGAGCGGCTTTCGCTGACCCACCGGCCGGTTGTGCCCAGTCTTGGCCGCGTGCTTTTCCCTGGGATCTCCTATTCTCCCAGGCTGCTATGTCTTGTCAGCCTTGTAGAAATTCAATTATTTTTGAGACATATCTCTGAGACTCCTTTGAATTCAGCTGAAATCAGCTTCGAGAGAGAGGCAGAGAGGGATGGAGGAAGCCTTCTCTCCTGAGGACATGGGCAAATAACTCTGGCCTTTCTCTGCCCTTCCTCCCCCGCTCCCCTTTATCGCAGCCCTTGGCACTTGGCGATTAAAGACAACTTGTGCCCTCTGGTAGAAATCACCGAGGTAGATCACCCATTTTGGGGCAAATACTGCCTCTGGGGAGGCAGCCCTCTGCAGCTTGTGATCCAAATGGGCCCAAACTAAGCCCGTCCCACTGTTCACTGCTGACTCCCTTGAAGCTGGCAGGGTGCCTTGAAGACCTGAGCTTTGATTTTTTTTTCAGGATTGAGGGATTTTGGGAAAGAAAGGGAACTTCTGTGCCCCACGGGCTTGACGTGTGTGAGAGGGTCCCCCGCCGGGCTGGGCCTGCAGCTGGAGCTCAGCCCCTCGCTGGGGAGCTGCCACGCACCGGCCCTTCCTGAACACGTACGCAGCTGTAATTGCTTCTTTTCTACTTCTTTTTTTCAGCTGGGCTGGCACCACGCGTGAAGTGGCATCACCCTAAGGAAGGACACACAAGAAAACGCAGGAAAAGGCCCCTTTACCTGACGTCCTTTGCTGAGAGACGCCTTGGGTTTACCACTAGTGGAGCCAGCAAGCTCGAATGGCTTCACACTGGATGCATGTTTCAGTGGGCTTCCATAAGAAAAACACTTTTTGCGAGAGCTTTGGGCTTTGCTTTTCTTTTTAAAGGAACAGAAACATAGGAAGGAAAAAGCCTTTCCTCAGCAGCAGTGTTCACGCAGTCACGGTTTTCATTATCTGCACTTTTCTTCCGCGACAGCAATAATGTCACCTCCCTCTAGCCTGTCACCTCCTCTGGGCTCTTCTGACACATCAGTCTAACGCCCACAGCAGGATTGCCACAAAATGTCTTTTGGCAGGAACGGCAGCTCGCGGCCCACAGCTACGACGGCTGTTACGACTATCGGCGTGAGGACAGCACAGAGGGCAAGCGCCGAGGTGGCGTCGGGCCCTGCGCCATGTTCTTCGAAACGCTCTTTAATCCACTCTTCTTGTGGGACTTCTCCCGCTTCGCATCTGATGGATTAATTTCTCCCTGGGGCTGCAGCCCTGTGTTTGCCGTTATCTCTTTGCAGTGAAACACCTCTGTAATGATCAACTGAAAGGCAGCAAAACTGAAAGAAATTTTCTGTGTGTCCTGGCAGAGGAGGTTTGGGTTAAGGCTTTCTTGCCAGGCACAGGCCATCAAAAGATAGGCTCTAATTAGTCACCCTCTTATATTTAAGCTCTACTGATGTTGCATCTCCATTTTATTGTTTCTATAGCAGGTAAATGCTTTCTTTGCAAGATGCTTTCCTCTAGCTAAGGTTATATAGCCCTCCATGGAGGTGACTGTGCTGCTGGGATTAATACCCCTGAGGGCCAGGGACCGCAGTGCCAGGAGGTGTAACTGGAAGCACGGCTGCTCTTCGGTGTTAACAACCCTGGCTTGTACGGTAAGGTGAGCAGCCCCCATTCAAATACACACCTCCTGTCTCTCTGTCCCCCCCCAGCAGCATTTCTAGTGTAAGGCATTGCACTGGGAAGACCCCGTCCCTTGGCTGCCAGGGTGCTGGGATATCCTTTGCTGCTATACTCACCCCACCAGAGCATGACTGGGGGCCCCGGGGGCAGTTTGGTCCCAAGGGGCCTGTGCCCACCCAGGAGAGCCCAGGGCTCTGCAGCGGGTTCGTCGCTGCCTGTTGGAAACAGCCCAGCTCCCACTGACAGCGAGTGACATGTTCTCCACTGGCATCGATCCCATCGCAGCTTCACCCATGGCAGGTTTGTGATGCAGGATACTCTCCGTTGCTGCCTCCTCCTCCCCAGGACTGACTCGTTGAAAACCGTGGCTGGCTTTCAAAAGCTGGCAGTTAAAAGAGGTAGCGACGTGCCTGCCCATGAAAGCTAACCGTCCTGAATGAGCTCATGAGAAAATCTGATCTAACCTGCCTGTCTGAACAGTATTTATAAACACTGATACCCAAGGATTAGGCAGCCCAGCCCGGCTGCACTGATGTAGTCAGTAAAAGCAGCTGTTTATATTGCAAGCTTTCTGATGTAGCAGGGTTTTATAAAAAAGTCACAAGGTCACGCTTTTTTTTTTGGCCTTTTTTTTTTTTTGGCAAAGCCTCTAAAGGAACAAGCAGTGCTTTAAAATGCTGCTGTCTCCATTTATTTAAACATTTTAGAATGTTGATTTCATGCCCCCCCCCCAAACCTCAGCAAACATCAAGATTTGTCTTCAGAGCTGTAAAGGAAATTGGGACTCATTCTACAGACGAGAGCCTTGCTGGATGTAAATTCCTACAGCTGCACCTACAGTGGGCAAGCTGAGCTGATTTTCACCAGCTGATGAGCTTTAACTGGGAAGAGAAGTCACTGCTTTGGGGCAACTTGGATGTGGGCATGGGGACCACAGCCCTGCTCCCAGTGCTGTGCCATCGCAGCCCTCCAACCTGAGCAGCACTCGGTGCCCGCTGCCGGCCCTCCGCTGCGTGTAGGACTGGGGGTTTCAATTAAGTCTGGCCAAAATACAGCTGTTGTACCCCTCGGGTTGTGAGCCACTCAAATGGGTGCCCCCAGGCTATGGGTTTCAGGTGGCCTATTTAGACAGAGGGGTTGGAGGATGATGGGAAGCAGCTGGGGAACAAGGGTCTGGCTGCTGAGCCTAAGAGGTGGGATCGTTGGGGGCCCTCCTGGTTATTCTTCTGCTCTGGGCTCCTTCAGGTACGTGTCCTGGGCTCTTGCTGTATGGGGGGGGGTTGGTATATGGCTTTTACCACAAGGCAGAAAGGTTTTCAAAGCTGCTAGTGTATCTATCTGTGCTGCATACCCAGCCTTTGGGCTCAGGGTCCTTCCTGCTCTCTTGCTGCACATCAGAGGGGCTTCCATGCCCAGCTGCTGTTGAAGCAGCCTTCCTCCTCTCTGCCCTAGCAGCTAAGCAGAGGTCCGTACTGCTGCTTTTGTGATACCCCAGGAATATTTTTTTTCAGCTGTTGTTTGTTGTAAAAGCACACTAATCCTCTGATTCCACCCCAGTAAGAATGGAAACCCTGGTTGTTTTGTTTTACTTTACTCGACAGTCAGCATTTTCACTAGATGAGATTGAAGGATAAAGAATGTTTGCTTAGGACTGTGGGTGTGTGCTACTAGAATAACGTTAATAAAAGAAAAGAATTATTAACATTGTATTTAGCTTTAAGTATTTTTTTGGCTATTTCTGCAACCCAGCTATCTTTTTGGGGCAGTTCATTAGCTGCTGCCCCTGGGGCTGGCATATTCTGCTACCTATTCCTCTGATTTTAAAGATGGCTGCTAGAGAAACTATTCTGGTTGCCATGTTCCTTCATAGAAAAACTTGCTTTTCTTCCTGTCTGATTGTCTCTTGGTGCCTGTGACTTATGGCTGGGACCTGGCTTTGTAAGGACTTGCATCATTTCTGTCTTCCCCCACCCCCCCTTCAGGTTACTGAATTTACATTTCTATTGTACAAGTAATTACCTCATTCCTGGCTTCAGGCTGCATGCTTTTGCTTAGGAAAACACTGTGATGTGGCTCTATAAATGATATATTACAACAATGTTAACAGTACAAACTCCTTTTATGATTTATAATTGATAACTCGCCACAAACTCTGCATACAGCCTAAATGCAGAAAGACGACCAAAGGGTGATCTGAGGACATGGTTCCCAACAGTGTGCGACGCTTGACTCCCGTTTTATTAGATTTTTCGGAATTCAGAAGAGATGCTGGGATTCCCATAGCCGATGAAGGGCAAATCCCATACCCGCTGCCATGTGCCTTTTGGCAGCGTGTCGCTGCTTTTGCGGCAGCTTTTCTACATCGGTATCTTTGGCAGCTGCAAGCGCGCAGAAGTGAGGGACCTCCGGCGCCTGGCTGGTGGCCTTGAGGAGAGGCTTCTCCAGCCCTGCGGCGTTCAGGGCTCAGTGGTCCCCTGCCAAAACGATGGGGTTCTGCTGCCATGAAAGAGAGGGCATGGGCTACCGGGCCCTTCCAAGGAGGAAGGAGCTTGCTGTGTTTGCCGAGCCTAGTTCTCCTTGGGCTTTACATCCAGATGGGCGTGAGCGTGCACACGCGATCTCTACCTCCCTGTCTCTCGTACCCCCAAAGGTGTCCACAGGACTTCCCTAGTGGTGCCTTGGATGTGACCCCATGGGTGGATGGCTGCCCTCCACTGAGGCTGCAGACAATGCTCCGAACGTTGTTGTTTCTATTAACCTCTCGCATTAGATGGGAAATGCCTAAAGTGCATCTCCCTTATTCCCAGTCCTGCTCCCAAAACCTACATAACATCAGCAGAACCAGAAAGTCTCAGAAATCCCACTGAAATAATTGAGATCAGATCTGGGCCCCAAACAGCTGAATAAAAGTAGCAGTCTGGGCTAATTTAAATTTTTTTTTTTTTTTTTTTTTTTCCCCAAAAATCTTTCAAGGAGTTTGCAGGATGTGGAGACTTTTTTTTATTCTACTTTGAATAGGAAGAGAGGGCAGTGAAGCTGGTTAAAAGTGTAAAGATTTTTTTCTCTGAGACATTATCTTATTGACATTGTTCTTTTTATATATATATGCATATATAAAAAGAAAATCTAATGAAAAGCCTTGCCCTTCCCCAAAAGCCCAACCTTGTCAGAGTTTACTTCATGAGCCTTAAAAAGGTGGTTTGGAAATACACTTTTAACTGAAAGGCAAGGCTAAAGAGGAAATGTGTTGCTGAAAAGTGATTTCTATCTGAAAAAGTAGCTCTCCTTTGCCTACTTTCTATATTTAAATTTTTATCAGAGAAAAAACTGTTTTTGCAGGAAAGTTTCTGTGCAGGAATGCTGATTGGTTCATTGCAGGAATTGGAGCCTCAACAGAGGGTAACTCTTCACTGAGCCATATTCCAAAAAACAAGCCTCCAATTAATTTTGTTTTTACTGAAAAATGCTCTCTGTCACTTGCTGAGCGTGTCTGGCAAATTTCAGGCTAACAGTTCTGTATGGCAAAGGTGTGCTGGGGCTGAAATAGGGATTTACATTGGAAAACAACTTGTAACCTGTCCTTTTTTCTACTGCATCTTTATAATGGATGTAAATCTATGAGATTAATTGTCAAGATGAGTCTGAAGGACTCATTTGTCATATATTTGTCATACATACGTTTGCCCTTCTCAAGTAGGGATTGATGTTCATAATTTGTAGCCAAGGCTTGATTCATAGATGATAAAGCAGCTTTGAAATGTGTATGTTTGCTTGATGTAACCTTTCTAAAACTAATTCACAGGATTAAAAGTCTCTGTCAGAAAGCCAACTAAATGGTAAAGCTAATAATCTCTGCCAGGGCCGCAGGCACAGGTTGTCACCTAACGAACGGTTGGGTTTTGTGGACCTTTAAGAGCAAACATCTCCAGTACAGCTCATGGGTCAGTAATGCTACGATGCAATTTAGGGACATTTTAGATGCAGGGGGGGAGTCAATCCAAATATCTTGTCGTTATTATCTACTTGAAAGCAAGAGCACTGAGAGCGAATTCTTTTATCGGCCTTGAGGTTTTAAGTCGGCTGTGTTAAAACAGAGTCTGCAGAGCAGCAGTTTTTGTAACAATTACATGCTAATACTTTCCTTTCCTAGGGTAATCCTATTTTAATGTTTCTAATTTATAATTAAGCTAATTTCTATTAGAAATCACGCCACCCTCCTTCCCCATAATCTCACAATGCATTTGCAATGATAAAGGCCGAACACGAACTGCCTTCTCCTTAGGACTGAACGGATCTGCGTGCGCTGGAGCATGGAGACGAGCCCGTCCTGGGCAGGGGCTTCCTCCGCAATGGGCCACCCCTTTCTCAGTCACTGCAGATTAACAGGGTCGAAGAGCCGTACGAAGGCTCGGGGGTCCCTCTGAGGTCGGGGGTCCCGGTATAGGATGGGCTGCAAAACCTCGGCAGAGTCCCTGCTCCCCTGCGGGCTGCAAATGGGACAGCGGTGGCCCTGATGCTGCGCTGCAGGGGCGCGAGCCTGGGCAGGCGGGCGATCAGCCACGTACGGTTTTGCCGCTCGGTTGCTTGGGTCCGGAATAGGCACCTCGGATGCTCGGGTCGGCTCAAAGGCCACGCAGCACCCGGGGGTTGGAGGGCAGGAGCCAGAGCGGGGCTGGGAGCCCCGGCCGGGGACCGCAGCGGGCACCCAACCGTCCGGCTGCCGTGGGAGGGGGGACCGTGGCAAAGGAGGCCCGTTTCTGGGTGCTGCCGCTCTCTGCGCTGGCACTGGGAAGAGCCCCGATTTGGAAGGGTGCAGAGATAAAAAAAAAGCCGAAATGCTTATCCTCCTGAAAGCCTAGTGTAGAAGATTAAAATGTTCATCCTGCAAAATGTTCAGAGAGGGAATTTTCTTGTCCTCTCTCTTGATCAAAGAGTTTCCTTCCTTGATCCACTTGCTGGATGACAACATTAGTAGCAAAGTGTTGGCCCTTTCATCCTCGTGGGTCAGTCTTTTAAAATCTAACTTGAATGGCTACCTGGTAGGGAAGCATGTTTTAGTACAGTAGCTCTTATATGTGTTTTCAGAAGCATCAGCTCCATGGATATCCATCTATTTGAGCTTTTAAATATTTTTAAAATCAAAAAAGCCTGGACAAACCAGCCCAAAACCAGCTCTAAGTTCAGAATAAAAATGAAAATTGGAAAATGCATTCAAAGCTTTCAGAATTCAACATTTCTTGATTCCTGGTATTAAGAAAAGAAATGGAACTCACAGTTTTTGGTCCTGTGATCTGGAGTGGATATCTCCCGGAAAAGCTGGGAGGAAGGATCTGAAAGAAAGTTTTGCTTTTTGTTGTTCACCCGTCGTTCATCTTAACGTGAGGTCTGCAGCTGAGGAAGCTATGTGGTTTGTAATCTTCTGGTCTGTTGGGGGTTTGCTTGGTTTATTTTTGTGTTTAGTTTTTTTTTTTCCCTGGGAAAACAGTTTTAAAAAAAGACAAAATTTATTACAACACTTGAATGCTACAAATCATCACTGTCCTGTAATGCTCCATCTTGATACAAACGTGAAAACAGAAAGGCTTTTGGGGCTAGACTTGACTGTTCTGCACTATTTTTTCTCTCTCCTGCTCTTCCCTTCCAGAATCACTGATGTATCTCTAATAGGAAAAATGCAAAGTGTGCAAGTTGTCTGGGCACTGTGGCTCAACATCTTGTCATGTTGCACTGTTATGTTGACTCTTCTATAAAGGGAGAGTACATGAAAAAATTCCAGAAGCACTGTTCTCTTTCAGGCAACCACAAAAGCAATTCCCCTTTTTTGTTGGCTGTGGGAACAGAGATTCTACGGAGATGGGCATCTCGGAGCTAATCAGCTGGTTTGACTTAATGGGAGCTGTATGGAGGAAAGCCAGTGGCATATTGCAGACCTAACTGTGCTCAGACTTAGCTGTTGTTTCTCTCGCTCGCTTTTTTTGGATGCAGAAAGAAAAGAGAAGGAGCTGCAGAATTCTGCTTCCAAAAACTGGGTGTATTGATTGATCATAATTATCTTATAAAATGGGAGGGGATGAAATAGGGAAACTTGACCCAACTGTTTTTAAGACTTTTGAGGGATGAATTTATTTATTTTGGTATTTTGTGGTTATGCCCACTGAAGTATGAAGTCCTTCAGCTACATGTGTCTGTCCATGTGTTTTTATTTTAAGATATTTATAGAGCTCTGCTATTGCAGTAGCTGGGCCTTTCACAATCCGTAGTCGAGTACATTGCTCTAAACTAATATTGGTGACTACCCCGCTCTTTGCACAAAGGGAACTGAGACAAAGCATATGCATTTGTTGAACTCGGAGAGGTTTTCTTCCTCATTTAAAGCAGCGTATTTGTTTCAGTATATGGAACAAACATACAGCCGTGTTTGCCCAAGTCTTGAAGAACCTCAGCACAATGATTCAGAAACATTAAACCATGTTCCATATGATGCAGCCGATGCTCTAGTGCTTATAGCTCCCGCCTGCCCCATACCCGTGTACATCCCGTTACATAGCTGTAGTGCAGTCTGCCACAGAGAAGAAATGGGACTCGGTCCTTTCCAGAAGCAAGGAGTCCTCAGCAAAAGCAGATAAAAAGGCTCAGCAAGGAAGCGAAGACCTTCATCGCCCCTTTTTCTCTTGGTTGCAAAAAGGTTCATAGCAGACCTAAGGCTAAATTCTTTGATCGGAGCAAAAGCTTCCTAACTTTTTCTCTTTGGCTGTGTTTTTTTTACTGCTGGTTTATGAAAACAAGTGTGCTCTCTCTGTTCTGTTTAACAAGAACAGTAGCAAATCACCAGCCTGTTAAATTGTTGGTTTGCTCACATGATGTGTGCCTGTGAAAATGCTACCTTGGGTCAAAATAAAACTGAGTAGTAAAGCCACGTGACTACTAAGGGAGAGAAAGGGCATGAAGAGCAATGGAGTGGCACATTAGAAAACACTTGTTACAGGCTTGATTGGAAAAGTATTGAAGTTAATGGCGATATCTTTTTCAGCAGGTTTGGATCAGGCTTTTACAGAAAAGCATTTAGGCTCATTCTGTGGCTGCTTTATATAAAAGAGATCTGGGGCTCGATGATTGCAGTGGAGGGGTGCCTCACGGGGCTTTACGCAGTCACTTGGGTGAGAGCAGCAGCCTGGTCACACTCTGTTAGAGCAGAGGGCTGGGATGATGCTCTCGGGGGTCATTCCCTACTCTCTGCTCTCAAGCCTTGCTTCAGCAGTTCTGACACTGCAGTGATTAGATTCCCTTAGAAATTTGCATGGTTACAACTGTTCCAAGCTGTCGCGGTTTAACCCCAGCCAGCAGCTAAGCACCATGTAGCTGCTCGCTCACTCCTCCCCCCTCCCAGTGGGATGGGGAGGAGAGTTGAAAAAAAGAAATAAAATTCATGGGTTGAGATAAGAATGGTTTAATAACTAAAGTAAAATAAAACCCAATAACAATAAGTGTAATGAAAAGGAACATAACAAAAAAAAAAAAAAAGAGAAAAATAAAACCCAAGACAAGTGGTGTACAGTGCAATTGCTCGCCACCTGTGGACTGATGCCTGAGCAGCGATCTGCCCCTCCTGGCCAACTCCCTCCACTTTATATACTGAGCATGACATTCTATGGTATGGAATATGCCTTTGGCTAGTTCAGGTCAGCTGTCCTGGCTGTGCTTCCTCCCAGCTTTTTGTACACCTGCTTGCTGGCAGAGCATGGGAAACTGAAAAATCCTTAACTAAGGACAAGCACTACTGAACAACAGCTAAAACACCAGTGTGTTATTGACATTATTCTCATGCTAAATCCAAAACACACTGTACCAGCTACTAGAAAGAAAATTAACTCTATCCCAGCTGAAACCAGGACATGAGCCTTGATGTTGACATGCTTGTTTCACTATTAAAGTTTATGCAGGAGCAGTCAGCCCTTCTTTATCTGAAAGGTATGCCAGACAGAAAAGACCCCTGAAACAATTCTTGCCTCCGTGCTGGAAACCATTTGGGTTCAGGCATGTTAACTCTATCTCACTGGAGGTCTCGGTTGATTGTCAGAGGCAAATCCTTCCCCCCAGAGCCCCACAGTAGCATCGCATGGTCCAGGTGGGAGCTGGATGCTCTGGGGAGGGCTCCGAATCGTGTCTCAGCACCCCACACTGCATCCCTGGAGATCCACCGTGCTGCGGAGCGCGATGCGCAGGCACCCCGGTGGCTCCGCTGAAGTGACCCTGGGTCCAGCCAGACCTGTCAGACCACTGGGCACGGGCTGGCTCTGCGTCCCTGGGGCATCTCGCTGTGTCGAGGGAACAACTCGCCTGTCTCTGCCGCGTCGGCTGGCTAGCTTGGGCTCCCTGCTGCACGAAGCGAGGCATCTCCTGGAGCTGGGCTGCTCTGGAGCCAGTCTTTGGTGTGTTACTCCATCGGGGCAGATAAGCCTCCCAAAGCTTGAGCTGAGTTTTCATAGGGCCAGGTTCAACCCACAGCCACGCTAGTATGCACCTAAGACAAGCCATCCCTGCATAGCTGAAAGTTGCCTCTTGATAATTTATTCCCCACTATGAAAATACATGGTTTAATACTGGTGTCAGTGTGTGTACTTGAGCATGTGCTGCCTTGCTACGTTGCTCGTTTAGCAGTACCGAAGATGGTACGGGCCTTTGCTCCCTGTCTTTTGCCTGTAATACAGAAAAGTGGGGCGGATGGTCGGTTTGTTTGGGTTTTTTCGGGGGGGGGGGGGGGGGTAAATCGGCGGTGGTTTAATCACCCTATTGTTAGTTGAGGTCACCTTGTGTCTGCAAAGAGTGCTTCCGCAGGGAAGACGGAGGTCCTGAGGGCTTTTGGGCCCTCGGACCAGGGGAGCTCATAATGCCTCTCTGCCCCACTGTCACTTTGTAAAAGGGAAATTTTCCGCATATAAAGTCTGGCAGCTGTTCCTCTGACATATTTAATTCCCTAATGGGTAAAGCTCATCCCTTTAGAGGTGGCCATAAAACCCAAATAACACAGCTTTCGGGATGCTGAGGTGATGCTGTGGCTGGCTCACAGCACGAGAGTGGATTACACCCTGGTGTTGGCAAAGTGTTTTGAAACTCTGAGGAGAGCACCCTAGATTCATAATTCATAGGATTTAAGTCCAGAAGGGACTATTAGATCATCCAGCCTGACCTGCATAATGCAGGTCACAGCGTTTTGCTGAGTAATTTCTGCTTCAGTCCTGTAACTTCTCTTTGAGCTACAGTGTACATTATAGAGGAACATGTAGTTTTAATTAAATGAATCCAGAAATTAAGATTTTTTTTTCATTAGTCAGTGGTAGTTTGGTCTAGCAGCTAATTGCTTTCAATGGTTTGTGATGAATAAAATAAATTGTATCTTGTTTCTAAGCTAAGTTTCCAGCCATTAGATCTCACTACACTTTTGTCTCCTAGAATAAAGAGCCACCTACTCACAGAAATATCTTTTTAATATGAAAGTTTTAGTTATGAACTACAAAATCCTGAAGTACAGGATCTTGATAACTTCAACTGGACATAATGAAAAGAAGAGAACCTCTGTGTTCCTTGGATGGATCACACTTTTTATTCTGTACATTTACTATGCCTGCGGAACAGACTTGGTATTTGTGGAAATTCACAAAAGCAAATCCCTTCTAATACATTAGCAAACATGGCTTAAAGCCTGTTCTTCAGTCAGGTGGAGGAATTGTCTCCTGCCTTGGAAAAAAACTCAGCCAAAATAAAAATTGATATTAGAGCTATAAAAAGCATTTCATCAGACCTCAGATGCAGTTGAACTTAGCCTTGGGCCAGAGGCTGAGTGAGTTCATGAACCTCAGCTCATGCTAGGAAAAAATTCAGCTGTGAGAAATGCTGCTTCTCCTCCTCCCATGGCAACTCGCACCTTCTACCATGCTCCCCAGAGCCACCCGTACAGGGAGGACATGGAGGGGAGACAAAAGCGGGAGGAAACAGCTTACATCTCTTTTTGCCACTCATTTTTTCTGGGAGAGGATTTGGTTGCTCTTCCCCACTTTTCCCTCTGTGTACGGGGATGCAGGATGGCATGAGAGTGTCCGAGATGTCCACGATGCAGACTCTTGCCTTGTATTGTCCTTGAAGGAGTTTCTGGGTTGTTGGATACTGGCCCTGCCCAGAGGAAAACTAAATAAGCAAGATAACTCCCATCCCATCTGATAGTGTTTGTTGGGACGGAGAGGAGTGGAATACTTTTGCTAGAGCTAGGCATCTCCATCAGAAGCTCTCTGCTGGTAAAATGGTGGCAAAATGCTCCTTACATAGAGGCAGTTTGTAAGAGTCCCTTAAACAAAATATATAATGACTGCAAAATCATGTTACTGCATCTCACAACTTCTGTTTTTAAATCATAAAATGGAGCTGCTTGCTGCAGCTATGCTGAAAATATTAAGTGTGGGCCTGGCTTTAGTTCGGGGGAGTCAAGGTGGTTGGCGTGTCTGGTTAGTCGCCACAGTAGAAGTTAACTGTGAGGAATACCCACGTGATTAGCAAGTTTGGTTTTTTAATACAGAAACCAAACTTAGAAACAGTAAGTGTTATCCACAAATGCTGTCATCACTGATAGGTATCTAGCATCTTTTGCATAACTACATAACTACTTTGACCTTTAGATTTCCTGCAATAGATGGTTATGGATATACTTCTCGGAGAGCTTTCTATTTTGGCCACCTACCCTAATTTCCCTTTTATTTTCCAAATTCTTCAGCTATGCCTATGGTGGAGAAGTGTGCTCTGACAGATTGGTTTCTGCAGTGTGTGGTACAATAAGCAGCTGGTCAGGAGTGAAGCACCTATGTGTTGCTGGGTCAGCACCAATAGTTGACCAGCTATGGGAGGGTTTCCACCACTGGCCAGACACCATTGTGTCTTCAGTCTGCCACGTCCTACTGCTCCTGTTCCATGGGGCCAAGGGAGTGGCAAGAGGTCTGTTAAAAACATTCCCTTTAGTTAGCATGTACTGCTCCTAGAGTAGAGAAGTCCTTGGTGGCTCTTTTGGATGTGGTCAGTGTTCTCAGCTGGAGGTTCCTTAGCAAGCTAGTCCCCACCTGCAACTCTTCACAGCCCAATTGGGGTTTTTGGTTTTTTTTTTTTTGTTCTGGCTGAGCCTCTGCTGGCTGGTATATAGCTCTTCTGAAAGAAACCAAACCAGATGGAAGTTGCAGAGAAAAGAAGGTGCATGCAGGTGATGCTGGAATTCATAGGAGTGATGCTGGAATTCACAGGAGTGATGCAGGGTGCAGGGGAAAGTGAAGAGCAAGCTTGGTTGAAAAGCTCATGCCATAATTAGTGAAAAGCCACCATAAAGGAGATATTCCTCTCTTCCTTGGCTACTTGTTCCTGTCCTCTTCTTTGTTTTGGCACAAAAGGTGATGTAGCTGGAGATTAGGGTGCTGGTCTGGCTGGAAATAAATACAGCAAACCAAAAATTGTTAGTCTTACTGGGGTGGAGGTGAACTTGGACTACTACATGTTTGAGAGAGGTACTGGTATGAGAACCAGCAGTCTGCTAAGTTGCTGGTTGCAAGTTGTGAGCATTCTGTGTAGAGTGTGCTAAAAAGGTGCAAACCCCAGTACCCAATCTGGCCATGAAAAGCAGTTGTTCCTTATCCCCCAGCCACGCTTCTTTCCCAGGTGACTGCATGCAGGAAAGCAAGCTGAGGTATTGTGTCCATAAATGTTTTGATAAACCAGATGGATCCCTTGCCAAGCCATCTGATTTTATTTAGTTTTATCTCCACATTTCTTTTACAGCCAATTTCTATTGTATGTCTAATGAAACTGTAGTGCTACTGTCTCCTTTGGTAATTGCCTTTCCTGTGCGTTGAGTGGCATGTTGGCAGATGATCGATGGCCTCCGGCTGCTGCGTAAAAGATCCAACAGTGGCAATACTGGCAGGACTGTAGCAGATGCTTTGACGTTGCTAACGTGGGGTGCTGGGTTAAAGTTAGACTGTAACACACGCAAACGTAAGTGCCATTGATTTCATTGAGATGACTGGCCTGTAGTCATCACTCGGATATGAATGCTTCATAATATTACATAAGCCATTTCCCTTATCCCACTTGTAACAATTTCTTTATGATGCAGAGGCCTGTGTAGCACTTGCGGAAGGGTGTTTTATGTGGATATTTGTTTTCTATAAGTATATAAAGAGATATCCATCTAGATGTATAATAAACACCCCATAAAGCAGCATGACTCTGCATGGAGATTTGCAGCTGTGTTTACATAGCCTGACACTGCAATATCCATACATCATCTCTTCCTCAAGGAAGTCTTGCTTCTCTTTTATCTCTTCGTGCCTTTTAAAGGCTCTGAGATAGAATTTACTTTGCTCCTGCATGACCAAAGCTTACCATCACCCCATTGCATCTGCTCCTTAGTAGATGCTGTGGACACATGACAACATAATAAAGTGTCTTGCTAACTTGATCCAAGTGGAGTTGGAAGAGGTACACTTGAACTTCAGCACCGCTGGTGGGAATGTGCCTTGAATTAATGAACATCTAGGTCAGGTTTAGACCTCATTTTCCTCAAGCCAACAGGCTGCGAGTCTCACAGTCTCCTTGGCTGGAACTGTGTTTATATGAGGTCATTAACATGCTCTCCCCCAAACCTCTCCAAAGATGCTAACAAATTAGCAAAAGCGCTGTTCCTGCTGGTATCCCTTGTTATCAAGGAATGGGTTCTGCAAAATTCGCCAGTGGAAAACAATTCCTCGCCTCTGCGGGTGGCTTGGTGCTGCAGGCGCAGAGCTCAGACCTTTCAAAGGAATTCCCACCTTCTGGTTTGATTATCAAGCCTTTGACTTGCTGGGGTTTTCTGAACTCACTCCAGGAGCTCGGCTAGGCAGAGCTGCCTTGTTACTCAGTCCTGCTCTCTTGTGTGAGGTCTGAGTAGGGGTTAATTTGTTCCTC
This sequence comes from Aviceda cuculoides, assembly GCA_035590195.1. Classification (NCBI taxonomy): domain Eukaryota; kingdom Metazoa; phylum Chordata; class Aves; order Accipitriformes; family Accipitridae; genus Aviceda; species Aviceda cuculoides. The sequence goes on along the minus strand of JAVJGG010000030.1, from coordinate 12,442,024 downwards.
TGTTAGAAATCATGCAGGGCCAATGGAGCCTGTCACCGTACACTTCCCTAGGAACACCTAAATAACACCATCAGACTGCATACGCGCGTGTGGGCATGTGCACGCACAGAAACACACACTTCCCTAATACTAGAGGTTTCCTGTAGGTGGTAGGAAACTCCACAGTTTACGTTCCCAGCTCATTGCTACAATTTCCATTGGGGTGGCGGTAGGTAGAAGCTGCCACCTGCTTGTGCTGGGCATCTTCTACAACGAGCGGCTAAGGCTGTTCCTCTCCAGAGAGCTGGCGGGGAGTTTCGTCCACGCGGTGTTTGTGGAAGGTCGTCGCTCCCTTGCTTCGCCGCTGCCCGCGCTCCTGGCTGGAGACGCGAGGACGGCGGGCAGGAGCCCCAGCGGAGGCTGCTGTGCTGCAGTCCCGCTCCTCCCTTCTGGCGGCTGGTCTCCAGCGTGATGCCGGTCACCTGGAGATGTCTCTGGGTGGCTCCTGGGGAGGGCACCGTCAGCCACCGAGGGGGGTAAAGCTCTGCCTGGTTTAGACAGTGGTAATTTCCAGCAGATGTAAGTGGAGCGTGAGAGCAGACTCTGTACTCCTCTTCCCAGCCGCCACCCCGGAGTTCTAAAACCCTGGGTCACATGCAGCCTGGGGCTCCTTGGGCTGAAGGATAAAAAAGCAATTGAGCTCGGTGTGCCTGATTTTGCTACCCTTTGTATTGCACATGCAAACTTGGTATCCAGGCCTGAGGCTTTGAGTGAGTTGGAGAGAAAAGCCATGTTTATTTGCTGGCAATTCTCTGGTGCAGAGTTACACTGTATGCTTCCTCTAGAGATCACAGAATATTTTTCAAGTCTTATTAGCCTCATTTTTGCAGACAGAGATGCTGCGGTGAAGGGAGGGGGTGCTTCTCCCACAGGTATGTAAGACAATGTCAGGGGCTGTCCAGAAGGAGAGGGCTCTTTGCTGAGATTTAAGTCCACAGCAATGTTATACAGATTGAAAGCACAAACTTGCCATTAGCCTAATGTAAATAGCTCTTCCACATGTTTGGTCTACTCATCCAGCATGTTTTAAGTTACGCCCATCATGCTGCTAATGCTCAACAATGTTTGTAGAAAAAGCTCAGAAGAAAAACAGTGCTTCTCTCCTTGCCCAGGCCTGGGATGTTTCCTTCATGTTCCTCAGAACTGCTCATTGATCTCTAGGAATCTAACTCTGATTCTTCGTCCTGCTCAGGAAATGCCTTGTCAAAAACGATTGTCTATCAAAGTGGTTTATATCTCATAGTACAGTTTACAGAGGTCTGCTCTTAAATTGCTTTATTCCAGATGCATGAGCATGCTTGACATCCATAGATTTCTAGAATTTATAAACTCGTCTTTCGTAGTAGATCCTAGAGTGTCCTGCAGGTAAAGGTGAGGATTTCTGAGTCAACCCCAAACCAGCATTGTGAAAAGGGAGCACACTGGAGAAGCAGCTTCCACCAGAGCCACTGTAGGCTGTCCTTGCTGGCAGCGTGGGGTTGCCTTCACAATGGTAATGTTCTTAACAGCAATGTTTTGCAGTGTGGGCAGGGTGCCTCGGTTGTTCAGAGTAATGAATTTATAGGCGCTCTCAAATCTCCGTATGACTGTGTGTCTGAGAGTATGCATGCTGCTCAGGTTTCATGGTCTTTCTCGTCCTTGCTGAGGCATTGTAGGATGGTTGCCCACACTTCCCCCACAAAGCAGCCTTCAAAAGACAATTGGGCGACGTGTTAAGTCACAAGAAATGTTGCAGAAAATTTCCAGCAAAATCCTTCCTCTGTGCTTCCTCTCTAACTATAGACGCAATTGCCAGCGTAGGATAAATTTTAAAGTTGAGGGGGTTTTGCTATTGTTTTGATGGTTTTCCAGCCCTTGTTTTAAGCCAGATGCTGTTGTGACCGTTCACACACGTGTGGCAGACAGGACCGTGTTGTTGAATACTTGCACATGCCTTCATGCTGCTTTCTGCAACAGTCAGGTGGTTTTTCTGTGCATTGATCCAATGGAGGGTCTCTCGTCACCCCTTTTTGGTGTGCTCTTCTCCCCTGCCCTTCTGCCACCTACTCAGCAGCCTCGTGTGATTCTTCCTTCCCACTCTGGTGCACACTGCAGCAACCCACCAGCTAATTGCCCTGAACTTGCTTGCACTGCTGGGACCTGACTTGCAGATTCCAGCCGTCTTTACTCGAGGAACGGCAGCCTGGCAGCCCTCCAGTCTGCCTGCTGGATCTGGGCCAGACATTTATTGTGAAACTTTTGCTCCTCTTGGACTTTGCAGCAATTTTCATCCCCCTGGGTGATTTGCCTAGTACCAGGTAGAGAAATCCAATAAAAAGCCCTGGGAATTTGCTCTGTGCTCAGCAGCACATAGTTCCTACTGGCTCGAATCCTGTTTCTTCTACAGCAATATACAGGGGACTGTAAAACCAATAAAAGGTACTTTAACGTGTGACTGCAAATATTTTGGTGGGACTGTGTGACAGGAAAAAAGCTACATATGCTGGGAATTGAGCCAGGGTCCAGATTTGAGGCTCAGTAAGAATCATTAGAAGACACGTAGAAGAGCAATAATTTTATTCTCTGCTTCATTTTTAGACCAAGACTGAACTTCTTTCTTTCCCGTGCACTGCTGAGACTCCTTTCCTTTACTTTCTTTATTAAAATGAGCCAAACAAGATGAGTTTCTCTGTTGTTCACACTAGCCTCTGCTGCTGAACCCTATGCAAACACTGTCCCCACGAAACGGGGCTGTGCTCCCTGCTCTTTGCCTACCCTGTGTGCTGGCATAAATGGCTTCAGAGGGGCTCCTCGCTGGATAATCCCCAAGGCAATGGGAGCCAGTAGTTCAGATGCATGTCAGTGAACTAAGTGCCTGTACACCGGGTTACAGAAGCGTTGTTTTCTTTGCGCAGGAAACATCCATTTCAATACAGCTCCTCTGACAGAGGAAGCAAGCACGTGTATGAGCTGTTCCTCAGCGTGGAAACTGCTGATGATGATCTATGTCACCCTGCACACAAGCCACCACTTGCTCATATATATATATATATATTTTTTTTTTTTTTATGTGGAATGTGGGAAATCAGTCTGAGACTGCAGTAAAATGCAGACCTCTGAAGGCAGTGGGTCAGCTGGAAAAACACCTTCCTCCTACATTCCCTAATGGCCATGTAAAGAGGTCACCTTTTGCCTTGTACTAACCTTCTGCCTTTGCAAATGTGCATTAGGTTGGAGGTGAGGATTCACTCGATTCCCACAGCTTTCTGTATTCAGCCCCTGTGGCCGAACAGTCTGGCAGTTTTGGGGGACTGAGGGGGGCTGTGTGGTCTCCTGCTTAACAGAGACCAAAGATCCGCGCTAAGGGTCGGCGCCAGCCGCCCACAGAGCTGCCACATCCCCGTCCCGAGCCGGAGGCTGGCCGAGAGCCCGCAGTCGTGGTCCCCGGCTGCAGCTCTGCCCTGCAGGCCCCGGGCTGGGGTCCGCGGAGAGCTTTGGGATCTGCCGTGGCATGGGAGCGCAGCGCTCGGCTGGTGCGTTGGCTGCTCTTGCGAAACACCGAGCTGGAATTTTTTTTAGGGTGTTCTTGGGCACCTCAGTCCCGCTCGGGTTCATGGTGCATCAGAAGTAGCGAATTTGCTGGCACTTTATACCGCAGCTGTGTTGCCAGTCTCGCCCCGAACACGGTTTGGAGGGAAAAGAGGGTTGACGCGCCTCTCTTGTTCCTCTTCCTGAGGGTCTCCACCAGTTGTGGGGTCTCGGAAGGGGCACCCCCGCGTGAGGAGGGGAGCCGGCGATCATTGCGGTGCTGTCCTTCTTGATCGTATCTTGCCGTGATCTTAGACCTTCTTAAGTGAAAGGTAGCAATTACCCCTTCCGTTACACTTGATAATGTTTTATTAGTAATTGCTGTGATTATCTATAATTGCCTGTGTTAATAGTGTGCCATGATTGGCAAGGTTCAGCGTAAGGCTGATTTCGGCTTTGGGGGGTGGGTGGGCAGGAAATGGCTGTTTAGTTTGTCACTGCCGTCTTCTGTAATAACGCATTTCAAGTCAACTAAAGCCACAGTTTAAGATGAAGTAGTTGTATTTGGGATGTTGGACTAAATTTGGCTTTCCAAATTAAGTCTAATTTCTCTCTCAAGCCAACTGCAGGCTGCAAAGGACTTCCAGAAGTATCTAGGACCCCCAGGGAGTGCATGCTGCATTATTCAACCATGCCTTGAAGAAGTGAACTGTGTTCAAGAACGTTCCCATCACTAGCTGTGAGCCAAATTAAGTAACACTCGAGCACCAGAAAACTTGCCTCACCTGCTTGGGGAAGGTGTTGGTTCCTTGATTGGACATTTTTATAGAACCAGCCCCAATGTCATCCTAAACTAAGAACTTCTATTTCAGAAAGCCTAGGCAGAGAAAGAGGTAGGGCAGCTGTACAACAGAAGGACTGGCTATTTATCACTGTGTGGGGTAGAAGAAATCCTGTCCCAAAAAAGGGCTCCACGGATTGGTTTCCTGACAGAAAACAGTGCACCCCCTTGGCCCCCAAACAATATGGGAACTGAAATAATTGCTACTCGGTTATTTACCAGCGGTGTATCTGGATCAAAGCCCTGCTACAGCTGAGCTCAGGGAGTTTCAGGTTCAGATCTTGATTCTCACCCTTGCATTTCTCCACTGCGCGGAACCTGCTTTTTTGAAACTGCTGGAGTTCTGGGTGCGTTCAAAGGAGGGTTTTTTCCAGGGGAGAAACGAACATAAAGGCTGCGCAGAAAGGAACATGAAAAATTGCATAGATTCAGATGCATTCCGTTCCCTTGTATTTAGGACTTAAACCTGCAGTAATTTAGCATGTACGATGCATGTGTACATAATGTCTTTTCATAAAGTCTGCTGGGCACTTTTGCTGTATGCAGACTCATATACCTTTCAAAGCTCTGCTCTCCAGATTTCCCTCCCAGGTTATTGGAACAAGGTGACCCTCTGTGGTTACTGGTCAGAAGTGAGCGACCTGCTTGTTTATGGGATCGAGGAGGACCCAGCACACTGATGACTACCGGAGTGGGACCTGGCAGCAACCAGTTGAAAGCCACTTCAAACTGGCTTTTGTTTTCTGCCTGAGCTGACCCAGAGAACAGGGAGCAGTTTCGACCCGTTGTACGTAGCCTGGTGCATCCTGACAGTAGTAACACTCTGTATCCTGCCCGGCTGGGGTCGGGATGCAACTCAAAGCCGTTCTCGCAGGAAACAGCAATGGGCAGCCATGATGTAAACAACACAGTATACATTATTTTTGAGCAGGCACCACTGGCAGAAAAGATTTTCTTAAAATCCTTTTCCTGTGTTTATAGTAATGACAGGACTTATTGTGAACGAAGAAAGTGTAAAAGAGTTGAATTTGACACGAATATATTTGTTGATCTGTTTGCATGTTTGCTTTTAATTCTTTTGGGGGTTATTCAATGAAATTTGGCTTCCTTTTCTAGCCACTAGTTTTACTTTCAGGCCCTAGGACAAAAAGGCAAATTTTAAAATATTTTCCTTTGTAGTGTTTCTTGGGCTTGAGAAAAGGACCACAAGTATTAGGGGTATTTTTGCTTTTATGTATATTTGTGTACACATTTGTAGTTTGTATAATATTTGTATTTTCAACCAAGTTTGTCCCTCAGGTGTATCTTTCATCCTATTCAGTCAAACCTGTTTCTTTTTCTGTATTCTTCTTGTGGTTGTACCAGCGTGTGTGGTCTGATATTTGAAGAAATGAGTCCTTTAGCTGGACACGTATACTAGGATTTCACACGGCCATGGGTAGATCTGCATTGATGGGCTCAGTCTAAGACACTGTAAAGGAGGCTTGAGCAATTTTAGGAAGTGCAGAGGATCCTCCCTTTGAAAAGCCGGCCTTTTATTTAAAGATGGGTCAGATCAGATGCTCGGGAAATAATGAATCCCTCACGCTGTACATCTCAAAGCCCCTGGCTTTCCTTCCGTGACATGTGGTCGTCCCTAACAACAGGCAGATAAAACCCGAGTGAATGGTGTAAGAGCTAAATTAGCTTACCAATATGCGCATTTTATTTAGATAATTGTAGGAGATGCAATATGCTCACTAAGAAATGTGAAGTCAGCTGAGATTTACAGGCATACCTTATGTTCATGTACAGAAAAATTTGGGGGTATGGTGTTTAATTTCTTGAAAACAACGACATGAGTTGGAAGCTGAACATAAGAGTAGCTCATGAAGAATCTCAAAAGGGAAAATAAATGCCCCGAGGAACAAATATTCTGTATATATGTATTTTTTAATCTTTTTTTTTTCAGTGGAGCTTTTATTTAAGCCTCTCTTTGCATCCTAGCTTCTTCACTCAACAACTCCAAAGTGGATTTTAAGTTTATACTCTTTTATGAAAATGTCTACCTTAATTTTACTTAGAGCAATTTAAGAAAGAAAATCCCCTGACATCCTTTGATGTATAAAGCGCCAGACTTTCAGATAATGTTTCTCCCTCATGGCAACAGAAGAGTGCGAGGGCCTTTAGCCAAACCCGCTCTGGGAAACCCAGCTTCACCAAGGCGTTTGCTAGCACACAGTGGCTCTAGAGAACACCTTACCCCAGCCTCCCCGAAGAAGTTTCTCGGGATCACTGGAAGAAGGAAACCTTTGTCCCACTGCCCCACCCAGGGGAATTTTTCCCGCGCGCCGGCTTCCCAGAAAGCAACGCAGTTGGGATGCTGGTTCTCCCTGGAGCGGCCCCGGTGCCGGCAGCCCGCCGGCTGGCCGCGCTGAGCCCGGCGGAGTGCCGCCTGGCAGGGATACCACCCTGCCACCGCTCCTCTCCCCAAAAACCCCCTCCCCGCTCCGCTCCCTGCGGCCTCCGCGGCTCCCCGGGGCGCCACCGCTGCTGGTGAGGCGCATCAGGCGACGACGACGCTACGCGTGACTTTTCCCGCTCTGGGATCTCGGGCGGCAGGTGAATTGCCGCTGTCGTCCTGGTTGCCAGCGTGCGAAGCACTGGCGGGAGGGAAGGGGGCACTGGGGGCAGCTCCCTTCCCGAGGGCTGACCCTGCTGCAGCAGAAGGGCACGTTTATTCTCGATTGATGCGGGTTACCCCTGGAAAGCCATAATATTGGTATCGGAGATACCATTTATCACCACAAAACACGAGACGGCTACTATTACGTACTTTACCTGCCATAAAAAGATGTTCATCTCCGTTTATCAAGGTTTATAAGCTAATGATACTGTTGTTGGCTGCTGTTGGCGCTTTGCTCCTTGTCTGCTGCGTGACTTGCGTAACGGCATGGCCTGGGAGGTGCGTGCCAAGGACAGGGCCCCTGGACCCCAAAAGTCATGTGCATCCACGTGAGTCGGGAAGACGCCCGAGCCTGGGTGTGTTTTAATCCGATACATACCGGGCCTTCGCTTGTATGTCCGTTTTGTGCTTCGGGGCTCCTGCGGGAAAGGGCAGTCAGCCCAGCCGTCACACCAGTTTTGGGGGAGCTGATAAACCCCATGGTGGCCACTGGGTCTGGGAACATGTTTATTGCCAGCGTGAGGCAGGGACCAGACAGATGGGGGCTGTGGGGTTGGGAGAGAAGGTGGGAAACAGTCCTTCATCCCGCTAGTAAATTCACAGTCAGGTGTGTGGCAAGCTTGTGTTCCTTAGTGGTGTCTCCCTCAATTTCCTGAGGTATGAGGAAGCCAGGTCAAACAGTAATAATAAAAAGTATCAAGAATGATTTATTTTTTTTTCCTTCTCACAAAGAGCAAGGCAGGAGGACATTCCTTTCTTGCTAAGCAGGCAGAAGAGACAGTAAGCTGTATCTTTTTGTAGTACAGTCTAGGCTAGATGAAACTGCTATGTATATTTTCCCGATTGTCTGACCAAGGCCCTGAGATAGTGCTGTGTCTTCTGGCAAGGATAATAATAAATAGTTTTATTGTTGCTGGGCATTTTTATCAATCTCTTCAGCAAGCTCTGAATTTTAAAGACACAATAATAGATTTTTGGCTTTTTTTTTAAGCTTTCTCCTACCAGTTATTTGGATCCAGAGCCCTGGGTTCAGAGCATTCCAGAAGAAACCATGCACAGAAAACAGGGCAAAATAACAGTTGAAATGCTGTGTCTTCATGCAGAATTTGTGGGTAAAGACACTGTGAGAATGACCTGAGCCCCTGTCACTGGGATAAAGAGTTATGAGCCCAGGACTCATAAATACTCAGGCCTCGACGGTCTTTGTCCTTGGACAAGTCATTTGGTCTTTTTGGCTCCTCTAAAGAGATAGCATGACAACACCTCACTTCCCTCACAGGTCTTAGCGTGAGCTCATTACTTAGTGTCTGTAAAATACCTTGTAGATGAAAAATGCAATTGACAGCAAAGGCCAAATTCTGTTCTCATTCATACCAGCCCAGCTGCTATTAAAGTGAATTTAAGCTGGGCCAGGGAAACCCGGAGGAAGATTTGGCGGTAGGTGTAAAGTACCGTGATTGATCTGTCTGCGCAGAGCTCCTTGAGGCAGCTCTTCCGGCAAGCTCTCTGGCCTCTGCTGGCACAGAAGCCCCAAGCTTCATTTATTTTGTTGCTGCTTCTTTTTTAAATTGGCTACTGAGGACCTGGTACTGCTCTTGCTGGAGCTGGCAGGCTTTGGCTCGGGTCGGCCGGGTGATTTGCAGACAGACGCAACTCCCCAAGTTCCGCGGCGCAGCGGGCGTCAGCGTAGGGCAGGCGATACAAAAGTGGCTGGGAGGCACCCGCGTCCAACCCAAACCCCTCGGATGAACCAGCACCGGCGTGCAGAAACAAGCCCTGGAGAAGCCCCGTCAGGCTGGGGCGACCTGGGCTGGCTGCTGTAGTAATCATCTGGTAATGGTCCACTGTATGTGTTGAGGTGCAGGCAGGCAGGGTGGGATGGCCAGGGCCATCCCCGCAAGGGAGAGACAAAAAAAAAAAGGGGGGGGGGGGGGGGG
>JAVJGG010000030.1:12416804-12432935 GCA_035590195.1 Aviceda cuculoides | reverse complement strand
CTCTGTCAGCAGGGTGAGGAGGCTTGACTTTTGAGGCTCCCCTCTGTGTTTTTGGGGAGGGTGGCACTGGGTCGGGCAGGGCGAGGGAAGGAGCCCCCTGCCCCAGCCAGCCGGCTGGCTCTGCAGGGACCCCTCGGCAGCAGCAGCCAGGCTCCACCTCTGCTTCTGGGGGACTTTGATTGGAGCGAAAGGCTGCAAGAGCTAGGGAGAGGAAAAGCTTGCTCTATGCTACACTGACATTTGAATTGTGAGGTGCTTCTAATAAATTGCATCTCAGGGAGGGGCTTCGTCTGGCCGGCGTTTGGATGAGTCTGGTACTGAAGGAGGTGGTATCCTATAATGCGCCACATCTGAGCGTAGGCTACCCTGAACCAGCATGATTTCATGGCAGTGCATATCCACAGTTTATTGAAGTTGGAAGGGTGGAGCCCAGATGTCTTTTGCTGCTAGAGCACCTGTGTTCTCTGACTTCCTTTACTCCCACTCCAAATGCAGCCTGATGCTTCCCGTAACATCTTCCTTAATTACAAGCAAGGGCTTGAAACTCACCTGTGATCAAAGGCTGCATTTTGACAGTTCAGGTGCAATTAAATGTGAGTATCAAGTAGGGTGCCTGCAGTTTCATATTAAAACTATGCTCAAGTGTGGCCATAGAACTAGAGCCGCAGCACCTTCTTGCAGATCACTTAGTTAGATATCTAAATGGATGCTCTTGCAGACAGAAAATGATGCTTAAGTCATTGGAGGCTTGGGCAAAACCCAGCTAACACTGAATAGCCAGCCACTCCTATAACAATGTTTTTCATTGGACACAAGTCTCTTAACTTGCTAAAAGGGAGCCAGGGGCAAGCATTCAACAAAAAAAATGTCTTTACTCGTGGCTACAAGGGAGCCAGACAGCTGCTGGCTTTAAAGTGGTTTTGAATCAAGTACATTTGCAGTATCCTTGGTATTTACACTCAAAAGCTTCTCTCAGAGCAAATATCTACCTGACCATGGGAAACCAATATGAGATGAAATCGGTGCTCTGGTGGATTAGAAACAGAAATGTTTAATCCACTCTTAAATGGAGTTCCTTTACTTTTTTTTTTTTTAAATAATGTGTCCAGCGGGATCCAGACAGGATGAATACCAGAAACCTCCTCAAATGTTTGTTAAAGTAGAGAAGAAAATAAGCTGTTCACTAATTTCCCCAGCTCCTGAAAAAAACACTCTCAGCTTCTGTTCTTCTTTTATAAGGGATCTTTAAACATGCTCAACTACAAGAGAGTATCGATGAAAACTCCATTAATCAAGGTCATTATTTCTATGAGTTTTATACCTGGACATGCTTGGACACTGGAGTGACAGGCAAGGTTCCCCCTGGAAGAAATACGCAGTCTGCTCCATGGCTGTCTTAGCCACTGTTCTTTCTCCTTGTGTCCCATCAGAAAATAATAATTTGTAGTCTGTTGCGAAAGTAATGAAAACCTTTCGTCTTTTGCTGCCACTTCTTTTCCTACTGGATCAATGGCTATTACGAACACCACTGATGTATTGTCTGAGGCTAAAACTCAATAACAAGCTCAAATTAGATTTAAGGAAATGAGTCAATAAGCAGAACAGGAAGGAAACACACCAATTTAAGCCTAGAAAACCACATACCACAGTGTAGTGCAGGGGTTTAATACCTTTCTTTTTAATGTGAAACTGGGGACATGAACTTTCAGGTGCAATGTTGGTGAGGGGCAATGTTCCTATTCTGTCTCAGGTCAAACATATTAATTACAAAAAAATCAAATTGGCACGAGGCAATTTCTCTTGATGAGGTAAGACAAGTATTAAAACGCCACAGAAAGAAAGCCTGGTGAAAACTGTCCTGAGAGGCCAGAGAAGACAGGCAGAGGGAAGATGAAATCGAGACTGAGAGAGTGAAGTGCTAACCCCCTGCAGAGACCACGTGGATGGAGAACATGGGGAAGGTGGAAGGGGTTTAGTCCTGTGCTGGAAGTTTCCACCTGAAGTTATAAAAAAGGGGATAGTGTGTCCTGGAAGATTTTCAATACAAATTCCTGCTCAGCCCATTGCCCAAGAGGTGCAGTACTCCCTGTAAATGTTGAAACATAAGTTGCCCAAAGGGGCTGGGCTGAAATGCTACTGCCTGAATACTGTGAGAAATGTGTTTGTCAACATTATTGCAGGGGAAAGCAAGCCAAACTAACAACTGCCACAAAAGTAGGGCAAAAAAAGGTGTACTTTCCCCTGTGTGTCAGAGGCTGACTCTGTGCCAGGCTCGGTCAGAACCTGAAGGGAAATGTGCCCAAAGGCAGTGGCGTCCCCCAACAGTTCATTTCCCGCTTTTGGTGTTTTACCACATTTATATTTGGCCAAGCGTAGGGAGAAGGTGATAAGAATAGATCCGCGCTTCTGTGGAGCAAGGAGGAAGATAAGACTGCTAGAAACATCTGTTTATTTGGATGTGGGGCCTGGAGGCCACTTTGTCTTCTCATGGTCCCAAAACCAGTCACGGGAGCTGCGGGAAACCTCACTGAGCTTCACACCCCAGCGGTACCTTCCACGCAGGGGTTGAGGAAAGCTTCGAAGGCTATAAACAAGTTTTCAAATGCACCAGGAGGTAGCTTTTATTCTCTTTGGTTTGCATACTGTGAAACTGGAGCACTGAAGAGTTGATTTTCAGAGTTTCCTACTGCTCGACACCTGCATGAAAGGTTGGGGTTTCAGAAGCACTTGGGGCACTCAGGAGGAACCAAGGACAACTTCTCTTCCTCGTAACTTTGAATAGCAGCCACTTCTTTGCTACATTTGCTAGCATGCAAATGCTGGTGGAACTCAGCACTGAAGCTGACTGCAGCAGAGTTTTGAATCTGTTCTCTCAGCACTAGATAATGCCTCTCATTATCACCGTGGTTTTACCCTCCCTAATGACTACTGCGCTAGGAATAAAGCTGTGACATGCAAACTGGCACGTTTTTTGGCAAGCACAATCGCCCATGAAATTTGCATTATTTTTCTCCTTTTGCCCAGCCTGCCCACTTAGCAGTGTTCCTCTTTGCCTAGGAAACTGATCCTTAATTGGGAGAGTCATTTACAGTACTGGCAAATGACTCAAAAGAAGAGAAGCGTTATGGACGGAGATGTCTCAAAAGGCCAGTTTCATCCCCTGACCCGTGAAGAGGAGACCTGGTTGCTCAGGTCAGTGTTTTGTCTCAAGATGACTCTGGGCAGGGCAGAAGCAGTGTTTCTTTGACCCATGATCATGCTAGAATCATCCCAGGTATAAGTGAAGAGCTGGAGCCTCAGTCACTGAAAAGGAGTTGGTGACAGGGAATTTCACCTGATGTATCTGGTAACATTTTAGAACCAGTGCCCCAAATTCAAGCACACAAATGGCTGTGTACTTACCGCATAAACGTATATAGGGCTCTCTACATTTTGGACAGCTGCAATAAGGTGTGTTCTGCTACTGTAGCTTTGACAGTGTTAGCTGGGTGAAATTACTAATTGCACTTGATGTGCTGAAAATAATACAGCCATATGTGTAACTGCTGCATGTGCTTCATAAATGAGATGGTGCCACCATAAACTGTGAAAATAATGCAGCTGTATAAAATTAGAGTGATGAATGTGCATTGGCCTGCAGTTCTACTAGTGCAAGCCAACACCAGTACCAAACTGTTCCCTCAAAACTGCGGGCGTTTAAACCTGCTTTATAGGGAGGCAATTGCTTAGTGTGCCCATTGATTATGTGCAGAATGCAACACTGGTGGTTTGGTTTTCTCCTTCCATCCAAATTCTTGATTTTGGTGGAAAGGGGAGTGTGAACTACTGACGTTTCTGTTACGATGGTTGCCCTCCAAGGTAGGTGGACGTGGCTTTAGTTTTGGAGAAAACCACCCATTCTGGCCCCCGACCAGCTGGTGTGGTCGGGAGCTCCCAAGTGGAGGGACTGTGAGAAATGGGGCAGAGCGGAGTATGGCAACGGGGAGCGTTTGTCCTTCCAGCGTTGCTTCCCACTTCTAAGGCCAGAGGAAATCCTCGGCTGAGCAGGTCGTCACCACCGCAGCTCCTCTGCATGCAGCTCCTCAGGGACACAGTCTGGGCAAAGGCAGGACAAGCTAGAACAAGGGACCGAACAAAGACCTAGGCCATTAAGAGTTGAGGGCGGAAAGACAAGGAGCAGGATTACAGTCAAATGACACCCAAGTAAGGAGACAAAGGACCGGGAGTGAATCCTAATGACTCACGGAGGAGGGAGAGGAGACAAAGACCGTGATTGCTATCAGCTCCTGGAGGGAACACCCCAGCCACATCCCAGCCTTCCCATGGTTGCCCCGAGGGAAGAAGCTAGGAGAGATGCTGAGGACTGGTTAGCGGATGAAACTCGTCCTCCTCATGGTCCCTGGGAAACCTGGCCAGCCTGCAGGGACATCACCTGGAGGAGATAATGGTGATGAGATCAAATGAATTTTTTTTCCTTTTTTAAATAAAATCATTCCCAGCTGCTACAGTATTGCGACATTAAAGATGAAGGTTTAGAAGCAATTAAATCTCTGGCCAGTGTGACTACACTCCTGGATGTTTCCCGAAAGAGGCACGCTTGGGATAAGGGTAGTTAAGCCATCAGCAGATAGAAGGAGATTTGTCAGCTTCCACATCCTAAGCAATCTCTGCAGGCGTGGGTGCATCGCTGGGGAGTGAGTGCCGCTGTTTATCCATCTTGATAAGTATACAGAAACCTCTGTGGATGAATAGCAGCTATGGCTCTTATCACCAGGGCAATAAACTGGAACTCCCCCTCTGATACCACTCAACAAAAAAACCCCTACATCCCAGAAGTGGTTAGCAGTGTGTGAGACCTGTAGAAAATACTGGTGGGTCCATATGGAGAGCCCTATGCCATGGCACACTTTTCTTACTTCATAAGCTGCGGGTGGCCAAATGAAATGAAACTGTGCACCACGTACTCAGCAGAAAAAGACCACACCTCACGGATAGCCAGAATAACCTTGCTCTTTAAATATTCACTTTTTAAACTTTCATTTTTCATGCTGTGGCAACTCCATTGCACCCCATCATGCCCTAAAACAACGTCAACAAGAACGAACCCGCTGGTGAGGCTGTGATGGTTCTTCAGCTGCAGACATGACTACATAGCACCAGCTCCAGAGAGAGGTTTGTCATGCTGCCATCAGCACTTTCTTGTTATATGGGATGTCTGGACAGGTAGGAGAAATATTAGGCTCTGGCAAGCAGCAACTTGCAACTGCAGCTGTTTTCACAGCTCAGAAATAATCCAATGCGAGGCAAGAATTGGCTGCACTGAGAGCAGCAGGAGCAAGGGACCAGAGGCGGGCTCCCTCCTCCCTTCAGATTTACAGCTTGGTCCTCCTCGTTCGTTTGAGCATTTCCCCCGAAGCCACCTGGCAGTCTCCTGGAGCCACCGTTGCATGTCAGAGAAGTTTTCCTCATAAAATAAAGGGTAGAGCGAGCCAGCTGGGGTGGATCTGGCTGGAGCAGGGTGCTGTATTTGTAACACGTCAATGATGAGGAGGGTGGTTGTGAGAGTTCAGGCCAAATAATATACTTCATAGCAGCAGGGAAGGAATTATGGCACGTGAGGTGAAAAGAAAAAAATAAAATCCTAGCATTGAGAATGACACTGCTTGATCTGACTTTGATAAAGGCACAGCAAATGAGATCAAAACTACCTGGGCTGATGAGTCTCCTGTGGTGAGCAGCCCAATTTGCTTAAGACAGCTATGATGGCTAAGAAAGGCAAAATTCCAAGCAGGGGAAAGTTTCAGTGAAGTTGATCTCTCTCTCATGATTATGTTTGGGCATTTGCCTAAAAGATGCTGATCCTGAATTTAGAGCCTGCAGACCACTGGATTTTTCCACTCCTGCTATAGTTATATCACATGGAGTAGAAAATCCGTCTCCTGTCATCTGTCACTAGCAACATAAAAATCAGCGTAAAAACACATTCAGAGAAAGCAAAACTCTTCCAACTTTGAGATGCAATTTTTCTCTGCCACACATAGGTGAATCCTGCTTTGGAAAGCTCTGCCTATAAATATTTTCTTTGTGTTCATCTGACACATTTTTCTTTAGGCACCATTGTCATGTAATTTGAAAGAGGCAGAGTCTGCAGCTTTCAACCAAACTCATAGTCCTTTAGCAATGAATTTCCTAGCGTGTGTTGACTGCTGTAGTCGTAACTTACCCAGTAATATCCTTATTCACTGTAAGGGCTGGGCACTTGTGAGCTAAGCTTGGAGCTATGTTGCTGTCACTTCTCCCCTAGAGGACCTTTCCCTGCGTGGAACCTGCCCTTGGCTCAGTGGCGAGCAGCTGGGGAGGGACTTCCAGAAGAGGGTAGTTGCACCTCTGCCGTTTGAGCAGAAGCAATGGGTTTGGAGTCAAAAGTTTTTTCTTTGTTAAAAGTTGGGAAGATGACGATCAAGGAAAACATTTGCAGAGACAAGAGTGAGATAAAAAATGAGGCTCAGAGTTCTGCAAAGTATTGTGGAGCTATGTCAGAATGCTTTTAAAAGAAGACTGAAAGAGAGAAATTAGTAGAAAATTAAGCAATGGAGGAGAAAGACATGCAGATAAGGTGAAAAAATGGACAAGCTGATACAGAATATGGGGAGAACATGTGAAGACACTATGGGAAAGAGAATAAGAAGGCAGAGAATGCTGCTCTTCAAAGAAAAAATGAGGAAAGAAATACGAACAAGAAGGAAATAATAAAAGAAACATGGAAAATGATAGACAGACTGGCAGAGAAACAGAAAATGGTTGGAAGGGAATTAAAATGTTAGAGGGAGAGCATGAAGAAAGCCGTGTAATATTAGGACTAGCAAAACGTATTTTATTTATTCATGTTCCTTCTGGATTATTTTTCCTTGGCAGCTGCTGAGGGTCCAATTGCCTTGCACTCCCCTCCCTCCATGGAGGGCAGCCAAGCACTTCTCTTTGAGGATGATGAATGCCCAAAACAGTCTTGAGCACTTCAACTTTAAACAAAGCGCTCTCCAAAGCCCCCTTCTGCCTTGGGCAGCTTCCCCTCCAGCCTCCCTGGCAGAAACCTGGCAGCTTTGTTACAACCCGCGTGTAGGCTCCCATGAGCAACTCTTGCAGTTTGGTCCATTATTAATGCTGAAATTGGGATGAAATAACTGAGAACCAGGCTAACCTTCCTTGCAAAAAGGAGAGACGTAATCTACTCCCTCTTGCACATCTCTCTTTACCATTGGTGTGCACAGCGCATACACATTCCTTGCAGATGGGCTGGGATGTCAGCTCTAACAGATATTTAGCAACTTCTTTGTGGGACCATCCAAATCCTGTTGTAGTCACTGGAAACTCCTCCACTCGTTTTAACGGGAATTGGTGTGGCCTTGCAAGGCTCACACCCGTGAGACTCACACTCTTTGGCTCTTCAGAGAATTTGATTTCCTGAGAAATTTAATCAGTGGGAAAGTTGGGAAGTTGAGAAAGGCAAGATAAGGCCTTAAATCCTTTTCTTTCTTCCCCTGAGTAAGTGGAGGCCTTTTCCAAGCCTAAAAAGGCATATAAAAGAAAAGCCTTTCTCACAGATAATTTTTATTAGTCCAGACAGTGACACAAGTAATTTTTCAAAAGCTTCATAGTGATTTAAGGGTGTAAGTCCCATCTGACTTCAGAAATGAGGCTTGGGCAATTTTTTACCCTTCAGCCACATCTTCTTCCTCTTCAGCCAGATCTCTAAGGAGTCTGCACTCCTTTAAGGGAGTTGTGAATATGGGGTTTTAAACAACTCTCTTTAACTCAGGGGCATATATAAGAGCCGACATGTCACAGGACTGATGTTGGACTCATGGATAGGCAAGTCTCACAGCCCAGAGGTCTGAACTAGGGACCTCCGTACATATTTTCTGGCAGCAATCTTAAATGTGATATAAGTGGCATTGTGCTCGAAAACACGAACGCACTTGACTGGAGCTCTAGGAGAGCGAGTATTAATGAGATGGATCTATCAGCTTAATAAGAAGCTTATTGCCTCTTGGACCATAAGTAGGTTGTTTGGAAAAATACATGCTAACCGAGCAAGGCTGGGAAAAGAGAGTGTTTCAGAAAGCTCTCCCACTGCTGCGGTAGAAAGGATACGGCTCTGCCACGTTAGTGGGGGCCCCAGCAGCAGGACGCCCACCAGCAAGGGAGTCTGCACCGCTGCAGCCGCAATGGCTTTCTAGCTGGTGAGGTCTGAAATGCTCTCGGCATCATCTTGGGTTTAGGAGCTATGGAAAGCCCGTAAGGACACAGCAGCAACTGCAGTCCACCGGACTCTATACACGCCGACAGAGGTTCGAATGCTCTTGCCTTGGCGGGTCTGGTCCTGAAGACGTTTGCTTGTATGACTAGTCTTCAAATTAGACACTGCTGAAATCCCCCAAGCTTCTTCCAGGGGTGCGAGGACTGCAGGATGGGGCCCTGAATGAAAGACTGCTGTGCAAGGGTAGCCTCAGCCAGGGCAGTCCGATCAAGCATCTCCTGCCGGGACAGCACTGGTTTTGGTGTGCTTCCCGGCCACCAGCAATGCCACCCCCTCTGCTGAGGTGTAGCCAGGGTGCTCTCATCTTCAGAAGCCCCAGAAAAAACTGTATTTACTTCACATTCATATACTTAACTAGCCATACTGTCTATCCCAGGAAATCCATAGGATTTCCTAAAGAGCTTTGTTACTTAATTCATTTTAAATCGTGGTGAATCTGCAGCTGTAGTGTTAATTATAAATGATGTCATTTTCAGGAAGCGTCAGGATGAAGCACATTCGCTGCCATGCTAGTGCTGAGCACATAAACATCCCAGCGTGCTTGTTTTTCAATGCATGCTTCAGATCTGACACTGAAATTCCAGCCCTCGGTCCTAATCCTATTAACGCTTGACTATATGAGTAAAGTTACTCAGCTGAGGATGCTTCACTAGCTTCTGGTGCAGGTAAGGGCTGGCAAGATCAGCCAGTGGTTTGCAAATGTGTAGTATAAACAAGTCAAGCAAACAAATCTGCATAAACACAGAGACTTCCACACCTTGCTTTATTTTCTCTGCTAAAGTACATGGTGGGACCTGTCTTGGTGATTGCTGGACTTTCATTGTTGGACAACAAATTCTGCCCGTGGTAACCATAGGTTTTATAACACCAATCAAGGGGTGTAAAACACCCTGAAACGGCTGGTTTGTTCAGTCCTAATGAACTATGTTTAGAGTGTTTACACAGCGTGATTTCATCTTCTCAAGGCCTGTAACATGAACTGTGGACTTATACTACCCTAAGGGTAATATATGTGGTACTTGTGCTAGGCTAGAGAAAATGACTTTTCTCCTACTCAGTTCTCTTTAATTAATGTCAGAGTTGAGTTGCACCACTTTTTTTTGCATATTCTGTAACTTGTTGAAAACTTAACCTTTTGGGCTAGCGTTTTCTGTGCCAGATGCCTACCTCAGTCTGATTTTGTAGGGATGTTTCTGGCTGTTCAGCTCTTTCTAGGAAATCTTTTCCCAGAACAGCTTCTTGTGCAAGATGTAGCACCATTGCGCTTTGGGAAGGGAAACCACGATCAGGCAGTGATAACGTTACGTGGAAAATCTAGTTTCATTCATGCGTCTGCAAAAAATACCTAGATTCAGCCAAGTTATAAGCCCTTGGAAAATCGCAGTTTGCACACACCTGGTAGAGGCTTGTAAGTTTGGCTGCTGATCTCTTTGATGTTTCTGTCTGTGGAGACGGTGCTCTGGTCTATGGCTGCAGGGACTGAGCGGGAGGTTTTTGGCAACGTGGTTCTTGGTGCCTCCTGGCACAGCCACGCAGATTTGTGCTCTGTGCCATTCACCTCCCGGACCCCAAACGGCGAGGAGGAAGGGTCCTGGCTCTTATTTGTGGAGGTGGCGTAAGCAGGTGGACTAAAGCAGCCTGGAAAGATTGAGGCTGGGGACTTGGGAGGGAGAAGATACTTGGGCCCCGCTGTAAGAAACCCGGTCTGGGATTTGGGGTGGGAAGCGGGGGCTGGAAGCTGCTGGGGTGTAATGCAGGCAACAGCCTGGCAAGGAAAACCAGGGGGACTGTGTTGAAGAGTGGAAAGTGGCCTACCAGGGCTGGAGAGCGGGGGTGAGGGCACCGGGAGCCCGGGACATGGAACTGGGGTGGTGGCACGGGGGAGATGGCAGGGGAGGTCGGCGGTGGGGAGCGGGGTGACGGGGTTGCGCTGCCGAGATCCCACCCGTCGTGGTTTAACCCCGACGGGCAACTGAGCAGCACGCGGCTGCTCGCTCCCTCCTTCCCCCTGCCCCGGCCACGCTCCCTCCCGGCTTCTCGTGCACCTCCTCGCTGGCAGAGCATGGGAAACTGAAAAATCCGTGACTTAGGATAAGCGCTACTTAGCAACAACTAAAACATCAGCGTGTTATCAACATTATTCTCATACTGAATCCAAAATACAGCACCCTACCAGCTACTGGGAAGAAAATTAACTCTGTCCTGGCCAGAACCAGGACAACCACCACGCAACTGCAGGGGAGCCCGGGATGCTGTGAAAAGCAGCATGCGTTCATGTAACTGAAGCGTATGATTACGTCAGGAGGGACTAGCACAGTCAGCCTTAATTTGGGCGTTTTCTAATTTTGAACGCTTGTGTTTGCAACTTCAACTTTCTTTTTAATGGAGCTGTTTGCCAGCGATAGGACTGTCTGCAGTTATTCTGTAGTGAGCTAGTGCCAGAGGGCCATCACGATGCTCTAGTATGCAAATCCCGAACAGTGATTGCAGTAGTTGTTGCACTTGGTAAATTATGATGAAATAACTCCATGTCGTTTATTTGTGTTGCGTTTGTGTATGAGGACTGCAATTCTCTAAACCTTGGCTACTTCAGAGGAGGAGAGTGAATTAACGTGGATGAATGAGGGGCTGTCTAACTAATGGACTTTCAATATAGTTAATCCCCAGCAACAAATTCAACATTGCTTTGGATAACAGAAGAGTTTTGTTTTTTTAAATAATCAAGTTTTGGTAATTGAAATTCACTGATATGAGGATATTTTTCACATAGATGTTTACTCTTTCTTTTTAATGTACAGCAAACTATTAATTATTGAGAAGATACAGGTAATGGCTCTTTCCTGATGTATGGTAGAAAAGCAAAGGATCAAGATTTGATTCATATCAGTGTATTTTTCTAAACATTGCCTTGTGATGGGGTAAGGGGAGATAAAAGTGCAGCTCTGCAGAGAATTGCCAGAGCTCATAAACACTTTTTTTCCCTCTTTCATTTCTTGACAACTGCAGCAGCAGAGACGATATCCAGGACCGTACGGAGAGTAACCGCTGCGGTAGCACCCCTGGTGTGTTTATCCAGCGCTCGGCACTGGCAGCAAACGTTCAAAACCCAGCAGGAGACAGCCCTGAGCGCCCTGCTGTTGCTGACCCTGCTTTGAGCCGGACAGGAGGATCTCCGGAGGTCCCTTCCCACCGCAGCCGTGCCCTGCCGAGACGGGCCGGTGGCCGGGGTGCCAGGTTGGCCCGTCTCGGGCGCATCCGCGCAGGCTGCCCAGGGGCCGGCGGGGAGGCGGTGCCGCAGAAAAGACCCCGGTTGGTGGGACACGGGGTTTGTGGCTCCCTGAGACTGGTTTAGGCTGGACCACCACTTTGAGGGAGGCCAAGGGATGCATCAGCAGGCCCAAGTGCTCTCCTGGATTGGGAGCCTCAGGGGGCTATTCGCGCTGCCCATCTTTGGGCAGTAAACTGCAATGCAGGAAGCTTTTCCCCCTATCTTGTCTGCGGAGGGAGATTAGCTCAGGCAGAAGGTGACCCAGAGCATCCAGGCTGGATTCCTGCTCTGAATCGTCTTCTAGGACATCTCCCCATTGGTTATAAAGGCAGTGTGCCAGTACCAAAGGAGCAACTTCCCTACATTTTGTACCTAAAGATGTCAATGCACCTTCATTTTTAAGGTTATAGTTAATAGATGAGCATTTACAAACTATTACAGGAGAAAATTATTGGTCAAATTTCTGTAGCCAACCCAAGGACAAAAAGTGGGCTGAATGGCATACAGGTGAATACAGAATTTGTTGCTCTTCCATGGCAAGCACATTGACCATCTTCTCATGCTTGAAGCCTTTAATGTTAGCACAGGGGCGAAGGCTCTCCTCCTAAGCAGAGATATTTTTTTGAGAGAGAAAAAGAGAGAGACTGACAGTTCAAAGCAATTTATTAAACTGAGTTACCACAAATATGTGGCCTTTTTACATGCCAATTTTCAGGTTAGAAATCTGTAGAAATACTCACTCTGCTGAATATTTTAAAGCATGCAATAAAACAGTGTTTTATGGAAGAGAACAAGGGAATGTGTGTGAGCCTGTCAGATTTCAATGAGCCAAAATGTTCGTCGTCATTTTATCACAGGGTATCACTATGAGGAGCGACAATTACCTGTGATCAGTGGGGCTTGAACCTGCTTCCACCGGTAGATGCCTTTTTGATCTCTACGGGCTGCACTTTTGCCTCACAGTTTTAGGCAACAGCCTTCTGTGAAGTTTTTGTGCAAGGTGTGAGGTTTGACAGGCCCTGATTCAGCAGAGATTTTAATGGTTAATGTAATTTTTTCCCATTAGTCCCAGAGGTCTTAGACTGTAGAAGCCCTCATTTTTTTCCACTGAAAGATATTATGTGAGCAGGGATTATTACGAAGTTTGGTTTAGTACTGCCGTCTCACGCACGCATGCTTGCTGGCTGCTGGACTGAATGGAGAAGCACTGAGCTCTCTCTGCCTCTTGCTTGGCGGGGGTTAAAGAAGTTTCTTTCCTCTAGCCCATTAGTGATTTTAAAAAGAAGAAAAAAAAAAAGAGTAGGGACATTACCGTTCCCGATTTCTCCTCCTCTGACAGCTTGGCCAATGGTTTCAAAAGCAGCTGAAGGAAAACAGGAAGACAGGAAGATACACAGACAGCATGATATAGCCTTTGTTTCTCTAGGAAACGAGGCTAAAAAAAGTTCCTACGCCTCTTGGTAACACCATAAACCTTGGGAATATGATTTAAGTCTCCACTGTGAACTCAGAAACAAAATGGAATGGGTCCCCCATGTGCTGATTATTTTTAAAATGCTCAGAAGCTCTAATCCGGTTTGATAATTATTTAGTGACTCGCTCCCAGCACTGAAAGTTTGACACTGAGGTCTTATAAATATATTGCCTGTTAGAGGTCCCTTAGGTGATCATAACGGAGAAACCTGGAGTTAGTTACCTTTGTTATGGTATCGCAGTGCTATCCCAGCGTTTGTGGCGATTGCTTCTATTATTCCCGTGAATGATGGGGGATCCCACCTCCCCAGTACGAGCTGTGCTTGAGTGAATGTGTCTGAGAGCAATTTGCTCTAATTGCTTGTTATGTATGATGCCCTTCTAAAAAATGTTAGAAAAATCCAGATGGAAAAAGAAAAGTGCCTTGATCCAGCCAAACTGGTGAGAGAATAGCAAAGGGCAGCAGAGCACAGCTGCCTTTGCAGGGCAGAGCGCAGGGCTGTCCTTCCATCTGTCCTTCTGTCTGTCCTTCCACGCCCCTGGCACTGGATGAGCCCTTTTACTCTGTTTCTATCAGGTAGGCACTGAAAAGGGCAGTGCCAAAGAACTTGACGTGTCCTGGTGAGAAGAGTTTTATTGAAATAAACCGTGTGGAGCAACCTGAAGCTGAAATCTATTTCCCTTCCTTTATTTCAAGCCCATTGCTGGGAACTTTTCAAGATTTCTTACCTAGAGATTTTAGGAGTCTTCTTCTCAGAGCAGGTGCAGCCCGGGGGATGACGGCAGGTGACAATGCACAAGTAATTACGCTTCCTTTCCCCTTCCCCTGTCCGCTGCATCTATCCGGTAGCGCTTCTGCCAAGAGCTGTGAGCATACGTTAACTTTAATCCATTCAGCAGAGGGAGTCAGATGCTAAAATCTAAGCATGTGTGCTAGCCCCTCCGGGATCAGGACCTTGTATTTGCATGCAGGAGCAGAAACATTTGATTCTTTGCTGTCCACTTAACCCGGAGGCGGGGGTGTATGGGGGTGTCTTGGTCCCAGCTGAGCTGTCTGAACTCTGCTGTAATGATAAAAGCACAGCAGCAACAATAGCAATATAATTAACAAAGTCATCGTGCCAATGCTCTTCAACACTGCCTTGCAGGATCCATCTCAGCGAGCGGGTTATCTTTCTCTACATCTGTGTAGTCCCTGGCCTCTCTGGTGGACATAATTTGCAGCAGTGCTGGCTGGCGCTTAGTTGGAGGGATGTTTGTTTCCATTTTGTAATAAATTTTCCTCTCTTGTGTCCACGGAGATCTGGAACTGTAGCACTGCTTATGGGCATTAGCTCCCACTTGTTTTCTAAGGAGGAAAGGGGGAACTCATCTAGGGAATGGTAGGGACTTGGCACACAGAAGCGTGTAAGGAGTTGTGCCTCCCAGACTTGGCGCGTCTCTTCAAAAAACAGGATGTTACACAAATACCCAATGTGAATTTGCCGTAAGGATCTCCTTAAATTGTAAAAACAACTGTGCACCCCCCCTCCTCAGCATCTCAAAGGCTTTTTCTGAAAAAAACCCAGAGAACCTTGGGTGGCTGGGGTGGGAAGGTGTGGGTCTCGGCTGGTGCCCGAGAGCAGAGGGCAGGGATGGCAGGCGGCCCCTGCCCAGCTAAGGAAAGCCTCGGGAGAGGCGAGTCAAGCATTTGCTCTTCGGATTAACCCGGGGGGTGGTGGGGGGAAGGGGAGAGCAGTGAAATCTTTCACATTGTCCTTCTAGCCGATCAGCTGAGAAGCGAAAGTCAGCAGCATGTGCGAAAGTGATGCCTGTGGTGTAGAGTACATCGTGAGAGGTCAGGGATGGTAGCAACTTTGGAGGCAGACGTGAGAGGGGAACCAGACTCAAACTGGTGGCTGAAATCTGGCCTATTTGACTTCTCCTGTCTTACCTCGATTATTTGATTAGGAAGGTTGGAACCAAGAAACACTGTGGGATGCGAAGATCTGCTTTGAACGTTCATTCTGAGAGCGGTAATTGAGTTTTAAATATTTATGGCAGAACCTAGAGTTGTACTAGTGAATGCACTATAGACTCTCCCCAGTGGTAAGCCTGGCTTGCTGGAGACCCTGCTCTGCAAATAGCCCCATTGCAGAGGAGAGGGGGGAGAAGAATGGGGAGGAAACCAAGTAGACTTTTGTGAAAATTATTTATTTTGCCGATTATAGAGCTCTTACTCCTCCACAGGCAACGCTTTCAGTGTGGAGCTGCAGAGGCTGCGGTGGAGAGGGCTTTTCTACCCAAAACCAGCACCCGGATAACCTTCAGGTCCGCTTTCACACCACTTGCAACTGTTCGCCCCAAAACAACCCTGGCTCTGCAGAAAGACAGGCAATGAGGAACAGAAAGACGCTTGTCTGCCCTTGCCATTTGTAGCTCTTGCTGCTTGCCATTACCGATCCCATGTGAGACACTAGGAGGTACGTAGGCATTTTTTCTTTTACTGCTGATGTAAATAGGATTATTTTCT
Organism: Aviceda cuculoides; assembly: GCA_035590195.1. Classification (NCBI taxonomy): domain Eukaryota; kingdom Metazoa; phylum Chordata; class Aves; order Accipitriformes; family Accipitridae; genus Aviceda; species Aviceda cuculoides. The sequence continues at coordinate 12,417,365 of JAVJGG010000030.1, read as the reverse complement.
CTGCAGGCAGCACAGAAACGAGTCCACGGTCCCGTGCTCTCTAGCAGGCATCGGCCTTGGTGCAGTGAATAAAAGGGAGGCCTTATTCCCTAGCCCAGCCCCGGGTCTGCTGCGGTAAGACAACATGCCACACGTACCCTATCACTTAATTTAATGTGCACCAGTAACACAGCTCTAAGCCTCCAGCTGGGATTGAAGGTCTTCAAGGCTCCAGGCACCAGCTACCTGGAGCCTGAGAACCCACCTCGCCTGGGGTCTTCGACAGCCCCACGCACCTCGTGGAGGCGGCTGCGGGGGGTGCGCGGGGCTCTGCCAGCCCCACCAAGGAGGATGCGCTCGGGTGCAGTTACCCCTCACCCGGTGCAGTTAGTTATCATCCCTCACCCGGTGCAGTTAGTTATCATCCCTCACCCGGTGCAGTTAGTTATCATCCTTCACCCGGCGCAGTTAGTTATTATCCCTCACCCGGCGCAGTTAGTTATTATCCCTCACCCGGTGCCGAGAGGCAGAACGAGCTGCGTCTCCCCAGGCACCGAGGAACCCCCCCCCCCTCTCCCAGCG
>JAVJGG010000030.1:12387758-12416033 GCA_035590195.1 Aviceda cuculoides | reverse complement strand
GGTTACTTTGAAAGCCGGCGGGGTCGCGCCTGCATCGGTCGCGTCGGCGGGGGTTCGAGCGGAGGAGGGTTAGCCGTGGGCTTCGGGAGCAAGTAAATCCGGATAACTCGGAGAGGGGGCTTTGGGGAAGGGGTTCCTTTGTTTCTGTCGGAGGTTTGGGGTTGGGGTTTGGTTGGTTTGGGTTGGTTTTTTTTTTTTTTTCGGTTGATTTCCCCTGCCTTCCTTATGCTGGCAGTTAGCGGGGAAGACAGGCGGTAACTCGGGTGCTGTCATTAAGTGCCAGACATCTCGCTGGGTTTTAGCAAGCGGCTTTAATCCCGGTAAGCAGGCAAGAGGCGAGGCGTGGAGCGCCCTGCCCGGGCTGCATCCCCGCTCGGCGGAGGGCAGCGGTCGGAGTTTGTTGCGGCGTTAGCTGCAGCCTCCCGGCTGAGGTCGAGCTGCGAAAACGTGATTTGCGAAGCCTGCCGACATCCATCGCCCCGGCGCTTTGTTCCGACACGCCGTCCGGTGGAGGGACTTCTTGGGAAACAGCTCTCTGCCTCTTCCCAAACGTGGATGCGCTTCAGATGGGTGCACCGGGCTGTTAGCTGGGGAGGCATGAAGGGGGTGTGTTTGTGTAATAGGTGTCCGAAAAAGAGAAAAGAAAAAAAAAAAGCAAACAGGCTTTTGATAAGGTCCCATTAATTGAACTATAAACATTGTAATTCCTCTGTTCTTGTTTCCTCACCGAAACTCTTTTCCTCCTTCTCACCAATACGGTCTGTGTTTTGTTTGTTTTGTTTTTTTTTTTATAGTACGTTTCAGAGATCCTTTCTTTTGATGCAGCTTTGCTTAGGTTTTGGGTCTGATTGAGGCTGTTGGAAAGTATTTGTAACCTTCCAACTTCTCGTGTATATGAAGGTCCTGTTTCTAGCCTTTTTGCACCCAGGCTGGGGTCACAGGCCTTTTGGAAATGCCCACTGAGTCTGAACTAATGCAGAGCTCATGGGATGGTAATAATAGCCATTTAGGAAAAAACCTTCTGCTGGAAACGCTGTGCTTGGCTACGTAACGGTGCGCGACTGGATTTCACCTTCTTGTTTATTGCGTGAAAGGCAAAACATAAAAGTAGCCCTGGCCGAGGACTATGGAGCTGGGACAGCCTTGTGCTGTTGCTGTCCGTGGCACTGGTGCGTCCGTGACTGTTGGGACAGGGCTCTACGGAAAATTCCTGCCACGCACACACTATTGTTGGCAGTATAGTTAAAAAGCCCAAACCTCTGGTTCAAACCTGTAAGGTCTGTCAGAGGGTTTGGACAGCTTGCCAGGTATGTGGAGACAAATGAAAAAGATGTTTGTTTTCTGCTGCTTGTCTGGGGGGAGGAAAGTTGGTTGGGCCACACCTGATGGAAGTCTTGGATGCTTGTTATGAAGTCTCTTTGGGAGCACTGGACAGTGCTGTGGAATATCCAGGTTAGAAATGCCAGCAGGACAATAAATATTATTTCCGCCTTAATATAGTGTGTTTAAATTATACATGCAAATGCAATAACTCAGAACAAGCCGCTCATCCAAAGGTGTGCTATGGCTTAGCAGAGCACGCAGGGAACGGGCAAGTAGATGCTTCTGGGCACTGCTCACCCTTCCCCAGGTGACTCACTTGGGCCTCCAGCTTTGCCAAAATCCCTGGGTATGTTTTTGTCGTACCTGTTCCTGGCTCCAGTTCAGGATTCTTCACCTTGACCCCTTGGTGAACTGGAGCAGGATCTCCTTCAGCCACAGTCTGACAGAGGCTTCAGCACAGTTTTAACTTTAGTCACGCACGTTGTCCCAGCGAAATTAAAGGGGGATACTCACAAGCAAGCTTGCATGCAAAGGTTGTAAGCTCAGGGCTGCCTCTCGCAAGCTTTCCAGGGTGTGAACTGCACGTCTTTTTTTACTTGCGTGGTGCTGAGAACAAATGCCGTATCGTGTTTGGGTTCAGTACAGAAGAGCTGACCTTACTTGGGACCAATACCGACAGAGTAGGAGCCGTGGTGCTTCTCTGCTGGAGATTTGCGGAGGATTAGTTTGCGCTTGGGACCTGAAGTCTTGCTGGAAGCTAATGAAGCTTATACTCTTAAATGCTCAAGCCATCCTTGCGAGCAGAATTGAGTTTTCTAAGTCAGTGAAGTATTTTTCAGACCGTGACCCCAATCGGTTGGTGGTACCTGGAGGATACAGGTATAGGATGTGTGTGATCTAGATGATGCCCCGATCAGTTGGCGTGACTCTACCAAAGACCCGGTGATTTGTGGGTTTGACCACACGGCCGTCGACTTTGGAACCCGGCCTAGGGCACCAGCCTTTTAAAAAAAGGGTGGTCTCACATTGCCTTCTGTATACCTGTATTTATTTGTCAGCCAGTTACTGCAACCCTTCCGCGCATCAAGTAGCAGTTATTCAGGCAAGTAATTCCACTGGCTTGAACGTGGTTATTCAGCTGAGTAAATGGTGTGCAATCCGAGTTCAAGGTAGTGGGTTTTGGGCGTGAGTGCTCTCTTTTTGTGGGGAATGTGGGAAACTAATTCCCAGAGTCTGGGATCCTGGCATGCCTTGAATTCTCTCCTGTTCTTATGCTTTGCCTCTATCTGGTGGGTGGGTGGGCTGGAAGTGAGATGGGAGGCTGGACTTTCCTCCCTTTTACAGTAAGCAGCTCTTCCAGAGAAATTCCACAGCTGTTTCTGAGTCTGTCCAGAGTTGTCTGCTTGCTTTGCCAATGCTGTTTTCTACACAGATAGCTTTTCTGTTGCTGGGCTGGGCTCTGCGAAGGGAGAAGAGGAGCCCTTGGAACTGATGTAGCTCTGTAGCAGAGTCTGTCAAACTGAGTGGCATTAGAGGAAACCCTTCCAGCCCTCATCAGCACAAGCTAATTGTGCAGCATCTCCCCATGTCCTGGGCTGGTAAGGTCTCAGCATTTGCTCATCGGACCGCCGCAGAGTTGACCCCTGCCTCAAAGGCACCCTCTTGGTGCAGGTGGCCAAGTGCCAGCAGTGTGGGCTGAGGGATGCTGGGGATGGCGAGGAGAGAGATGCTGAAATCTCTGGGATGAGATCACCTGCAGGGCTGGGGCTTGTGAAGGAGAGAGGAGCACCAGCAGCTTCCACACTTGAAGCTGAGCAGCAGTCCTTCAGCCCCGACGAGGCATTTCACCCCTTCCAGGTGCAAATGACCGTCCCTATCTTCCTGCTGCAGAAATTACCCCTTCAGAGTAACCTTCAGATGTAAATGAGTTTATTTGCCCCTTCCTGCTCCAAATGCATAAAAGCGTTACAGAGCTTAACTGCAGTGTGGGCTGTGCAGCTCGCAGGCTTGATCGAGCAAGGTGTCATTTCCTGGGACGTAGCAGAACGTGGAAACGCCACTAATGCAATGTACCATCGTTTTCGTCTGGCTTTATTTTATTTCATTTTAACTTGGTTTCCCCAGGAAATGAGTGCCGTCTCTCTCCTGCCCTTTGCATTTGGCCAGTTTCAACCAGGTTGCACCAGCGGTTGGCAGTCTTGGAAGATCGTTAATTTCCCACTTGTTTTTTGGTAAGATTAGCGGCCGGCTTGGAAGTCTTTGAAGCAGTGCGCTCTCTGAAGAAAAGGAGATTGTTTTCAGCTGTTCTCCATCCTGCCTGGTAGCAGCTGCCCGGCCAGGCATTGCAGGTGTGGTGGTCAAACACGCAGCACCTTCGTAGCCCTGGCCACCTCACGAGGTGTGCGTGGTCTCCAGGGCAGGGGTGGGCGAACGTCGGAGGGAGCTGTAGTGGCTGCGACGGAGGGGCAGGAGGGCAGAGGGTACAGATTCTGGCAGACGGGGCCTGTTCGTTACACCTCCTCGCAGCGCGGCTACCCTTCCGTTTGTCAAGCTAAAGTCACTTTGATTTAGGAAGGCTGGCAGGCTGACAGCCATAGCTCGGAGACTGCTTTCCTTGACCTCCGGGACACCTTGGGCTGAACAGAGGTGAGCAGCGGAGCAGACGGGAACGTGCGGCCCGGGCAGGACTTATGCGGAGGTGTGTGTGTGTGCGCGCAAACTGCACGTGTGCAATGGCAGCGTGATTGTCTGGGTGTTCTCTGGTGTCATCCTGTTGAATTCAATGATAATTTGACAGTGATGAAAAGATGACGTTCAGCGCCGTACGTTTCTCCCCAAATAGCTTCCATGAGTGAATACAGTCTCTGATTCCCACGCAGCGCCCTCCCCACGGTTACTTCAGGCAGGTGTGTACTTGGCCTGATGCAGTGCTGAGAGATGTCAGGGACGTGCTCCTGTATCGCCAAGTGCCCCGGCGTGGGTGCAGCTGGTCTGCCATGGGTGTCTCGGGTAATCTGCCTCGGAAATCTGGGCAAAACTATACTAGGCAAAGAAGTCTTACCCTCACCCAGGCTGTGCCTGTGCTAGACAGCTTGTCGGTGTAGCTGTGCTGGGTGCAGCGGGCATGTGTCTTCCAGACCAGGACTGAAGGAAGAGACATAAGAAAAAGGAGCGTCAGGGTGTTGAGGAGCATATGTGGGATGCACATGCAGTTCCTCAGGCAGTGCATGTTTTGTTGCTGCTGGTCTTCAGGCAATACATGCCTGTTGTCCTGGGGCATAGAGCGTGGCTCTTCAGAGATCGCTAGTGTCACTCTCTAATGTCGAAATATTAAGTGTCACTTTAGAGGGCCTAGCTGAATCTTAAACACCCGTATGCTGCTCCTTTTCAGACAGCCTGTGATGCAGCTAAGATCAGATGCATCTGTCAAGGTGAGATGAAGGGAGGAACTGTGTAGCTGGCTCTCCATCATGGGTTACGGTGGATGCAGAGCACTTAGCCGTGCCAACAGGGCAAAGGGGGACGCTGTTTCCCCCCCCACAAACTCTGCCTGCCGGAGACAGGGCTGGGCACCTCTGGCATCCGAGTGTAAATCTCTACGCTATTAGAGATGCGGCACTTCATGAAGGGCAACTTCTCTTGCTTCCCTTCCTTTCCCCTCCGTGGGCACCAACTTGTACCACTGGCAGTGTGGCACAGCAGGTGACCGTGGTGGCTAAGAATGGGCTCTTGGGCTTGGACCAGGCATCCCGTGCAGGTCCCTCCTCGGGCGGTGCCGGCCACCCAAGCGTCGGTGTGAGAAATCCTGAAACAGGCGCTCAGGGGGTAAAACATCGCTGCTGTAACATTTCTGCCTGTTCTTGTTAACTGTATCGTGCTAACTATGTATTTAGTGATGGTGTAGTGCTTTCTCTGTTAAGTTTTAAACCAAACTGAGTGGGTTGCATGCCAAGAGGGAAGGATTGCAATGTTTCCACCACCACGATGGACTTTTCCACAGTGGAGCTTTTCCAGAAGATGGGCACTGGAGAGAGCTGGTGTGGCCTGAGTGCCTGGGACACTGCAGGCTCTGACTGGCTGCACCTCAGGGGCTTGATAGCTCTGGGTTTTGCAGGCTCTGCTCTCTGAGGATGGGGAAAGGTGGAAGTGAAGCTTGCTTTGTTAGGAACAAAAGAGCCTGTAAAGCTTGTGGTAGTAGCTGCCGGCACCCGTTAGACAGGGTAAAATTACTACTTAAAAGAAAGGTGTGTGTGTGTGTTTACAAATGGGGGCGTACAAAGACAAATAAGACGTTTTAAAAAGCATGAAGCCCACGTAGCAAGCATGCTGTCAGCCACACTGCCTCTTGCCAGCTAACATCATCCACAAATAAAACAAGTTAGGTTGTTGCTATTGCAGCTGCTTTCCCTCATGGAGCAGGGTGAGCCAGACTCGTCTGACTCTGAAAAGCGCGTTGGCAATTTTTCTGAAGTCCGAGGCACGCAGGGTAATTTACTTAAAAAAACCCAATATAACAATTACCATCCAGGATGAACACATACAACCATAATGTTTGCTTGCAGTTGTGTTTTCTATGACACACTCTCAGAAGTTGCTTGTTGGCTGTATTTGCCAGCAAACACAGCCTGGAGGTGATCGGCTTCTTCCCTGACCTGCAGTTAACAGCCATAATTATACTCAAACTAGTTTTAATGTGGGAGGTAGGAGGGATTCAGCGGCTTGGGCAGAAGGCTGTCGGTGGGGTCGTTTGGGATCCAGGCCTTGGGAGCTTTCCTTCTGACCTTGGGCAAAGCACATCAGCTGCTCTTAAATCTGATCTGTTACAATTCGTTTCAGAGCAATTGATTGATATTGGCCTTGGTTTCCTCCTCTGAAGCAACCCCAAAATCCCTAAATACTTGTGTATGGAATTGAAGTTTAATTATAAAGTCTCCCTCTCTCCTCCCTGCTCTTCACCTCAGATAAGGGTGGAAGAAAAAGAGTCATTCAACAGCTGGAGGCATCAATCACGCTGGGAACAGTCTGCCAGTTGTTCCACACGTTATTAATGATGAAAAGATATAAACATATGAGCTCATAATTATGTTGCGTTTCAATTACTTACAAAATAATGACATTAGGAGAACAATGGGGTTACAAAATCAGGCGGACAAAAGCAACGAAGTGCCAGGACTGACGTTGCATAGCTCCCCTTTGCATCTGCATTATGATACAATCTTTAATTCTATAATTGCATCATTTTTTCCCTTTCACAGAGTCTCTCTTTCAATGGATAGGTAATTACTGCATAATTCATTTTCTCTTCCCCACATTTACTTTCTGCATGTGTCTCCACATCTATTTATTTTATACCCCACCCGAACCTTGAACTCAGCAGTGCTGCTAATTCCCTCCCGGGGGCTTCGCAGGTGGGGAAGTTCTTATTCTTGCAGTGTCTCAGGTACAGGTACTGTCTTCGTTTTCATAGCTGAGGAATGGAGGCAAAGAGCAAATAAAGCTCAAATAATTGAAACGCCTTCAGTTTTGGCTGCCTCAAAGAGATACTTGGGGATGATTTTATTTTTAACTCACCCCAGAATACCTGGCGTGATGTAGCAGTTCATCTGCTGGAAGCACAAGGGTGAGTGACCTCAGCTGTGTCTCGGCACTCTCGCAGGTTAGCCCTGGATGTCTTGGCTTTGCAGAGGGTGGTGACCCCCGTCGGGGGTCACCTGAAGACAAACTGCTTTTAGGGACTTACTGAGCATTTTACAAAGACTGCGGAGCCAAGACAGACGTAATTCCTGCCTGCAGGTGGGTATGTCCAACTTCCTCAAGTAAGGTGGTCGTCTCTTTTTCTTCATGCATTGCCTCGTTCGCTAATCTTCCTGACCTCCACTGAGCGAGGCAGGGTTTGAGAGACAGCCCTCGCTTTTATCACACAACTGCATCTTTTTCCCAAAACAGTTGATTTCCAGGGCTCAAATAATCGGAGACAGAATCGGTGCAGATGTATACAGGAGCTGGGTGAAGGTTGTATGGGCAGTCTTCATTATAGTACTTCTTAATTTTGGAGTGCGCAAGTTTGCACTCTTGGTATTAAAAATTTAACATAGCTGGGTTTAAACATCATTTTATAACTGTACAAAGGGAAAAGGGAGAGAGAAATAAAAATTGCTCCTGTCACATGAATCTGCAGTGACCCGGGTCATCCAGAGGGCGTAGACCTTTGGGCTGTAGCTTTAATTTCTAACCCATGAGATGACGGCCTGCTTAAGAGCACCGTTTGGCTGTGGATCGTGGGAGTTGCCGGAGTGGGGTGACATGCTCAGCAGGTCATCTGCTGCTGTGTTTGGGGTTTTGCAGCCCAGAGCCAAGATACCCTCAGATCCCGTTTAAGGATGGGGTGGGCAGAGCTCTGGCGCTTCCCAAGCCCTCTCTGACTTGCCAGTGTCTGTCCTGCTCTTCCCTCTGTGGCAGCCTAGCTTCTCATCCCCTTAAACTCCCTCTCCCCAGCTCCCCCTCCGTCCCCTCCGTTCCTGTGCATCCCTAACAAATGCCACCAGCTTCTCCTCTTGCTTTCTGGTACCATCGCTCTGGCCCATCTTTTGTTACTACCAGTGCCACCTATAATTTTCCAGAGGTCCCAGATCTAGATAGGGTTCTATGCGGTCTTGATTCCAGTTTAGATCTGTAACTTTTGCTTGTTCAAACTGTATGTAAAGGCCAGCTCAGTACCTTTGAATGAAGCATTTTGGGGGATTCACCTTCCTTACTTCTAGTCCAGAGCCATTACTGTGGGCATCCTCTGAGATCAGGCAATGGCTAAACGGCTGCTTTTGGCCAACTCTGTAAAAACAGTTTAAAGAATATGCTGCATTCTGCCCTGTTTTTCAGTGTTTTGTTGTATGCAGTCTTGCTTGGTCCCACCTACCATCTACAATTAAGCCTAGGTGGACGTGCCATTTTATGGGGTTGAATATGAGCTTGAAATTACATTGGTTCATAGAAGAGTGCGAAGACTGGCTGCTTGTGCTTTGTGCTTTTTTTGTTTTCCAGGAATGAATAGATACATGATAGTGCAAGCAAGAGTGTGCAGGTTACAGAGGCTGGGCTTGCAGCTGAAATGCAAGTTGGTGCAACTCAGCCGCTTCCCGGAGAAGTGATGTCTGTAGTCCCAGCAAGCCTTTAGATGCTTTTGGCCTGCATGTCAGTCTTCTGACCAATTTACAGTGAGTTTCTTCCTACAGCTTTGTTCAGAGGAGGGGAGAGCAGTTAGTATAAACCTCATGCTGCAGTAAGAGAGGACAAAGCAGAAATTTCTGATTATGTTCAAATGAGCATAACGGCTGGCTTTCTTTATGTACTTCAGGTTTTTTTTTTTCTTCATTAAACTAGATGAGGAAAAGTGGATGATACCAGCAGAGAAAATACATTTGCCAGCAAATTCTGGTCTTGGAACAGACCAGGCTGACCTGCAATGAAACAGTCGGGATGAGAATGATTTTAAAGTCAGACTTGTGTTCTTGGGAGTTTGTGATATAAATCATGGCCATGATAGATATAAACCATGTCAAATTAGATTCATAAAATAATGACAGAACAGAGTGTCTTAAAAAGTTTCGGATGACTCAACGGATTGTGCACCTTTACAAAATAATTAATAAGCCACATGCTAAAAACTGGCACCAACCAATTCTCCCTGCATTACCACTGTGTTTAAGTCCAAGAGCTAGTATTGGAGTACTGAACTTCATGTATTTGAAAAGGAGAGACTACGAAAAGGAGCATGGGAGTGGTTTTCAGCTCTGGCCTGAAGGTACCTGGGGGCCAAGGATGTCGTCTCGTCTGTGAAAGGTAACTGGGAGAAATGGCTTGAATCAGTGGAGAGAACTGCACATCTTTCAGAGGGGGAGAAAACGTTTTGTGAATAAAAAAAAAAAAATGCACATCACTGGCCTACCCATCTCCAGCCTGGAAGGTGACGGTGAGCCTGCATGCCTAGGATTTGGTCTCAAATTCGGGTAGGCTTCAGTTAATCCTTGACACAACCTTGTTCTCTGTATTTTGTGTGCGTGTTTTGAGGTGAGCATGTTTGGGCAGATCTTCAGGCACCGTAAGTTGCCGTAGCTCCCTTGGGAAAGAAGTGGCTCCTCTGTGGGGTGGCCCCCATGCTGGGTATGCCCTGCTGGCCTCCCTCCACCCCTGGGTTGCCTCCCCCTCTCCTCTTCCTCACCGCATCTGTGGTCCGATGCTGGGAGGCAGGGACAGGGCTTCGAAAAAGCTGGCTCAGCAGAGGAGGTGGAAAGCCAGCTGATGCCAGTATTACTATTCTTTCAAAATTGATGGATGAAACGATTATAAAATTGCAGAGGGAAGTGAAACTTAACAGAATCCATGTTTTAATTGCATTCTGGATTTTTTTCAGCAGCCAGCTTCTGAGGTACAGGACAGATCGAGCATTTTTGTGAGGATGTTGATGTAGACTGCACAACGTATTGTTTTTAAGGAAAGAAGAAAAAGCTTGGGCCAGTCTGTTTTCCACACTCTGGTGCTGTCAGTCGTCTTCAGTTTTACTGTGTGGTAGCATGCTGTGTCTAGACAGTAAATCAGATCTGAAATACTGTCCCGATGCAGCTAGAGAAAAAAAAGAGTCTATTGCAAGCATCTGTGGTGTTGAGGTGCTCAAACCTGCGAGGGTTATCTAAGTGCTGGACTTGTAATTTCCCGTGTGCCCTTCCTCCCTGCGGAGAGGAGCGAGGATGCTGGAGCTGTGTGGCTTGCGGTGACCAGCGGCGTGGGTCCGTATTTCCTCCACACTGCATGCCAGCCTTCTGGCACTGACACCCGCTTGCCTCTAACCTGGTGAAGATCCTTTTGCAGCTGATGAAGCCCCCATGCTCAGTCTGAGAGTAGCACTCCTAAATGGATGGCCTGCCTTATGGTGGAAGGGTTCTTGCACTTTGGTTTATACCCTTCCGTCTCGTTTTCCTTGTTACTACTCTTGTCGCTGCTAGGAGGAATGCCTTTCTTGTTCCCCGGGGAGAGTCTGCACTGAATGTCAGGTGCAGACACACGTCGTTCATGAGCAGGGATGGAGGCTGCATGTGTGCTGCGCCCATTGGGGCTGCTTTTGCCCCAGTTGGCTCCACGGCTGGGCTGTTGTCACTGGTACAGCTCCCTTTGCCTCATGGGGCTGGCTTTTGAACCCTGCAGTATGCAGAGAAGGTCCAGCAAGTATGCAGTGAAGTGTGCTTGTAGGCTCTTCATGAGACAGCGGTTCATTTTTTATTTGATGCCTTTGCCAAAAGTCACTCGGTAGCTTTTGGTAGGCTGGCTTGCATGACTGGAGCATCTTTGTGCTATACTTTGTGCGGTCCTGATGGCCACTGTGGTCAGACACTTTCCTCTAAGGAGAAGTAGTATATTTAGGTGACCTGCAAAGAAAAGGGTAAGGCTATGACAGCAGGAAAAGAATGGTCATGATTTTAGGCATAATGGATGTTGGTGAACTGGAGGCAGTGGATAGCTAACTTCTAATGAGTGCCATCTTGAAAATACAGCCCAGATGCTTGTGTGCTGCATGAGCTTTTCTCATGGATGGGTGTTTTGCTTGAGTATGCTTCATCCAGGATTGGACCAACACACTCTCCACCCCATTTTGTTTTTCTTCAGACTTTAACAAAAACAGTTTTCTTTGTAGTATTTTTCCCTAGCCTTTCTTTCCTCTGGGACTGAGAACTTCTCTCCATGGTCTCTTTAACCCAAACACAACTTGCCCTAATTGTGCATGTTTTGAAAAAGTACATGTGTAGGTGGTTTAGTTAAGAGGAGAAAGCATCAGCCTTTTCTCTTGCCCCCTCCTGCTTTCTCCCGAGTCAAAAACTGAAAGGAGACACCTTTCAAGATGTTCCTGTTCAGGAGTGGGCTCTTAATTAAAGTCCCAGTCTTATGAAGTCCTGGCATCTGCAGCAGATGAGCCTTCTGCTCCCATCAGCTGCAGGTGAAGTTGCATAAGAGGAGGTATGCTCAGGGGCTTGGAGGGCTGCTCTGTTTCTAAAAGTGAGTTATTTGGCGTGGAGACGGTCTTCTGCCCGAGTGCTTTAGCATGCCTGTTTTCTCTACCTCTTTCATGCCTCCGGAAGGATTTCTGGGGTCCGCTCAGGCTGTGAGGAGCAACCTCATTTTCCCCTGCTTATCTCCCTGGGGCAGCAGCTGCAGGCTGAGTGGTGAGGCTTAGAAATTAGTTCCTCTTGCTGCGTTTCCTGCTCTGGTGTTGGTTGGTATTTTAATGGCTTCAAGCTAACTTTAGGGAGTGTAATGCACCAAAGAGCCAGACTGCTGCGAGAGGAAAAGTTTCTTCCCTTCTCAAAGCTGGTGTCCTTGCAGGCGGTAAAATGGGCTCGTGAGATGTGGTTGCAGTCCCTGTAAGTTAGAGGCGTCTTAGCTGAGCAGGCGGTAAGTAATGAAGGTGAGTGGCAGATCACGATGGCCTTCTGACATCCTGAAGGACCCAAAATCTTTGGAGTGTTTACTCTGAAAATATTCTCTCTGCCTTTCCAGAAGTGCACTGTTTACACAGGCGCAAACATTGAGATTTTGCAGTGTACGTGCTTGCGTTTTTTTGTGCTTTGGGCACAGCTGGTAATGCTGATAGGAGGATGTTTATTGTACAAACACTTGCTGCTTAGAAGGTAGCAATTTGCTGAGAGTGGCAGTGGAAGCCCAGCAATTCTCCCTTCAGCGAGGAAGGGAAGTGCTGGCGGCTGAGCTGGGCTTGGCAATGTGTGTGTGTGTGTGTGGTCATAGCAGGACCAGGGGTGCTGAAGTGCTGGCGTTGTTATTTGGAATATTTAAATTCGTTAAGCCTTTTTTTCCCTAGCAGTATTTTCCAGATATAATTATTTAAAAGTAAACCTGAAATATGCTGTTTTGCAGATGCTTGGGAGCCTGTTTTCTTCCTTCGGCCATGGTAGATCTGTTAACATCAGTGACTACAGCTACAAGTTGCTTGTCCAGGTATAGCTTGTGTTCGCTTTTGTGGGATCAAGGCCTGTTTGGTATTTTTTGACCCGATTCTCACAGGATTTCCTTTCGTTTGCTGCACTGTTCTGTATGTCAGTTTCCCTGTAAACGTTATTAGAGCTGTCAGTATGGGCCTGATGCCAAGGGTAAGGGGCTAATAGAGATAAATTTCTTTTTATTTTGGAAGTTCTTGCGATCCACACCTCGCTGGCAGGGCGGTGATGATGTTTCACAAAAGAATGCCTGTCTCGCCATTTGAATTCAAAGTGCTCTAGCGGGGTCCATGCACAGCCCAGGCATGGCAAGCGACGCACCGGGGCCAGGGTCCATCCAGCAGCAGGAGGCAGGGACAGACGGGGCTGGGGATGTGGCTGCAAGCGTGAGCCTGAGGTCCATCCAGGGACGGGGCTGCAGAACAGCACTGCTGCGGCATCCCCGGAGCAGGGAGCGATGGCCCTGGGGCGACTAAAATGAGGTCCCGTTTCTATTTTTTAAGTGCCACTCCAGTGCTGTAGCCATTCTGCTGCGTTGCTTGTTCAGCATTTCATTTCAGGAGGCCTGAAGGTATGTTGCTGTAGCTGAGCGACGCTTCCTCCGCGAGATCCCTGCGTTTGCAGTACCTGGCTGTTTGTGTGCAGAGCTGGGGACAGAAGTGCTCGAGAGCCGTTACGGTAGCTGAGGGGTCGCTTACGCTCCCGATGCGTGGCTCTGCTCAGCAGGCTGCTGCCCGCTGCCGCGAAGAAGCGTGACGTACCTAGCGTTGTCACGCCAAGGTTTTTTCAGAGGGACGTGGCAGCTTTTGTACCCAGGGCTGTGCAATCTAAGGGCACTTTAAGCTGGAGAGACACTTGCTGAGAGGCCAAGATGGTTATTTGCATTACTGATAAGATGATTAGTGTTTGTGGTTCTCATTAGAGACCTGTCGAAGATTGGGATCAGATAGAAAGATTTGTGTATGTGTGTGTGTAATTTATGAGGCCTGCTGCTCAAACCTCCATTCATACTTTTCTTTGTATGGACACTCACACATGTATGCATGGAGGAAAAATCAAAATACATGGATATTTCTTACTTACCAAAAAAGGCTAGTGAAAAGCAATGCTTTATGTAAATTTACTTTTATGAAAAAAGATGCATTTAGCAACTTGCAGTAACTTTGCAAGTTATTCCACTTTGTATCCTGGTGGTACATAAATCAGAACCTTGATTCTCCACTTTCTTCCCCTTGCTTGTCCTTTTCTAACTACAGCCCAGTTGCATTGATTTAAAACTGGTCTAGGGTATTGGATAGCCATGTCCAATTATTTTTGTTAGCTCATTAGCTATTTTTTAAAATATTAGTTAGTACCATAAGTGGTAGCAACTCCTAGCTCTGAGGTGTGCTGTGCACTTTGAGTGGCCTGACCTGCCTGCTGCGTAGCTGCCCCTGCATCGCAGTTCGGGAGCCTCTCTTCTCCGCTTTGTTCATGACGCACGGGTCTGAGCAAAAGCCAGCGACTGACTGCTTGCAGAGGGTCTGAAGTCACCGGTGTGATATGCTACATACTCTTGAGATTTATCAGCTTCCCCCTTTTGCAAATCAAGTCGAAGAGGGTAATGTGCAGATCCTGTTTTATTTCAGCATGGCTTGCTTATTCGGTGGAGAGGACGCGAGAAACACACGCAGTCATCTAGGTGGATGAAACCATCTTTGAGTGTTTCACTAGTGTCACACATGACAGAAATTCTGAGCTTCTGTGTGAAATAAATGTCTCTTCCAAGGGAGGAAAATCCTTGACAGTACTTTTAAAAGCTATTGGGAAATTGTGGGTTAAATAACTACCTCTTGGGAAATTGTGGGTTAAATAACTACCTCTATGACCACATTAACATTTTATTTTCTTTTCTTGACACTTTTCCGATTGCAGGCAAGATGTGCAGGCAAGGAGCAAAAACGAAAAAAAGTAAGATAAGAGAGCAGTTAGTTTGTTTAGGGTTTTGTTTGTTTTACTTCTTCAGTATATCTTTCTTGTCTGCATCTGATCCCTGGCAGTGTTTTGTGACCTCCAGTGGATCCCATTAGTGTTCTCCATTCGGAGCCCCCTTGAGCAGGCATAAACCTACAAGCCAGAGCACTGAAAGCACTGAACTGTCCCAAAGGAATGCATCTTGTATCAGCTCTTCCTCTTTTCTCCCATGTTGGTGAACACCGGGGGCAATTGTTTAAACCAGCTGAGCTTTACTGCAAAACTAAAAACCAAACGCCACCAAACCGTCAATGTTTGGAGATGATTACAAAGAGGGTCGAGCACTACTATTCCTCCTCAGGACACTCCTGTGTTCATTGCTGGCCTTAATTTAATACATTTTTAAAGTTTCTGAAGATCAGTTTCAGCTAAAAAGGGAACTGTGATTTGGTTGTAGTGCACCTAGGAAGTGGGTGTTATTCTCGTGTGTCAGGATATGTGCATTTAGACTCTCCGGAGCTTGAATATTCGTGGAATATTCTTGAAGTGAAAACTGGGAGTCACCTAGGCATTAGCTGAGGAAGAAAATGTCTTAGGCCACTGCAAAAATCACAAACAGAAGAAATACAAGTTGCAGTTCTTTAGTGCTACATAAAAGGAAACTGCCAAACATATTTCCTTGGTAAGCAAACCAGTTTGCGAACTGTATTGTATTACTTTTTTTTGTAAATGTCCCCACTTTATCAGCTCCTATTCTAAGATAGATTGCTGGCACCTTACTTTTTGCAACCAAAAAGCTAGAAGAAAGAGCTTTGTAGGAGTAGCAATTTCAGGAGATTGCTTGGAATCTCAAACTGCTTATTAGGTTTCTTTGAATTATTGGGTGATGTGTTTGGTCCCTGGTATTTTGTTTCAGAAGTGCATGATGTAAATAAATTTGATTAGAATAGTGCTCATACACTTTCCGTCAGTCTTTTGGCTGATTTTCTAGCTTGGTAAACGTCAAAACTCCAGGTATTGGCAAATTCTCTTCTGTGAATGCCTTTCCTGTGAAAAGCTGGTGCAAAATATTTTTGTTCTAGCGAAGGGAAAGACTAGTCAGTGTGCCGCACTTCCCAAATCTGTACAGGCCTCTGTGCCACTTTGAGGATGCATGCACGTGATTTAGCCATTCCTTCATCACAGTTCAAGAGTCCCTCTTTCACTGTGCTTTGGTTGCAACTGCATGGCCCGCTTACAGATCAGCAGAGGAAAGCAAACGTAGCATCCACTTGCCATACCTGTTAAGAAAGGATGCTTGGCGTCTGGGAGGCACAAATGCCATCTTGCAACCCCTGCTCTCCCCAGGAAAGCTGATGCAAATCAGCAGGAGCTAGAGAAGCAGGGTCCTGCAGCCCACACATCCTCAGCTGCTTAGGTCTTAAGAGTGCGGTGGATGTTTGGAAGCGATGAAAATAGATGGCCACGTGCCCAGTGCAAGAAATTATTAACTCCACTGTATTTATTTTTATAGTGAAAGTGCATTTTCACATCTCCGTGAGAGGTACTTTAGCAGGATACAAACCCAGCAAAGCATTTCTGTTTGTGGACATAGTGACTTTGGCATAGATGTGATGAAACTAGCCAGTCTCTTGATGAAAACACACTGAGCTGGTAATACTGCAGTTTTGCATCCTCTCTAAGGAAATTTGGCAATGCAGCTGTGGTGGATGGAGGATGTATTTCTTTGCACTCCAGGTTGCTGTGCAGGAAAAGATAGGTCGGACAGGCATAGCTTTAGCAAAGTTAGGCGACTGTGATTTCAGAGTGAAACACAGAATTAATAACTACGTAGAAAATAGGTTATTATTTGATGGAAATTTGATTTCACTTTTTAGTGACTCAGGAATGTGAACACTTAAGATTTGAGTCATGTTTTTTTAAAGCCGTTTTAACAGGACTTTCAAAGTTATGGGTATGTTTCACTGCATTCAAATCAATATGCATGTAAAAGCTTGACAGTGCTAAGTCTGTTTGTGCTTGTGAATTGGACAGTTAGTGGCTTGGCCACCTGCATTTTGTGTTTGCATGCAAAATAATTTACATTAGCAGTAGAGCATTCCATGTCCATATATAGTGTGTTGTAACTAATCTGCACGCAAATAAAGTGGGTCTGGGAAATGTAGGAAGCCATGTGGGTAAGACTGTATTCTTGCTGGAGGCCATTAGATTGTGTCTTGTCTTAAAAACAGAAGGGGAAAAAAAAAAAAAGAGCGGAGAAGGTGGGGGTTACCTGGTTATTGTAGTTAGGATCCAGTCTGCTTCAATCAACACAGCATGCTGCTGATGTTAGAGAATTACTCAGGGCTCTGTTTCAACTGGTCGCCAAAATGACTCAGTGTAAGAACTGACAGTGAGGTCATTTTGGATTTTTTTTAAAGAACCTGTTGGACTAATTAGGCTATGTTATGTGGCTTAGTATTAGTTAAACATGCCCAGAGTTACTGGTAAGAGTCCAACCTTTTAATTTTCTGCTGGAAGCAACTTCCCTTCAAGATTCAGAGATGTACAGAAGTTATCATTAGAGATTGTAACATATTAAACCCCAAAGCAGTGTAGAAATTATGGGGGAAGGAAAGAAGCTGCAGAACGTAGGAGGGGAATTAATTATATGATAAAGGCCGCACTGAACAACAGGCTGGCTTAACACTCAGTGTTGCAGGGAGAAGATCAGTTGTATCAGTGTTTAGTAACTACTTTCACTGAGTTGTTTGTGTGTGTATTTTATATATATATATATATATATGTAAAAATTAGTGGCTGCTGTGATTACATATAATGACTTATTATGTAGTTGTTTGAACAAGGCAACAGAGAAAGTAAGACTTCCAGACTCTTAATTCTTTTGCTCATTACAAACACTCGGTTCCTCTCCGGCTCCGGGCACTCCAAATGTCGCTCACACGTTATCTGTGTTTGCCTTTGCTTCCTGCTCGCTCTCTGTCCCTACCCACCTCTTGTTCCTGCCCTGGCCTCCAGCTCCCTTAGGGAGTCCCCTGTCTTTTCTCCTGCTGCTTTCTGCATCCTCTCTGTACCCTCCCTAATCTTCAGTAACACAGATGTAAATCAGGCAGATTTTCAGTTTGCTCTTAATTTCTGTAGCATATGTAAGTTAGATTTTTTTTTTTTCTTAGTTAAGAAAGGGTCTTTATCCAGTGTTCATTTCCAGATACTGTAAATGATGGGTAGAGACTTTAGAAAAAGAGTATTTCTACAAGGAAACTCTCAGTATAAATCTTGTCAAAATTTAAATGGCTGAAAAAATCTTCATCTCTCGACCTGTAATTCCAGAGGGGTGATTTTACTGAGGTTCAGACTCACAGGTTTTATATCGTAGAAAGTTTGTGTCCGCTAAGGAAAAGCCTTCATCTCTCTTATACTGTTGACTGTTTAAAGTGCAGAGGCAAAATGCAAGTCTGGAAGTGTGAGGCTGTGTGCCTGTGGCAGGGCTCTGTCTATCAAAACCGGGTCTTTGTATTGCCAGACCGTGGGGCAATATGGTCAGGTTAGCCAGGACATGCAGTGGGGTGTTTTTAGTGATTTTTGCCAATTGCAGGAAGACAGGGCTACCTGACTGGTCACAAAGTCTACAGGGCTACCTGACTGGTCACAAAGTCTGCTGGGCAAAGGCATTTAGCCAGTGAAAAGAGTTTGAAGCGATGCTGTGTTGTATGCCTGTGGTATGTATGAATGGGTGTCGGGTGCCTCAAGACCAGCTTTGCTTTTCTGTGACAGGTTGGCCGTGTGCTGGCAAAGGTTACAGGGTGGCATTGGGAGTCTCTTTGTCCCGGCGTAACGTTCAGCTTGGTGTTCTTCTTCCAGTACAAGACTGTCTTGTTTTTCTGGTTGGGTTTTGATACAGAAAAAGTAAACCCCATCATCAGTGAACCACTGGGTGGGTACAACGTGTATGTTGTACATGACGTGTCCCAAGAGCGTGGCATGCCCAGCTTAGCAGTGGTGGCCAGCGCTGAGTCCAGAGCAGTTCTTTCCCTTTCAGCTGTGTCTGGTGTTGGCACAGTCTAAGCTAAACTTAAGCCGCCTGAATACCAGCTTAGCTAATTTGTTGTTCTTTGGGACTATTCAGTCTTCCCAGTCCAGGCAAACGTCGCTTCATTCCCCCTCTCCAAAGGCTGTTGTTACTCGCTGCTTTTTTCTTCTTTTTTTAAATTTTTCTTCCACCAGGACTAACAACTCTCAGTGGCACCTCCAGTAATGTTTCATTGCCATGCAAAAGGAGGAAAGCACTTTGTCAGCAGCCTACTTCAGGCAGAGAAATTTATATCTGTGAGAAGCATATGTACAGAACAGCAATTACTCAGATCATCAATATTTATACAGCAGATAATAGTCATCATGGACAAGATGAATATTGTCACAACAGCAATAGCTGCTTGGGGGGGGAATGCAAAATATAATTGCTAGGTTTCTTTAAACGGGATAATTATTTAACTTTCAAGTGATTGGTGAAAATAGCTTAGAGTCTGAATTAAATCTTCAGTGGGAGTTCATCTGCTTCTAGAAAGTAAAGGAAATGCCCCTCCTGTCTACCCTCATGTCACACTGCGAAAGCTGCCTGGGATGTTGTCCTTTACATGTGGCTTTTACTGAAGGCAGTGCTGGTGCCAGTCGCCGAATGAGGAATCATTAAAAAATAACAACAAAAAAAATCGAGCAGCTTGTTTTGAAAGTGAGTTTTTGTTACTTCCACTGTGGATGGACACATGTTTGTGGTTGAGATGGAGGCACAGTTGCATATGCTTTGATTTTAAAAGTGGTACCCCAGTGCCCGGTGAAAGGTGGCCATCCTTAGGGCAGGTTTTTTACCAGAGCTTTCCAGCATCCCACCTGCCAGCTGATGTGACGCTGGTCACCTTGGTGGTGCCTGGCTGGACAGGCAGCCCAGCCAGTCCCCGTCCCGGCTCCCATTCCACAGCTGTCTGGAGGGACAGCCCGGGTGATGGCTTCCTGTTTGCACAGGAGATGCAGCTCCTGATTTCTGCAAAGAGAATGCCTTCTTCCACCCACCCTTTTTAACCTTTTTATGGTGGTGTGATTATTCAGAGGGCTTCCCTAAACTAGCATGAAAATCTGCTAGGTTGCCCTGTTTTTGAGAAGTATTAAATCAAAAACTACCTGCATGCAAGCTCTTTGCTACAGACAATTTACTTGCTGACTATTTTTTTTCTGCTTCTGAAATGCCTCTGAATAGCTCCATTTTTTCTTTATGCTGAGTGGCTCTTCAGATGTGACTGTCTGAATATTTGAACCCCTGCACGCCCTTGACCTCTTTCAGTTGAGGGAGGACAGTGGATGGTAGCATGCAGCACTTGATGTTCAGCGTTTAGCTCAGTTGGGTTGGCTGTCATTTCCAACGTCAGCCACACAGCTCAAAGTTTTCGAAACACCAGAGCAACTCAAGAACTTTTTCAACAGAGTAGATCCACAAAAGACCTTAAGTACTGTGGTATCAAACTTCCAGGCACTGTATTCTATGGGATGCAGATAATGAAGCTTCTTGTGCAATGCCAGGAGAAAAGTTGGCCCAAGAGTGGGATTTGCAAAAGCTGGCATCCCAAATAACGAGACACAGGAGCTGGCTACAACAACAGAGAATCAAGAGGAGGTCTTTTAAGCCGGCAGCCCTCTTTCTGTTCCAGGAAACATGCTGAACTGCTCCTTTTTATTCCTTTCTGGAGTTAGGTACCTTCTGCTGAGATGTAAGCGGTGGAGGAGCTAGCGGTCGCTCTCTCCGAGTTGGGTCTGATACTCAGCCCGAAGGAAGCTAAGACTGAGCTCCCACCTTTGTCTGGCGGCATTTGATCATGGATCTTTTTCTCTTCATAGGTAAACCCATTAGACTGCCTGGATCCTAGCCCTTCTCCAAATGAATTTTTAATATAAAAGAATTAAACATTCATTGGAGCAGGGACAGGAACCCAGGTCTCTGCCTTCCCCTCATACTCACTTTTCCTTTCTGACCTGAATATTGAATTAAGCACTTCAAAGTGGAATGAGGTCAGCAGGAGGCATTGGTGGTGCTCTGCTGAGCTACAGAGATTGCTGCTACTTAAAACTTCCATCTGGGAGAAGGGAAAAGATTATTATTATTTTGTCAAATCGCCCTCAGTGAATGAAAGTGTCCTTCTGCCATGAGCATACCCAGGTTCTTGTGTGGCTTCACTGAATATGCTACTGGCATGTGGCTTGGGGAAGTCCTGACCCTCTTGCATGCAGATTAATTTGGACAGGAGGCTTGCTTGAAGTTAAATTTAGGCCAGTTTAGATCTTCCTGATGCAGGTAAAGCTGAGATGTCCAATAATGGCAGTATTACTACTTCAGGTGCTTGTCCCCAGTGCATAACTCTTAATAGAGATGCTTTCTAAATTGCAGATCATATACAGTTGCAATACTGGGTCTGTCTTTAAACTTTTTCTTAAGTAGTACCCCCTAATTTTTTTACTGATGGTGGTGTAATCTTTGCTCAGAACTTAAGCTTGAGGTCAACAGACTTACTTTCATAGTTACCTTCCCCAGATCCCTTTCAGGCAGACACTGTAGAGACTGTTGGGGGACTATCTGCAAAAGTGTTAATTCAGATGTTTTCTTCTGCCTAAGGTTCTGCCTTGAGGAAAGGTAAGTTTGGTGAGATTGCTGCAATTCATAAGCCATCCCCTTACGTAGGTGAGCCAGCCCTATGATAGACCCATGCTCGACACATTGATTGCTCCTTCAGTTGTATTGCATCTCAGAATAGGGTTTTTTCAGAGTAAGGAGAAGAACAAGGGGCCATTGAAGAGAGCAGGTAATCAGCACTACTGATATTCCAGATTATTGAGTTGTGTTGAAATAATGAGCTTTTTCATCAGGCTAGATTGTTTGTACCTAATTCTCTGAATCTTTTTTTTTCATTGCAGTAACTTGCACAGGGGTCTGGAGGTTATGAAAGGGATTGCTTCCCCTCGTGTTTAACGGGGTATTGTGTTTTGGCTGTCTTGTCCCATTGCTAAGCCCAGACCCATTTATATTCTAATTTGAGGATGTTAGCAGCGTGAGGAAATGGGGTGCTTGGAGCATCCAGAAGTTGTGAGCCTCTCTAATTCCGTTTCACTTCAGTGTCAAGTGCTGGGGCACCACTGTGAAGACTGTAGATCAAGGTCTTTCTGTCATCCTGGTGCAACCTGGCTAAAGCCTTGAGGGGTTTTGGTGAATAAAGGTTTAAAGATCCAGTCCTGTGTAGTAGTTTTCTTTTAAAACTAAAAAGGGGAAGAATTGTGTGGCAAAGGATGGAGTCAGGGATATATTGCTATGAAGCCTCAAGAATGTTCCTGGAGCAGAAAATTCCCTCCTCCTTAGCTTCTGAGCAGTAAAAGGGTGAACCTGTTTGCCTCTTCACATGGTTTTACAGCAAATTTGAAGATTTTTTCTGCATTGCCTTCTGGAAGTTTTTTCTGCATCCTAATTTTGTCGAAGTTCATTGGTTTATTTTATGGAGAGGAAAAAAAAACCCCCAAATCTCCCTTCACTGGAAAATGGGACTGAAGGGTTAGGTTTAGGAATGCTAGCACCATCTCCCATGGGAACTGTAATTAGCATACTTTGTTTCCCCGTTCTTCCCTCGGGGCTTGGCTTTATGGCTGGCTTCCATCTCCTCTTTTCATGTTGAGTTGCCATTGTGGTTATGGGAGATGCAATCTAGCTGGGAAACCCAGTCCGTGTTGGAGAATGGGAACATGGGTCATCCCATATGCAAGTACCTCAAGCTGGTATAAGCAGCATTTTACAGTTCTGAAAATGGGTTGCCAAATTTCCAGTATGTAATAGAAAGGCAACACTTCCCTTAGTACAGGTAACATAGCTGTTCATTTCACTTCATTCATAAGGTGTTCATTTGAAACCCCAAATTTCCATTAAAACTCACTTTTCTCTAATTTTATTTTAAGCCAGCATCTTGTCTTAATTTGCAAGCGCAAAATACCATTTTTTTAGGGGCTTGCCCTGCAGTAAGTAATAAGTGTAATACTAGGATACTGGAATTCGTTTTAAGTTCAAAGTACAGCAACTAGGAGACGGTGATTTGATTTGCCTGAGGAGACTTCTCTTGCTGATCTGGTGTAAATATTTCTGAAGTGTGGAATGGAGCTAGACTGGGAACAGGAAAAAAGTACTCTTCAGACTTCAGATTTTACTTGCTGAAGTAGATTCCCTTCTTAAAATAGAAATCAACAGAAATACTGGAGTTGTGTTGGTAGAACAGACTGATACGTAGTCTGTGGAGTGGGAAACATGTCAGTGTATGAAGTTTAAGCATGCCTACAAGACAGTAGCTGGTCGGTAATAGCAAATTGGTGAGAATTCAGTGAAGTTGTATTGCTCCCAAATTTGCTTTTAATAAGCAGTGAACTATTTTTACAGGGACACTGTTGCTACTGTTAGAGTTGGCTAATTAGCAACCCCCCTTCAGAAAAAAACCCTGATGCTGCTGAAAGTCTTCAAGTGTACAGAAACCTGTTCTTTTTATTCTCTCAATTTCACGGTGTCTTCTGCCTTTCAGTTTACAACCTCTTGCAAGCTGCCACTCTCCCTGTTTGTGTGACTTCCACAGAAAACACAAGTAATAGCAGTTGAAAGGGAATTCTAAAATAGATCAGGAAATCTAGGGCACGTCAGGATGATTTTGAGGTGGTCTTAAAAATCCAGCAGTTGCCTTTTTTGAAAGCTTTTGCTGAATGTTTTGAGATTTACCCTCCCTCTTCTTTATCTAAAGGTCGGGAAGAGTCAGGCTTTCCTCTCAAACAGAGCATGTCACATGCATTGGCATTTGGAGGAAGCAGGACTGCTTGTGGGATGACCTGTTCTCCACTGGAAGGATTTCTGGGCAAGTCCGGCCCAAATCTGCTCTTGAGAACAGTTATTGTGAAAGAGGCTTTGCCCAGCTCAGTGGAACTGCTTCATACGGAGGGGTCACTGGCATGAAGAAATGCTGGCAGGACTGGATGCAGGCTGGTTTTTGCAGCTTTAAAGAAATGAGGCTTTAAAGAAATTGTTTATCTGCCTGCAAAGTCCTTGTGATTTTTTTTTTTTAAACTCATATATAAATATTTAATTATTTTCATATGTAAAATAAATTAATTCATACTATCATACTGGTGCTCCTGAACATCCTTGCAAAAGGGCAAGGTAAGCCAGTGAAAAGGATTTTGGTAGGGAAATGTGCATTTTAAGAGGATATTATGCCCATGTTCAAAAACAGTTTGGGGAAAAAAAACCTCACACTGACTTCCTTCTTGGAGTCCAGGTCTTCTCTCTTCTGATGCAGCCACATCCCTGACACAAGAAGTAGTGAGCTAAAGGGCTGCTAATGGTCTCAGCTTGGTAATGAGGAGTTATTTAAAGAAAGGTTACAATTTTGTGACATGTTTGCTTTCTTCCTTATGTCCACTTGTTTGGAATCAGCATGACCCAAAAATGAGTGGTGGTGTTTGGCGAAGGGCAATGGAAACATGACCCCATGACTACAGAAACTTTACTGTTGTAGCCCTTGGAGGAGCTACAGCAAAAAACCCTTCGTATTTTGAGGAACCTGACTCATTTTTTCCAATGTTACAGGGTTACATTCCTGTGCTACTCCTTCCTCTGCTGGCTGAAACTCCTCTATGTGGTCCACTGGAGAAACTCTTTATCTTTTTATGTTAATGGGTGGTTATGAAACAAGAACAAAAAGTTAAAGATCATGCACTGCCAATTTAATGAAGTGATAAGAATCTAGCATTCTGTCCTTTAATAAGATTATAAAACTGTTGCTTTTTCAAATGAAGAGAGGCACAGAGATGGCTGTAACCTGTACACGTGCAATTTTAAATCAGGATATCATGCCGAGTTGAAATTTTTCAGTTCGCTCCTTTAAAGGTCTCATTTTCTAGCACTTGTGCTCATTTCTTTTGTGTAATTTTAAACAATATACAACAGCATTTTTCCGTCAGCAAAGACCTGTGCATTTCAGTGACCTTTACTGCTTTCTTTAGAGGGATTATGCAATCAGATGTAAGGGAATGAAAATATTTAATGATTTTCTTTTTCTCCTAAAAGGTCTTATGCCTGTATTCTTATGGGTGTACTACTCACATTTAAGCACCTGTGTTTTGCACCTGCACTCTTATTTTGAGGAGCCTGAAAGTCTACTTGCAAAATCTGAGCTCATTTGCGAAAATCAAGCTAAAAAAAGCATATAGGTGGACAGAATGATTGTTTTTAAAGCAAGAAGCTTTCATTCTAATGTTCCTTCCCTCTTTAGTCTCCCACCTCCATTAAATATATGATATTTTCTTCTAAATTTAAATTCAGAACTTAGAAAGGGATTGACCCTTTTCATATATATCAACTAGTCAGTGCCAGAGAATTTGGCGTGCCTTTCTGAACCCACTTACAATGCACTTGCCTACATCTTCCTGCTTGGGAACATTAAAGCTCCTGAGAGTCCACACTAATTGCAGTCTTCTCTATCAAGAGAGGTTGCTCATTAGAGAAGGCAGTTTGTTGTACCTAATAGCGAGGAGAATACTGAAGCCTGGGCACCCCTTAGTTCTGCTTCCCGATAAGTGGGTGGAGTATGAAGGAAAGCATCCACGCATCTGTTCAGGGAGATCCATGGAAACAGGAGACCCAAGTAAGTTCTTACAGCAACAACTGTGCAACTTGCTAACTTGGAAATATTTCTGATGTCTCATGATAATCACCAGACAGTTACATGCTTCATTGCTGCTCAGCGTTAAGATTGGTGTGGGTTACAGTTACGCTTCATGACTTGCTTTTCCACAAGTGAATATTTTATGAGCCAAATCCACATTGGGATAGCAACTAGGAAGGCAGAGTAAGCAAGAACAGTTGCCCCATTCTTCCTTCCATGCCATCAGCCCATCTTTGTGTACTAAAATATACTTGCTCTAAAAACATGTATTGAGCAAACTTTTGTGCAGTGCATATAGTACATAAACCTTGAGCTGAATCATGCCTCTTTTAGTGGGTGATGTTAATGAATTAACATGTTAATGATGTTAAGAAAAAAGGTATGTGTTTACTGTGTGTGAGGAAATGAGTTTGGAATTCTAGATATAAATTAATTTCCTAAAACACAATGGATATCGTGGCATTGATTGTGGACCCTCTTCTGCAAAAAGGGCACATTACTTTGCCTGGTTTTACTTGGTTTGTGTGTTGCTCATATCCACAGAGATGACCTTAAACTTTTCCAGTTTTGTGTCTATTTCTATTTGGGGTCAGCTGGGGCGGGGGGGGGGAGAAGTGCCAGTGATCCACTGACATATACAGGAAAGGAAAGGAAATTAGTTTCTGACAGATCTTTTCAGCTATTTCCACATGAGCAGATGGATCCCATGGTACAGGTTTGCCTTTAAGGAGAGTTTAAGCAGTAAATACTTCTGTGTTTTGCAAGAGGGCTGGTTATTTTCCATATCTGTATAGCTTTTAGGTAATTCATAAAGACTTCTGATAAAAATGCAGGCTTTTTTTCCACCCAGTTGTATGACCTTCAGTGTTTTAAACTCTAAGCTTTTCCAGGGGAGAATGATGTGGGAATGGCATCTTTGTCAACTGAGCCGATTCATTACCTCCCTAAATGTTGACTGCTATGCTTGATGCCTGGAGTTGGACAAAACAACTGGCTTCTACAGTTTTTCTTTACAATTTCATTTTCGAAGAGAATAGCACAATCTTCCTGGGTTTAAGGGTACCTCCTCCTACCTCCCCCACATTGCACAGTGTTTGAAAGGGCCTCATTTTGAAGACTGAAGGATCGGGAGGGTTTCCAGCAAGAGCAAAACAAGCAATTGCTCTTACCGTTGGATGAGAGTTGCAAAGGCCAGGTGAGCTCTTTGGGGTGGATTTATTTCTTCTGGCTGACGAGACTACTAGATAGAGGCTTTGCTGACAGTCAGTGTTTGCTTGGAAGAAGTGCCAGTTTACCTTGCCCTGCTGCGGGAGGAGTGTGAGTGTTGGGGCAAGGCAGAAGGCTCAGAGGAGGGTGGGAGTCTTCACCGCACCTTGAGGAACCATCTGTAGTGACGCTTCCTAACCATGCAAGTGAACATGGTATGAAGCTGCTCTGTATGTGTAGGTCATAGCTAAAAATAAACAGAAGGGAAACTGGTTTCTTAATCTTTAGGGTGTGTTTTTTGTTGGTGGTGCTGTCTTAAAGCAATAAAAACCAGCATTATTTCAGCTATATCCCAGCTTGCTGCTTGTTTGGAGGAGTGTAGGGGAGTGGTGGGAGGCAGTAAGACATTGCCACCTCTCCATGCAGAATGTGGGTCCCTGCAGGACCTCTCCCCTCAGTCAGAGAGCAAGGAATGAGCTCAGAACTTTGGGTGTGCTCGTACCCTACTCTTAGAAATGACTGCGCAAGGTGCATCTCACCTTGCTGATGCATCCCATTCAGCACCAGGATAATCTTATGGTGCTAAAAGCTGGGACTGGCAGCATTTGTCCCTGCTGTTTGGGAGAGGGAAAGTGGAGATGACCATCCTAAACCAAACCAATCCTCCTGAAGGGTGCTAAAGCAAACTAGTGGGACAGCCAAGCAGAACTGACTTTCTTGGTCCTGCAAGCCCTGGTGCTTAATGCTTTATGTTCTGGAGTGCCACCTGCTGGCACTTGATCTCTTTGCTCTCTTTTCTAGAGGCAGCTGCTCTAGAAGATGAGAGCTCAGACCAAAGAGCATGGCTGTTAGTAATAATAATAGTACTAATTATTTGTATT
This sequence comes from Aviceda cuculoides, assembly GCA_035590195.1. Lineage (NCBI taxonomy): Eukaryota > Metazoa > Chordata > Aves > Accipitriformes > Accipitridae > Aviceda > Aviceda cuculoides. Next base: position 12,388,946 of record JAVJGG010000030.1, on the reverse strand, counting down.
GATCATTACATTATTTTTTAAATTGTCATAGCACTTAAGGGCTCAGTTTATTGGCAAAGACCTCACTCTGGCAGGTGTTCTGCAAGCTCAGTGTGGAAGAAACTGGCAGAGGCTTCACTGGAGTGGTTTAAAGAATACAAAATTATTTTTCCAATTCATGCTGTTATTCAGAAAAATATGAAGTATTTTTTTTCTTTATGTCTTGATTTAGTAAAATATTTTGATCATTTCTGTGGTTGGCAAAAAACCAAAAGCAGTAATCATTAAAGTGAAAGACACCTGACAGCGAAGTAGCTTAAGCAAAAGTTAGGAAAACACTGACTCAACTCTAAAAAGTAACAATGATGTCAGTAAACTAAATAATTCTGAAAACCTTTTGGCTGGAAAGCAAGGGACGTTGTAGTTTGTGGCACAATGCAAATCTAGGTCCAGAGCTGACATTTTTTTCATCCTAGTTGAGAACTTGTTTTGGCAGTAGAAAAGGGGTATTTTTTGAATCTGTTTTATAACGTTGATTTTCTGTCTGTGGGCCAAATCCTCAACCGGCATAAGTCAGTGTGGTTCATTTGGCATTGGTTTGGTTGTGTGCATTGACGTTTCCAGTGTTCAGCGTACCACTGTAAGGCGCACAGATATAATACTATAACAAAAATGTAATAAAGACCTCAGAGGAGTGGAATCTGGTTGAATCCTGCATTGATACATAAAGGTGTGTGCATGCACACTGTGTCTTCTTAGATCATCTCTTCCAATGCAGCACTTTCTAGAGTAGCAACACAGACTTTTGGCCTTTTCTCCTTTCTTTTAGCAGTCCCTAAGGCATGTCTTTGGTTCCTAACTGCTATTCTGTGTGATGCTACATGGAACAGAATCATAGGATTGTTTAGGTTGGAAAAGACCTTTAAGATCATCGAGTTCAACTGTAAACCTAACACTGTTGAGTCCACCACTAAACCATGTCCCTAAGTGCCATGTCTACAATGTCTTTTACATACCTCCAGGGATGGTGACTCAACCACTTCCCTGGGCAGCCTGTTCCAATGCTTGGTAACCCTTTTGGTGAAGAAATTTTTCCTAATATCCAATCTAAACCTCCCCTGCCGCAACTTGGGGCCATTTCCTCTCATCCTATCTCCAGCCACCTGACAGAAGAGACCAGCACCCACCTCACTACAACCCCCCTTCAGG
>JAVJGG010000030.1:12375643-12387679 GCA_035590195.1 Aviceda cuculoides | reverse complement strand
CATCAGACTTGTGCTCCAGGCCCCTCACCAGCTTGGTTGCCCTTCTCTGGACACGCTCCAGCACCTCCATGTCTGTCTTGTAGTGAGGGGCCCAAAACTGAATACAGTATTTGAGGTGAAATACATGTTGGAAGTAAGTGGTGAAGCTTATCTGATATAAGTCTTCAAAAGCAATTAATGATTTTGGGATGCATTCTTGAGACCATTGGGATGAATGTGAGTTTTTTTAGAAAGCCCTGAACCACTTGCCCTTTCAAAGTAAGATCCTTTAGATCCTTAGCAAGAAACACCTGTAAAAGCCAGAAATGCTATCAACTGTGTAGTCCTCTTCATGATTCAATCACATCCTGGAACATGACTTGTCTGTTGAAAATGCCCCACGTTGTGATTTTCTTTTTTTTTTAAGCCAACAACCAAAAAATGCTGAATAACAATCTGTGAAAACATGCTGCTGTGAAAACTGCTGCTGATAGTTGGAGTGTATTTATCTCATTTGCTCTTGCTAGACTGGGAAAGAAGAAGAACTCATGTTGTGTTGATACACTTGAGCATTCCACATTCAGCAGTAGAGCGATGTAAGAGATAATTCTGGCTCACTCAGTGGCTGACCATGTCAGAAGAAAAATTACTCCAGAGTCAGTACAAAAAGCTTTGTTTGCCCTTTGTATTACCTTTTTATAAATTTATTCTTCTGAAAGAAAATAGTCAAATTGAAATGAAAGTTGAAATGAGCTGACATTTTAATGGAAACTACCATTTTTGCCTAAGGAGAAAGTATTTGCTTAATTTGATCTGAAACTGCCAATGAATTTCTTCACCTCAAAACTACATTTCGTTAGTTAGCTCTAACTCGCATGCAGAAATTATGAGACTGGCTTGCAAGACAGAGACTGAAGTTTAGGGGTTCTACCTAACTGAGATTTGGGGCTTCTGAAGTTCATGTTCTCAGGCTTCTCTTTAGAAAAACAGGGCTAGCAGCTTTCTTTTTACTAAGTACCGAATTGATTGTCCATAATCCTGTGAGCCTAGGACTCACCGTGGCCGTATACTATCAGGATTGTGATTAAGTCTTGAGAGTTAGCAATATTATGCAAGTTATCTTTTCTAAGTTTGTTCTGCTGTTACATTGCAAGGACTGCAGATCTAGGCCCAAAATTAGGAGGTAAAGCAGTTTGCTTCATTTTGGTTGTTTTGCTCTAATGTAGCGTAACACAGTCTTTTCTGAGCATTTGCACTCCTTCATACAGCAAAAATGCTGTATACTGTTAGTTAAGTGCTGCCAAATGGAGGGTATCTTCACACCAGGATGTTTCAAAAACAGCCAGACTTTGACTGGCACAAGTATGATGGGTGATGTCTGGCCCAAACTTTGAAACTCACTGTAAAGAATGAAATACAACCTGACAAAGCTTGGCAGGTCTAATTGATAAATGTCTTGCAGCTACAGAAGGTGAGTGGCTCTAGGAATTGAATACCATCTCTGAAGGAAAGCAACTGTAGATTTCACGTAATACGGGCAAGAACAGTTTATCTTCCTGTGCCTGAGCATTTGAGCAGCCAATTGCCAGTCCCCATCACAGCATGGCTGCCGGAGCAGAGAGGCGAGAAGCTCTGCAGCTTGGAGCTTAGTTTCCCAGAACTGTAATTTATCTCAGCCCACTGGAGAAGTTTGTGGTGGTGCTAACCTGAGTTATGGTTGTCACCCTCGAGAACACCACGTTGCTTAGCTGCAAGACTATTTTTGTCTGCAAATGGTGCTGGTTCATGTGAGGGAGAGACTCGATGCAAATCCCCTCACTCTGTTCTAGGCTTCATCCTAGAAGTCCACCCATGGGAGTCGTCTTGTTTCTCTCGTGGGCATGCCTGTGTGTGTCCGTGGGCATGAAGCAGAGAGACGAGAGCCTTTCCTGGTGTCAGTTTGTTGTCTCACCACTAGTCTGAAATTTTCCCTGGTGGTCCTGGGACTTCGAGTCATGATGTGGAGCTGGTTGGGTTAGTTGATGTGCAGCCAACTGGTTTAGTTGCAGCTGTTTTGGGAAGGTTGTGTTGTGTTTCCTCAGGTTGCACATTTTCAGGATGGCGCAGGGGGAGCAAAGGCATCTGCACTTAGAGATTACCTTGATCTGCCTGTGGTTGCTGACACTGGGTTCTGTACTGATTGTGTTGATGGATAGTGTGTTAAGTATGTAAATGTGCAACTGACCTCAAGAGCATGTGTCATCCCATTAACTTCTGTGGCTAATGTCAGGCCATGCACTTCATAACTTGTATGAACTCTCCTTCTGGAATGTTTATAGTCATGGGTAGAAATGTGTAGTTTGGAAAAGTATTGGAAGAAAATATTTATCTGGTATAGCCTGCTAAATCTCTTTTGGAGGATTTTACTGATGTAAAGACAGGGAGAGAAATCACAAAATAGGAAATCATAAATATGTATGCGGTTCAGGCTTGGTCTAACTCTGCTTGTGATCCGTAAGTGCAGTGAGAGTTGGACTGTTCCCAAGATTCAGGAAGTGAGGGTGATATTAGTATTACTAGCTGCCAGAAGTGTTACAGGGTGAATGATTAGTTTCCAATAAGAAAGGAGCTTTTGGATTGGTTCCAGTTCCTTTTGGTGTAGTCTGCAAACCAGAATGACCAGTGCCGTGACCTGGTGTGGCTGTAGCACTTATCAGAGACCAAAAATGCATGAAGATCACGATTTGTCTGCATTAGGAAATGACATAGCAGTTGACCTTGAGGAGGCATATTAGTTGGCTATCTTCCACTCTCTTGTGAAGATAAGCTCTTGGAAGTGGTTCTATCTATGTTAGGACATCTGTTACACCTTTTCTTCTGATAAATAGGGGGCTTGACTCCCTTGTGCTGCCCACTTAGCAGATTTCAGGAGAAAGGTAAAAAGATGAAAAAAGCTCCTCCTGTCCCATCTAATCTCCTTCAATCCTTATTCTACCTCTTTACAGTCCATGAAAGAAGAGAATTTCCTTATTGTTGTGTGGCTTCTAATATTTTCCAATTTCTTAATCCCATCTATTTCAATGTAAAAAGGATGTATTATTTTGATTCCCCTAGGTCTGTTGTGCTTTTTTTCCCTTTTTCTGAAGCAAAACAAGAAACAACCCCTCCTCCCCACATGCAAACAAAACAAACCCCAAACCATCCCAGCCCTTGAGAGCAGGCCTGTGAAGGTAGCTGTTGAGTGATGTGGGTCGCAGAATCACGTCCTCAGGAAGGCGCGCTGGGTGAATGCAGAGAGCGCAGGGCATGTTAAGCAGGCCGGGGTGTACGAGGTGGGAGTGCAGAGCAGCGTTGCAACAATTAAAACTCTCATTTGAAGGACTTCTGTTTCCTGAGGTAAGTGTGAAATTGAGTTTTCAGTTTTTGCATTGTATAGGCAGTGTATGAACGTGTGAGTATCAATTCCTTTCTTGCCTCCTGTGTTTGGGCCCATAGGCAGGTAGATTTTGACTTAGTTTTATCAAAACCCACTCAATGACCTCAAGAGAGCTGTAGCACTCTCTCCTGTAATTAAAGACTGGTGCCTTAATACACTAATTCAAGCTGATTCCCACTCAATCACCCGCTGACCTGTATCAGTGAGAAACATCTGCATTTGAGCTTTATTTAAAATTACTTCCTTTTTTTGAATAGTGTATTTTGTAAGTTTAATACCAAATCCTCAGGGGAGGAAAGGAAGATCTTTTAATTAAGTTTCTCTTCAGGTATCAGGCCAATTCTATCAATGGCAGATGAAGCATAAAGCTCTAATGGGAGAGCAAAATTTGTCATTTAAGTGATCAGGTGCTTCATGCTTCTCTCTCTCAGCATTTTGAATGCCACAGAATTCTGTCACGTTGCCATAAATGAAAATCTCTTAGAAAGAAGATGTTGCATTGCATTTAAAAGCTGTTACTGAGAGCAAGTTTAACACCCATAGCTCCTCCTGTAAGGTTGTGGGATTTTGGCCTTGATGACTTAACTTGTGACCTCACTTAAAGTTAGGGAAGCAACTTCTAAATCTGTCTGCAAGCGACCTAACCACCTGCTCCTTATGTCCTGGTGATAAATAACTGAATAAAATACTGGTGCTGCTTTTATTCAGGGGATGAGGGGTAGTTTTCTTTTCACGCCATCCCTCCTACTCCCATTCCTCTTGATGTCAGTTTGAATGGCAAATGGCGCTCTCACTTGGTAGTGGAAAAACCTGGCTTTCAGTTCGTCTCACCCTGGGGTTTAGGAGTGAGTCAGGCATAATTAAGAGCAGCCAACAAAACTGAAGAAGTGCTAATGGCCCTGCAAGTGTTGTGCTCAGAGTGGGCTGTAAAAATGAGCACCATCCCTTGGGATGCTTTGAATGCTGGAGATATTGTTTATTTGCAAATTAGGGGGAACCTTTTAATATCCCGTGCTGGGAAGTGTTCAGATTTGGGATGTCTTAGGACCACAGTCATGTCTGTCATCCTGTCAGTGCACCCCTCGTGCAGGAAGAGAAAGGCCAGGACCTAGGGACAGCAGAATTGGTGAGGAGTACCTCCACACTCCTTCTGGCAGGGCAGAGCTGCACCTGGGGGACCCCTGCTCTGTCAGGCTGGAGGGAGCCTGGGAGATTTAGGGAACCGTAGCTCTGGGGCAGCTTGACAAGTGACCTTGTAAAAAACCTGCAGACATGTCAGAGTTGGGCTGGTGAGGAGCAGGTTGGGCTTCCACCGCCTGGGCTCCAGGACCACCTTCATGGAGGGCTGCCGAGGGGCTGGGTGGCAGGAAAGCTGTCTGCTTTCTGTCTCTGCCTGTCTGAAATGGGCATATTTCTGGGGAGTATTTTGATGTTGATATCTGAAATATTTTGATATTTCAGATAGTGTTTCACACTGGTAAAGCACCTCGTGTGAAACTGTCTGATGAGAGTAGCTGTACTGTTTTGACTCAGCAGTAAGAAACTGTACTCGTCGTTTGCTGACCTGGCATGTTGCAGGTGATTAGTAGTGTTTGCTGTTGGAACAAAGTGCAGCTTATCCTGGTCATATTTGACCAAAATAAGGTCTTTGGAGCCAGGGAATGTGGACGTGTCAAAGTTTGCAGATAAAAGGAGGGAGCAGCGCAGCTGGCAACGTGAGATGGAACAACGAGCAGCATGTGAGTCTTTCTCTGCTTTCTATAAACACCAAAGGTTGTTTTCATCTGATCTGTTTTTGCTCCGAAACCATAAACTTCTACATTTAGTTATGTTCCTGTGGGTGACCTTTCTGCCTCTGTCTCCTGCTGTGAGGGCTGGCTGCTGACAATTTCTAAGGTAAATGCTGTGGGATGATACCTTGCAACTAGGTGCCTTTTTCGTGATCCACCTCTGATTGCTCAGTTGCCAGAGAGGCAGGACAACTGCTGTCCTGTTTGATCTGTGCTGTTGAGATCATCCAGAGCAGATTCTCTCTCCCATCAGCATGGATCCCCTGGCACTGGTTCATAGGATGTTGTAGGCTCATATATCATGGTTTCACTCAGCTTTATTTTTTGTGGCTTTATGCATCCAGGAGTGTGTATACCTGATTCTCATTTTGGTAAGGGCTGGACTAAAGCTAAAGGAACAGTGCCAGCTTGCACTGGCTAAGGATTTGGCCAGATTAAAACACTTTTATTCTGCAATATTTCTGTGCAATTGTGAATAACTAAATGGAAAGGATGATAGGTGTAGGCTGCTTGGCTTAGAGGAAGGTGCCTGGGAAATAGGTAATTCTGGACAGCAGAATGGATTAACATTGCCATCTTATTGTTAGCTTTATGTCCCTTAAAATGCCTATGGTCTCTCAGTGGTAATCTACATGGCGGATGAACTGTGTCTGTGGCGATACTTTAACTTCTGGATCACAGGCTCTCATGATTTTCATGGCCTGTGGAAAAGCTAGTATGTTCAATGAAAGCCACCAAAAAAATCTCAGGCATACCATGGAGATGCTGCCAGCTGGAAAAGATGAGGATAAATGGGTGGGTTTCTGAGCTTTGTTGATTCTCGGTTGCAAAAAAGAATCTGTCCAGAATCTGTCATCTCTGCTCGGTGGCTCATGAGGTGAAAAGTGGAGCTGTGATGAAGTTGTCCAGGAGCTTTGAGGCAATCTGGGTGGTGCTTGCATGACCTTGGACCAACTGCTTCGTCTCTCAGCACTTCTTTTTTTAGCTGATGAAAGGTTATAATGATGATAATACTTCTCTCTTAACAAGGGTGTTGTGATGAATAAATTAATTAATCGTTGTGCTGTTCTCAGTTACTATGGTAATTAGTGCTACAGAACAGCCTAAAAATAAATAGGATCATTTAGTGAAGGATATTCAGGGGAAATCAGGTAGTACATCCTGGGCATTTGCAACAGCCCCAATGTGTTTTGTCCAAACATGAATGTGTTGAAAACATACACAAATGCTGAATTTTGTAGCAGAAATGCTTCCAAATATTAAATACGTTCCTTCTTCCTCACTATGAGTTTGAAGTGACTCTAGCACACGTTTCCATCCATATCTGTGGGCAGATGATTCTTGCAATTAGTTCCCCTATTGAGAACAGCACTCCCTGCCCCCCCTCCCCCCATCTCTTTCCAGCCTAAGGGCACCTGAAATGAATGGATCTTTCTTCATCATAAATCATACATACTCAGTAATACTGTCAAAGAATTCTTAATGTGTTTGGGGAGTTTACGTAATGAACCTTCCCTGAGAAAGGTGAAGTATCGTCAATGCACTACCTTGCTGAAAGTCTGTTATTAACCTTGCCATATAGCAAGTAGAGCATGCCTAAATATGTGCATAAGTCTGTGCAAAGTTTTTGAGGCTTTCTTTCAGTGATCAGCTAACTACATCAGCATGCCCCGAAGCCAGTCTTTAAAAATGTGATGTGATGTTTAATCTTCTGTGAATTGTATTAGATTCCACAGGCATCATTAAAGTATATTTTTGGGGCTTTCAAGTTAATATAATTTTGGGCCCTAATAAGTTAGGAAGTATGTGTGAAGATAGTTCTGACTTCTGCAGTGGAGGCAGCACCCCCTAAGGCTGTGCTTTCCATTGCTTACTATCACTGGGGCTGGCCTTATGTAGAAAAAATAGGTAAGTGTTTGCCATTACTCTGTTCTCTGACTTGTTGTCCAACTCCGGTCATGGATGTTCAATGTCTTTCTTTGCACTGGGTTCCAAAAATAGCTGTCTTTTCTGACCTGGCCAGTTGGGGACCACTTTATAATAGGGTTTGTGCAGAGCTTTCTCTGCAGCAAACCTGTGCTTTCTTCTTTCCTCACTGTCTGTAGCTGTGCTATACTAGCTGCAGCAACCTTCATCTGTTCACCTCCTGCAGCACCTCCCTACGTTGTGCTGGGAAGCTACGAATTGCAAGAGAGCAGCAAATGCCCCTTCTCCCTTCTCGGGGAGTAGGGAGCTGATGCCTTGGCACTCTTGACCTCCTTCTCACCCAAAAAAAAAGAGAGCTTGGGGCTCTGCTGCAGCCACCGACAGGGTACTGGCAGAGCAGATAGCATGACTGACAAACAGCTGAAATACCTGTTTTGTTCTCCAGACTTTTATTGCATGAGTCATGCAGTCATTTCTCAAATCTTAAAAACTCTTGGCTCGTGCAGAGGATAGCCCAAATCTGCAAGGAGGACCTTTGTGCCGTGCTCTCAGCCACCTGGCTGTACTTTGATCTTCTGCTACAAGGGTCATCAGCATTGCAGGTTCCTCCCTGGGTCTCTCTAACTGCTTGTGAATCTCATCTCGCCAGCCAGCGGCAGCCCTGTGGATGTTGGGCAGACCCGCAGCAAGGAGAAGAGGGTGCAGGGGAGGCAGAGAGGTCTCGCGATGCTTCTTTGCAAGGCCTGTCTCTTCTCGCTTCCTTTGCTCCTGCTGCACCTTTCTGACATTTGAGTTTTGGAGCTTGTGGATTTTCATACCTGGTTAGTTTCTATTTATGTTACTAGTTAGCTCTCAGCCCTGAAGAGTTTCTAGTTGCTGTCAGGTTTGTGCCAGGCAGAGTCACTACTCACAGTTGCAGTTGCCTCTGTCTGTCTGTATGGTTTCACTGTCATAATCCCCAGCCCTCCCTTCCACATGCTTGCTCCTATCCACACATACAAATGCACTGTCTCTCTTGTGGAAACCTACAGATATACCTGACATTCTTTTCTGATCCACCCCCCCATTTTCCTGTCAACGGTCCCCTCGCTCCCCTTGGGCGTCCCTGGGTGATGAGAGCAAATAATGACAAAACGATGTTTTTGGCTGATGCTTGATATCAGCTGTGCCCTCACGTGCAGGCTGGCTGCCTCTTTGTCTTTGTGCTCGAAGTGTTGGTCTTTGTGCTTGAAGTGCCGAGAAATGTCCAGTCTGAGTAAGCTTTGAGCAAGGTGTTCTCCTGTGGTGGCTCAGTACCGCCAACTGGTATGGGGGTGCATTGAGCACAAACTAGAGAGTTCGGTCCCCTGTCCAAGAGGAGGTCTGCTGCAGTGTTAAATCTTGGCATAGTTATTAAAGTGAAGTGGTAGAAGAGTACTGAGGCGCTCCCATGGCTTTTTCCTTCCTAACTCTGTACTACAAAATGAATCAAGTAGATATTATGCAGTTTAATTCTGACCGTAGATGGTGGCTTGACTTTCTTTTATGCCCAAACTGAGCTGCGGCAGAGTGCAGGATGGTTGTGGGGCTTTTAATATGGTTGGAAATGAAGTTACGTTGCACCCATGAAGCTACCCATGTCCAACCTTTGAACAAGGCAGTGTCAGCAAAGGCCAAGGGGCTTAGATGGCTGTGGCTACTCTTTAACTTGTCTTTAGACATATTCTGAAGGAATCGTACTAACCTCTCTGCTTACCAGTTGTTACCACTGATCTGTCAAAATACACCTCTGATCATTATTTGAGACATTTTGGGAAAGTAAGAAATGTCATAATTTGGGATATATGCACAATGCAACCTTGTTACTCGAAATACTGTTTATAGTTGTTCTTTTGGGGGGAGGGGGGGGCAAGGAAAGGAAAAAAGTGTAACTTCAAGACACTGTGACTGTTTCCTTGATTCAGCACCAGGTCAAAATGGGGTTGTCACTATATTTACGGCTTCTGCAAATATATTCACACATACCTGAACAATGTGTGCATGAAGGTGGTAGGCCCTATCTTAACCTTTCAATTTGGCTCCATTCTTGTCTTTTTTCGTCCTATAGATTGCACTAATGCTTTAAAACTTTGACCTCCTGGAGAATTGCTTCGCAGCATTACTTGGCATTAAAACCAGCCAAGATCTTCTTGTTGGGATGGATTTTCTTCTTTTTCCTTAGGATGCGTTTGCCTGAAGGTGACTTTTGTCTTATTCATCACTTCCAAATACCTCATCTCATTCTCTCCTAGCACTGATGTTCTAATGTAAGGATGTCACTGGGACAGGGATGAGGGGCTTGACAGTGCATGAGCGTATGACTCCTGGACAAGGATATGCAGTCAGAAAAATGATCTTGATCCCAATCACATTCATGTCAATAGAAACTGGTTTACCTTTAGCACTGTAAGAGGAGAGAGATGGTTGTAGATGACAGCTAAATGAGGTCAGAGAACTTCACCAGTCAGTTCACTGACATCCAAATTGTGGAGGGCAAAACTTCTATAGGAAGATACTGATTTACATCTACAGGAGTACTTCCACTCTGTTTTTAAACATAAGCCTTATGTTCTGAATTTCCTGGCATTTGGGCTTTTTCTCATAATAACACTTGCAGTATTGTTATACCTGGCTTTTTTTGATAGATTTGCAGATACAGCAGATCAGAGTTGCGTCTTGTAATGTCTGAGCTCAAGTTTGGCTTGAGCAGTGTGTAACTGCGAAGATTTTGTATGAATACTTCTGTGCAAAATATAAAACTGTTGGGTTGCTTGTGTCTGAAAATTGGATCTTATGGCTTCAGTGATTCCTTCCTGAGTTCCTGTAACTAATTTCTAATCTGGCCTTTGTCTCTTAATGTTTTTCAGCTGGGAATTGCCTAGCACTGTGGATAGCTCTCTTCCATTTTTGTCTCTCAGCTGCACGCTAGTATTTTAACGACCCTTTCTGACAGTCTTTCTTTGTGCCTGCCTGTACCGTAGGGATGTGGAGATAGTAACAGGAAGGAGAGGATAAAGAAGATAAAACTTCTACTCATTTTCTTCCACTTCCCTCGGTGTGGCCTGCACATAGGTGGTGAATGCACAGCCCTTCCTGCGGCGGTGTTAGGCTCCCTCTGCACGCAGTGTATCTGTTAACGCCATGTGTAATATGTGCCAGTGCAGAGCAGGCGTTGCACGGACCCGTGCTGCCTTCGTGCTGGCTGGGGTCTCTCCCAGCGGTGGTCTCTGCCGCATTCAGGCAAAGCATCCCGAAAGTGCCGTTCGGGCGGCTGGCACGTGCCGTTTCCCACTGCAGCCGTTGCGCACGTTTCACAAGCTCCTGCCTTCAAAACTGCAGCCCCTGCTGCCTCCTGAGTCAGGATTGTCAGTGCATGTTTGTTGAAGCGCCTTGTGAGCCAAAATACGCTGCTGTTACAAAATCAGCAGCCAGGCTGGTTCTGCCAATGTTGGTGATATCGGTCGTTAGCATCTGAAGAGGTGACGTGTATTTTGTTTTCCCTGTTCAAATATGGGTAACTGTCAGAAGCAGGATATGGGACAGTGTGGTCCAGAGGGCTGTCCTGCATTGCAAACCCCACGTCTATGCCTGCCTTCTCTTCTTGAACTACATTGTTTCTGTTTTACTGATGTTGCCCATCGATTAGCATGTTGGAACCTAGTTGGTATGATCCAGAGAGAAGAGCAAGAAATAATTGTATGGAAAGGAAGAAGTCCTCTGACAGCTGTGGTCCTCAGGTGTTAACTCCATTTTGGGCATAACATTGCAATAAGAGAAGAACAAAGGTCACCATGCAGATATTTTGGGTTTTCTTTTTTGTGTTCTCTGGATGCAAATTCAGGCTGATACTTCTTTAAATACAGCAAGGAAGGCAATGTAAAAGGTTGTAAAAATGTCACCCCTTCGTTTTTATCATGTGTTGGAGTGACCAAAATCAAAGCTAAGCAACTCACTGTGAAAGTAAACACAGCCGCCTTTTTTTGCAGAGCTATAAGAAATAAGTGGGGAAATACAAAGAATCCCTTTATAATGAATAGTTTAAAACAAGGTTAGTAACAATTTGCCTTTAATTCAGTGCATTAACAGATTGTTCTCTGTGGCATTCTGTGGTCCTGGGTCTAAACAGAGCCTTTTGTCTCGGGTGAAGTTTTCATCGGTGAGAAGGTTTATGTTTCAGAGGGCCATGTTCAACAAGCTGCTCATGTAACCAGGCAAACAGTTAATTTGACTGAAAACAGTGCCATTCCTTTTCGTTGTGTGCAAATGTGGGTGTTTCAGTACAGTTACTTGGCTGCTCATTCGTGCACAAGTGTAAGTTCAGGAGCCTGTGGAAATGCATCCGTTTAAAAATATTTTTTCTTTCCCCCACCTTTCATGCAGACTTAGCGGTTGAGCCAAATAGCTAAAAATCCTCAAGGGTTTAAAGGATTAGACGAGAACAATTGTTAAGGTGCAGGAAGGGCTGAAAAGTCCTGAAAATATGACAGGAGGTAGATGCCGAAGGACCTGCTTAGTGAACTACAGTCTCCCCTGTTATGGGTATAAATATAACTGCGAGTGGTGGACTGGTGGGTTGGTCGGGATTTTAAAGCTGGGGAAAAAAAAAGGGCGGGGGGGAGATCTAGTGATGGCTGACCTGAAGGTTTGCCGCTGGGCCGTTTGGTGAAGCCAGTGGGAAGATGCTTTCTTGTTAAGGGTTGCAAATTTGTTTCTCCCGCCAGTTGACAAAGTCAGCACTGGTTTTCATGCCCCCTTAGCTGGACTCTTTTGTTCCCAGTGCCTCCTGTACGTAACCTTTTCCTTCGCATTCTTCTGTTTGTCTCAGGTACTGAAAGGGTCAGGCCGGGGGTTTTCCTGTGCTCTCCATAGCTGCCGCCCAGCGCTGCCCTGAGGAGAAGCGGCGGGAAG
>JAVJGG010000030.1:12352355-12375543 GCA_035590195.1 Aviceda cuculoides | reverse complement strand
GCGGGTGCTGCCCTGAGGAGAAGCGGCGGGAAGGCGGGTGCTGCCCTGAGGAGAAGCGGCGGGAAGGCGGGTGCTGCCCTGAGGAGAAGCGGCGGGAAGGCGGGTGCTGCGCTGAGGAGAAGCGGCGGGAAGGCGGGTGCTGCCCCTTGGCTGCGGGGCGCTGGGGTGAGGCTCGTTGCGAGGCCTGCCCTGCCTCCCTGTGCCCGCCGCCATGGAGACCCTGTCCCAAGACTCTCTGCTGGAGTGCCAGATTTGCTTCAACTACTACAGCCCCCGCCGGCGGCCCAAGCTGCTGGACTGCAAGCACACCTGCTGCTCCGTGTGCCTGCAGCAGATGAGGACCAGCCAGAAGGACCTGCGTTGCCCCTGGTGCCGCGGGATCACCAAGCTGCCACCGGGGTACTCTGTGTCACAGCTGCCCGATGACCCCGAGGTGATCGCCGTCATCGCAATCCCCCACACCTCGGAGCACACCCCCGTCTTCATCAAACTCCCCAGCAATGGGTGCTACATGCTGCCCTTGCCCCTCTCCAAGGAGAGGGCGCTACTGCCGGGAGACATTGGCTGCCGCCTTCTGCCCGGCGGCCAGCAGAAGTCCTTGGCGGTGGTGACGATCCCGGCGGAGCAGCAGCCGCTGCAGGGTGGCCTTCCCACTGAGGGGGGAGGAGAGGAGCCGGACCGGAGAGGCGTTGTGAAGAGCTCCACTTGGTCAGGGGTTTGCACTGTGATCCTGGTGGCCTGCGTCCTGGTCTTTCTCCTGGGCATCGTCCTCCACAACATGTCATGCATTTCCAAGCGCTTCACGGTGATCTCCTGCGGCTGAGGCGGGGAGGGGGGCGTGCTCCCCCGGGGGTTGGGTTGGGTCGGTGGTGGTGGTGGTGGTGGTGGTGGTGGTTTCGAGCGAGACAATTCACCACAGCTTTGCCCAATGACTGCAGAATGCCGTGCGCCGGGGCAGCGGTGCACCGGCCCGGCTGCGGCCCCCGGCGGTGCAGCATCAGGCCTCTCAGCAGCGTGCGGAGAAAATCACGTCCCGTGTCTGGCAGCAACAGCACTGAGGAGGACTGCATGTCTCACCATAATCATTTATCAAAGGGACTGCAACTTACAGTGATTTTTTTTTTATCGTGTTATGAGATTAACGGCATCTATGTAGCTGGTTATACTGTAAAGTATATGGTATGAGCTCTTCTGTAAGCACAGTAGATTAAAATCAAAACTGCTCCATGTAGAATTAAAGGAGAATTGGCTGCGACTCTGTACAAGGCGTTCAATACCAGTCCACACGTGTTATTTTTTAATGGGGGGAGGGAGGGAGACTTGTAAAACCAAGGAATCGTTTAGCTGGTAAGGCATTTTATATGTTTTAAACTGCACATTAATTAAACCAAGTTAGGGAGTTGTACAGTAGTTTTTAAAAGGAAACGTTTTACAAGCAATCATTTCATTCCATGGTGTGTGGTTTTTGCCTCTCTGTTTTTCCCCATTTTTTTTTTCAACTACAGAGAAGTGGCACTTCCAGCATCTTTTATTTGAAGGAGCTTCCAAGCAGGGAAGCAAAGTGGGCTAGGAGGAATACCTAAAAATGCAGCCAATATACTTCTGCCTAACTGGCTTCACACAAAGGATGGCTTTGAGTGGTAAACATGGGACATACTGTTTTACTTCCAATCTGGCAGCAGGGCTTCCTGACGACCTGGCCTTCATAGCCATTAGTGAAGAAATGGGTCATGAGAAGTCCAAGGACTCCTTCTGCAAGGATGTCATAGCAAATTATTCTGCTTTTTCTTTTTCTAGAGGTTGGGTTTTCTTAATTGTTTTTAAAGAATTTAGCCTATTTTGCCTCCCTCTTTCCTAGGAGATGCAACTGTGCACCCATGGATGGTGTGACAGAGGAGTTGCTCTAAGGAAGCCTCACCATCCCAGCTGAGACCAAGGACCCTTATATGCAATCATCTAGTAAGAGGCAGTGACATAGCTGGGAGGAGCACGCAGGCCAACCTAACCCTCTACTGGGTGGGCTACCCCTCCTAAACCACTGTGGCTGTCCTGGTGTCAGAATGTCTGGGTGAGCATAATGGAGCATTTACCCACAATTCAGTCTTATAAATGTTAGTGTTCGTAAGGACAGATTTGAAAAAAAACCCAACCAAAACACAGGAAGTGTCTCCCTCCACCTGTGAGTGTCGTGAAACCCCAGCCATTTGCGGTTCACTTTTTGGAAAGAGCCAAGTTCCTGAACCTTCACTGCAGTAGCGCCTTGCTCTAAGCAGTCCCACTAGCGCTAGTAGTACTGCTCATAAGTAAAATAGAGCTCAGTGTGAATTTGGGTGTTTGGCAAGTCTCAAAGCTGAAATTTGTGTGGGTTTAGGGATTGAATCAAGGGGCACGTGACAGACCTTTAAGAAGACAGAAAAATCTGGTGATTTGCACCGCTTCTTTTTGCAAGTACAAAGCGTAACCTCCCTGAAGTGTGACCTCTTGTTGTCTATCTACTGCTCTTTCTAATAATTAATTAGAGATTGCTCAATGCCATATTATACCACCAGAGAACATAATTTTGACTATGCAGTGCCCAAGTTGGCCCTGTAGACGTCGGTGGTTTTCTGGTTATGTCACAAAATCCAGATGCTGGTTCACAATAAACATTCACAGCTAGGACTTCTGTCAGGAACATACCTCTAACTTTGTGCTGGATTTCTTCCCTTCCTTGTTCACAAACCACCATTTTCTTCCTTGATTCCTGTTAGCTGAAGAATAGCATATATGGTGCTTAATTGTTATGGTGTGTGTTGGGTCATGTATGGAGAGGAAACATTGTGCTGATTTTTATCTACTGTCATATGTATGCATAGCACAGCAAAAAAAAAAAAAATCCTCAGATTACACATTCAATGCCTTTTTTGTGCAAGGCCCGTGTGCAGTATGCCTTGAACCTGGCTTGAATGTTGTAATTAAACGGACACCTCTCCGCAGCATGTTTAATTTGGTTGCAGTAGGGAACAGCAGGTATTCCAAAATGTGTCTTGTGAACGTGCTAATCTCTTGTTGCCAGTAGGTAGCCAGATTTCCACCGACATCCATGCTATGCTGCTTATTGTGTAAAGGAAAGCCAGTTCACAAAAAAATCTTGCCTTTATAAGACTCTTGAGGAAGTGACCAGATACAGGACTCGACCCTCTACTGCCTTATCCCCTGTAGCAATTGCTGGGTGTACCTGGAGTTTCTAGCATAGCTGGAAGATGCTCCGAGAGCAGCGCTGATGCGTTTTGCACCAGCTTCTGCATGTGTTTATCAGAGTTGTCAATGACTGCACGAAAACGCAAGGCAGTCAAAGAGCAGGTCCTGGAGATACAGTGCTGGCAACGATAACCTCCTTCCAGCTGTACCTGCCTGAGTGAAGCTCTTGAGGCCAGGGTTTCTCTGGCATTGCAAAGAACAGCTGTCTTGAAAACCACCCTCTTCATCCCCACATGGAGAGTGCAGTATGAAAGAGAAATCAGAAATTAGGTTAAAATACCACACTGCATAACACATTGTGCAACAGGCAGACCTGGAGTTTATCCGGTATTAATGACGTAAGTATTATATTAGCAGAATACCATCCTGTATTACGTAACACAGTACATTGTTTCATTAATATGAATTTCGTGTACTTTTCGTGCCTGCTCAAATGCATGTTTGACCTAATTTCTGATCCAGACATTTGTCTGCTCACAGCCTTGTGTAAGAGCAATAAGTAAAACCTCAAGATTTTTGCCTGCGTGTGCGCGCACGGTGTGTACGTTCATTCCTTTTTATAAATAAGAGTTCTGGAGATGTTTTTTGTTCTGGCTTTAGACCTTGACTATCATTTTAAATTTGCAGCTGCCATATCATGTTGGATCACCTAGCTTTTTGCTGACTTGTGTAGAAGTGAACTAAATAGTTTGGTGTAATGTACAGTGTTAAAATGTTTCTCAAGTATGTCGATAGTCATACCGCTTTAAAAATGCAGTGCAGTCTGTCACATTCCTTGGTCCAGTACCTGTCATTAAAAAGTGATTCTACTATATACACCTTTAACTTTTTTTTTTTTTAAACTTAATTTTTTTTAAAACCAGCCTTGTCTTTGTAATTTTTCTTTATGGGGAAACACATTTGGACTTGTGTCAAAATCATCAGGTTCTGGGCTAATTTTTGTTCTCTGGTGTCCAGTAAGAAATCACTGCCCAGTTCCACCAAAAAAAAGAAGGAAACTTACTGTGACACAGTACTGTTTGAGCAATCCAAATTTATGCTAAAATGTGGGTAATTACTCAAGCACCTGCATTTTTAGAGCAAATTAGTCTGTATGAATGTGTATTTATTTGCTTGTTTAATGGGAAGGATGTGTGTGTTGGGGTCCAGCTTTGTTTTTTTTTCCTGGAGGGTCCCAACTTCCATTTTTGGCTTGTGCTTTCCTGGCAAACGGACTTTAGGGTTCACTCTGTGAAATTTTGTTTAGTGAATTTTAAAAATTCAAAATATGCAATTTTGGTATGCAGGATTTTTTTAGGAAATTGTGTGTTCAGCGATTGTTCATGCTTAACCAAGATGTAAAGGAGCCTGGATGTTTTGTAAACATGGAGCAATCATGAGTCCAAAGTTTCATCTTTATTAATGAAGCTCAGTCTGAATAAAACATTAGCAGGAAAAGAATGATATCAAGTAAATTATGGTACCTCTGTTACTTTGCGATCAAAGAAGAGCATCGAAGGGAATTTGGCAGAATGGCTCTGTATTTTACGAGGGGGTGGCTGAAATTTGTCTCTCAGCTTTTTAAGGCAAAGTGTTAAGTGTGGGTTGTGGTAAATAATAAAAAGGTTGTTCACGTTTTAATTACCTTGGAATACAGAATTATAGCGGATGACTACTGAGCTACACAACATTTTTTGTTTTCTTTTTTGTTTGAATCAGATGACTTAAAAGTTTTAAGTAAACTTTTTGCTTATGGAAGTGAGGGATTATTGGCCTTGACTTAAACATATATTGTACAGACTGGCACGCTGCCTTCCCCTTCCCCTTGACCCCCCCCTTCCCAGTCCCATTTTTATTGCTGGAGCCCTGGGCAGCCAACCTTTCCAATACTGCAAATGCTCTTCTGGAGTAGAGATGGCTGACATTGCACTGGTTTTGTTACATTCACAACAGGGCTAAACCAAACCCAAACAATTCGTACATGATTTGAGCTCTTCTGTAGGTGTCCCAGTATCAAAGCCCCAGGCACCAGTCTACTGTGTAAACTGGTCCAAGCCTCTGTATTCCCTGGATCTTTTCACAGCATTGCCACGTATCGGAGCGTGTTGCCTCCTCTCAGTCATAGAAAGGGGCTGTACCCACCATCCACAGCTAAACGACCCCAGGGAACATGGCCTGCTGGCATGAGACACTTGTGTGAGTACTGCAGGAGATACTCGCATGTCAAGTGAACACATCTCGAGTAAATGTTGGTATTGAAATGCTTCCTTATCCTAGTTGCGCAGAAAGCGTGGCTTGAGATTTGTTTTTTCCAAACTTTTTCTATGGGCAAATTGGAGGGTGGAGGGAGGGAAGAAAGTACCTGGCAGCAAATGAGTCCCAGCTTCATCTGGGAGGCTGTTGGAGGATCTGCTGGCCCTGAAGGCAAAGGTTTTTGTTTAAGAGCTTCAGTAGGACAAGTTTGTCTGGAAATGCTGCAATGGATTTACAGCGTGTTAGTGACCTTTCCGGTGCTGTACACTGTCCATAGGCCTGACAGCTGGGGCTGTTGTGTTCTTTCTCTTTGTCACTTTACCTCTTGCATGCTCATGTCAACCAGCAAAGCTGCTTGCTTCATCCTCAAGTTGAACGAATTTACAGACATTCCTTAAGTGGCCCTGAGCATCTCTAATGAAAAAAATTATCTTCCAAGTTCAGTGAAATTTAGTGCTTAATAAATGTTAGGAAAATGCATTTTTCAAGCATTTCCTTATGCTTCAATACATTTTTATTTTAGTTTTAAATAATTCCTGTAATTTTTGTGCTAAGCATGTTCCTGAACATCAGAGACAATTCAGAGGGATTAGGTAAGATCCACAGCCAGAAGAAAATATGTCCTATCCACCTATCCATCCCACAGACCCCTTCAGATCTACAGGAGTCTGTTTTCACTCTCCTCATCTATATCGCAGTGAAGCACCTAAGCATGGGGATGAAACGGGGACTCATGGGCATGCATGGAGCCCCTATACATACAAGCCCAGGGACATGTTTCCATGCTCAGTGGGGGGGATATGCACACAGCACATGCTTACATGTAGTAGAGAGAGGCCAAGAGGATTAGTAAAAGGGCCTCAAGGCTCGTACATCTCAAGGAGGGTCATGTACTTTATGGTGCTGGGATGATGAGGCGCTGAGATAGCTTGGTAGCGTGAAGCCTAGGTATCCCTACCTGGATTTCCAGTGGGATGAATTGTTACCCCCTCTGAGCTGTCTCCTGCAAACCAACTCCTACTGCTGTTGGATGGGACTCGCTGCTCCACAGGTGACATCTCGCCTGGGGTTCAGGTGAGGAACCACATGGTTTCTCTGTGTCTCCAGGCTGGGATGTCCACTCAAAAGGCAACAGCCAGATGCCTGGGCTTTTAGTTTGTCAGGAATCTAAGTTCAAGTGGAGGTCTTTTGAAACAGAGCTGCATAAAGCGCTTGTTGAAAAACTTGAAAGCTTGAAGGCAACATACAGACTTGCCCTGAACTGGTTTGAAAGAGTGAAGAAAGGGTGCAGAAGGAGGACACCTGGAAATGAGCAAACAATTACGCAGTAGCCTGGAAATTCAGATCTGTATGTGCAAAAACATCTACTGGGCGTGTTTTGCAGTGGCCTGCATGTGTCATTGCTGTCAAATTGTATCTCAAGAATGGCAGTGAAACTCCATATCTTGCTTTTTCTTCAACACCTTTGAGCAGGGAAGCTGCCTATTTCAAAAGTGCAGTTTTCCACTTAACTGAAAAATTTGATGGGTGTGCAGAAATTTTTTAGGGTGCTGAATCATCACTGAAGCTCAGGACTCAGACGCAAGCTGAACAGGAATTCAGTGGGAAGAAGCTGGGATACAAAAGCAAACCCTTGAATTCTTGGTGCGTGCAGATGTGTCACATTGTTTAAAATAAAAACTTGGTTTATTTGCATGTGTGTTGACTGAACGTAGAAAAGCAGGTGGCCATCTCCCAGGACAAATAATGAAGTTGGCAATGTTGGTAACGCCAAACAGCTAAAGACAGGATTTATTGAACCTATTAAGTCCGAGAAGCTGAAAAAAAGAGATGTGGCTATTTGGTACAGCTATTGCACTCAAAAGAAATAGTAGGATTAGGTTAGGGGTCTGTAGCTTTCTGGCTTGTTTTCAAGATGGAGTAAATAAAAGAACTGAGAAACCTGAGTAGTTTAATGCTGAAGGTTATTTACTTGCCTATCTTGAGCATTACAAAAAGATGTGTGTGTATTGTCACTGTGCTGATCAGTTTTGGAAGCATTGCCCTATGGGTGCCTGCGTGCACTGACCAGGTCTGAATCATTGGGGTTTGCATCTGCTTGAGAGAAACTGGATCTGCTTCAAGATCTGAAAAAGTTGTCTTCTGCAAGTTGGTTTGAATTCGGGTTGTCATTGTAAAGTGTGTGATCTCACTTGGAAGAATTTAAGAACGGTGGTGGATCTTACAGTACTTTCAAAGCAGCGTGTCACGTGGTAGACGCGTGTGGCTGACTACAAGCATAAAAGGGAGCTCAGTTCCCAAGCATGGCCAATTTGCTGATTGAACTGGAAACAAATAATTTCTTGCTTAAATTATTTGGAATACTAGTCGCAGATGTTTCTCAAGGATTTGCTTAAGAATTGTATTGAAATACTTAGGAGATGATTTAGGAAAATATGCTAACTGAGAAAGCACTAAAGTGTTAAATCAAAGGAAGATGAAGGGATTCAGTCACATAATCAAATACTTTCTTGAATAGAGGTGGACTTCTCAGGTGTTTGTTTCTTGATACTTGGCTAGTCTGCATGATTCTTAAAGAACATTTGGAGTAATAAGCTTTGCTTTGGGGAAGGTTTTATTTTAAAATTTGAAAGCATATCGACTAGCAGAGACTCTGTAATACCTCAAGGCAGCTGTTTTCAAGCACTTGAATGTAGAAACCTGTACTTCTATAGCTCCTATTTTTAATTGCTCATTGTACATAGTGAGAGTTCTTAACTCATGGTAAAAAAAAAAAAAGCTTGCAATTCAAACCCACACCAAAACCCACCCTAGGAATCCAGAGCAATGATGATTTAAAAACTCAGGAGAGATAAATTGAATTCTAATCGCTTCTTTCCTGCTGTGCTGAAATGCTGAGGGATTTGCTAAACCTACAGATTGATACAATTGAATCCCTGCTTAATGATTATATTTGCTAAACTGGCTAACTGCAATGGATACATAGAGTGTTCTTTCTTTTCCTTTCTGACCTCCTCCGGTTTAGAGAAGACAAGAGTTGGACAGTTGAAGCTGGATCGAACAGCATGATAAGAGTTGTAAAATGTTACCAGCAAGGAGCATGGTTTTGTGATAAACAAAGAATTGCAACACTGAATCTCTTTCGGCAGCCATCCAGGCAGAAAAAACATGCGGCAACTTCAGCAAACCTCTGGGATTGAGAGAAATGTTGTCAGGAGTACTGGATAAATGAGGGTATTTTTTAATACCCCAGATACTGTCTGTGTTTGTTATTGCTGATGCCTGGCATCTTTGGAATTGGGTTCTTTCTTTTGTCCTTTATAACAAGAAGCTTAAAAAGCACTTTGTACTGCTTCCTTAAGAGCGTGCCATCTCCTGTTTCCTCTTCTTCAGCCTGTTGTTTGGCCATCCTGTTTCCTTGCATATTTGCAAGAAGAAACTTACCTTTGTATATATGAGTGACTGCAAATTTCTACTCCATTTTCAGTGATGAAAATGGTAACAAGTCTCCACAGAAGTAGCGACATCTCCAGGGCTCCATACAGTGTCTTATTTGCAATACCTCTTTGTCTGCTGTTACTATAATAGGTCTTCTCTAAATAAGGACTTTGGATTATTGTGTCTTTACTATAGCCCTAATATTTTTGAAAAAAAGCAATAGCAAAACACGAGAAAACGACTGAGAGACTAGAGATTATTTGCACAATCTGATTTTTAAGATAAGGTCCATTCATTAGCAGCTTTTGGGGGGTTTTGTTCAGTGTATCACTGACATTAATTTTGTGATTCCACTTCCTTTCGTGGGGGAGGGAGATAAGAAGAAAATCCATATTCATGGCTCGGATTAGGTCTGCTGAGTTTCAAAATATATGTATGTGCTTCTGTTTTGTAATACCTCATAAACCTCCTAACAGCTGAAAACTGCAATAGCACCAAAATCTTAATGAAATGTCACGTGCTGCCTATTAAGTTTAAAATGCCTGCTGAAATGTGCAGAGCCTGGACTTTCTGGATGTCAAGCACACAGAGCACTACTTGTGGAATTAGTTGTGACTGTCAGTTCTCTGAGATCAAACTCAGGTCTTATGCCTCATTTAAAGCCATTAGTGGACTTGGCCTCCAAGGATTTGTGTCATACGTCCCATACGCAGTGGCAGTCCTCATTTTACAGATCTAAAGCAAGCAGCCTTTGATAAGGAGATATTTACCAATTTTGAGGGCAAATTATCTGTCTCCTTAAAAGATTGTTAAATCCTTGATTAGGTCAGTGACCCGACTTTTGCCGAAGGAAGACGGGAATTTGGTTAAATTGTCCCTGCACAGTCTGCCCACCCTGTACTTGCTTAGTGGCCCAAGGGGAGGATGTGTCCATGGCTGGGTGTTGAACTGGGTGAAACATGGATGTGACCCACCAGAAATCTCTGTTGAGACAATGGCCCTGTAAGGACACGCTGTGAATACTCTCCTTGCTGGAATGGTCCAGCATAACATTTCTGGTTACAGTGTGGGGTCTTACGGTTCCTCTGCTGTACATATGGCTTTTAAGGTTTAGAAGAAATGTGAGAACCTTTCCGTAAGATTCCTTCAGCTTTCTAAGTCGTCACAGATGTAGAGCTCTCACAGCCACCCAGAATCCTGCAAACTGGAGAACCTGCCCTTCTATTCAGCTTGAGGTCAGAAAGGTGGTCCCAAAGTCGGCTGCCTCATGGCAGGGCGCTGTGGCTGTTGCTGCGCTGAGGGTTAGCGTGCTGCTCAGAAGCTCTTTTGTGGTAGGCTCTAAAAAAAGTGTTTCCCATCCTCCCCCCTCCGCCCCCACCCTCATTTTGCTTATAATTGTTTTGGAAAAACAAAAACAGGCACTAGGAAAAACAAAAAGGAGAGTAAAGCTGTTCTTCATTCAGGCCACGTTTGTACCATCTGTTCTGTATCTATTTTAACTCTGTTGGGAGAAAGCAGAGGTGCCCCTGAATTTCAGCTATGCTCCAAACGGATCCCAATAGGTTTCCTGTTTTGGAGGCTAAACCTTGCTAACCAGAGGACCTCTGAGAAGAAAAGTATTTTTAGGTCCTGGGAATCAGCAGATGTGGTCAGTGGTTGCTGGAAAGTGAAGAAGGAGCAGCGGCAGTCCTTGCAACGAGGCATTCTCCCTGCTGCAGTCCCTGTGGTTCGAGACCGGTGGGCTGCTGCGGAGAGGGCAGGACTGACTCTGCACACATACACGTATTCTCTAGGGGAGCTGCTTGTCAGCTTCCCAGTGTGTATTTTGAGCTACTTGCAGCTGATATCAGTTTAGATTACTTCAGCTACAGTATCTCTAATTGCTCCAAAGGCATTGCAATAGAGCTGTAATCTAAAGCAGACCTGAAAAGCCCATCCCACAGGGCCTGTCTTTGCAGTATCCCTATTAGCAAAGGTTTCTGTATTCTAAGGGAGATAGGAAGGAGTGGGGATGGTTGGATGGGTGGGGTTTTTTTTGTGAAGGCAAATAAACTTCGCCAGGTGTAAAAACAAAAAGGCAAAGGAAAAATACGGAACAATCTTTATGTCAGCTGAAGTGTCTTCAGCACAGCTTTGAACTGAGAGCTAGTTCTCTATCTCAGTGCCAACCTTGAAGATGTGTGTACATATTCATGCACTTAGTACATTGATTAAAACAAGAGCTGAATGAAGGTTTGGTCTTATTTTAAGAATCAAAGGCAGAAAGGCCTCCCTCTGCCTGGTAGTGCCGACATCCTCTTCCCTCTTCTCCTGGACTTTCAGGGTCGTTAATAGTTGCACCAGAAGCTGGAAGGTTGAGTCTAGCCTCAGGCGTGCAGGTATTACATGGCTCTCCTACAGCTCTACCACTGCCTCTGCTCCTTGTTTTACACTCTGTTTTACATGGTCCCTTGCCCTCCCTAGGCTCCCTCCCCACCCCTTGTTAATTATACTCTAGCTAAACAAGCAGGCTGGCACTGTTCAGTGGCTGTGAACCAAAGTCTGTGATGTGTTTCAGGAGCAAGAACACATACAGCTTGGGTTTAGATTCTTTTCTTGTGAAGGGGTAACCAGCCCCTATAGATACATGAGCTGCTGGGCTGTTGTGTCAAAACCTTGCCAAATATTGACTTATAAAGGTGAAATCAAAGTGTTGTCAATAAAACTGAATGTCTGGAGAAGCATTCGTTGCTTGCTTTGTCTATCCTAGAAGGCCTGTCAAACACTGCTGAGTTTCTAACCGCCTCCTTCCCCCTGCCCCATTTTAATACACGGTATTTTTGTAGGCCAGTCTCTGGAGTCTTGTCCTTTGTACGTGTAGAAGTGCTGATTTTATGAGAACTGTTCAGTCACATTTGCTATGATTAAAATTCTTCAAAATTATTTTTAATAGACTAGTGTGTGCTTTTCTTTTTTAATACAAAAAGTAAAATTGGCTGGGACATTCACTCATCAGTTCCACTGAGAGCTTTAATAGAGTTGTGCAGTAATAAAGGAGGACTGAGATCCTCAGCCAAGTTTCAGATGGGTGGAGGTGACTTTCAAGTGGTCCATCAGAAAGCTGCTTTTATGAGCTTGTGAAAGAGACAGAGAAAAATGAATGGGTTGCGCTCCCCTTCTTTCCCTGGGCAACTTTACCACTGCAAGTTTGGTCCTCAACTTGAGTGCAAACCTCTGTCCTTTGGTGTGGGGGCTGTTGTGACATCTCTCTGTGAATGCTCTGTGAGATCTGGGTGTATACATTCTCATGCACACGGATGCCTATGCTCATGTGTGTAGGTTTAGAGATACTCTCTTTCCTCCTTAACTGACGCACATCCTAATAAACATTAAATTAATGGGCTACTGGTATTAATGAATGTAAATCCAATGACTTCTGAGGATTTACAACACCCAGGGCGAGGACCAATAGATCTACATAATTTTTTATATTCAGCAGTCTCTGATGTTTCAAATTAGTGTATTGCAGTGAGCAAAAGTGTAGCTTGTTTTCCTTGTAAATTTTCCATTTTTAAGCCTGGTTTCCTATGGAATTGAGACCTGCACACTCATGCTCTGTGTCTGTGTGTCCCTTTCCACTGACCTTTCAAAGCAACTTTAACACAGTGATAGCCATCTAAAAGATAATTAAATTTCTGTTTTGATGATGTGTGGGTAGAATACTAGATGGAAGAGAGAGACAAATCCTGCATGTGCCAAACATATGAAAAAGCTACAGTGTGGACTTGAATCTTATTAGAAATTAGAAAGACCGCATGGGAGATGCTCCCCAATAAATGACTTGAGCAGAAGAAAAACTTAAACTGGAGTTTGCCGTGAACAGTGAGACAGCAGTGCACAGGAAATTAGATTTTATTTTTACTTTTCTTCATGTAATTACTTTTCTTTTGAAATGCTGCCTCTTTTAGCATTTTATATATATATATATTAGTCTTGAGTGATGAATTATGGTGGTACTTGTTGCCTGTATATAGCCTAGGGCAAGTGGAGTTTTGCAGTCGCAAGAGGCTGAATCTCTTAATTAATAGTGCCATGACAGAACTTCTATGACATCACTTTGCATTTAGTGACTTCAAGCAATTAAGCTTGGGTCACCCAATTTCACTATGATGGGACAAATACCAATTGGCAGAACTGTACAGGAGCATCCTCAAAGAAGGGAAATGCCTGAAGATGATGTGTTTGATTGGTTTTTAACATCAAAAGCAAGGCAAAACCATACAGTGCTCTGTCATTTATGATAGCTTAGTGAATATGGTTGTTCTAGCTGGGATGAATCAAGAATATAAATTAGGTTTGTCAGGTGAAGTGGTAAACTTAGGAAAAACCATGAGTTTTTGTGCCCACAAGCTCGTCTTCTTCAAGCCTGTGATAAGAGTAGCCTACACTGAAACTAGATACAGGCAGGCAACAATTGCCCTGAATTTGCCTTAGTTATGCCAACTTAGTTGGAGTACTGAGAGAGTGGGGCAGATGTGATCTATGCAGGAGAGAGGAAATTTTATTGGGAGTCAGGAAAGCTCTTAGCCGAACAGAACAGGTAGAGAGTGAAAGAAGCAGTTTCACCAGTGAAAAATTCAAGTCATTAAGGGAGAAAAGGCCTGATGGAGGCTTATAATGTGGTATGAAATACTGATCCTTAGTAGATCCCAGTCTAACAGAAGAGGAAATCTCAGGATCCAGTACAGCTGTTAATTCCCAGGCTAGATGGAAACATTCTCAAACAGCAATGTTTTTTTTTCCCTTATGCCATCAACAGACAGCCATAATGGGCATTTCCAGTGTCTTTAAATTCAGTAATGCCAAATAGGACTGCTATTGAGTAAAGCTGAAAAAAAGGGAATTTGATTGTTTTAGTGGTGTAAGTCTCATAAGGGTGATTTGTTCAAAGACTTGATATATCACTTGAGTGAGTAAAAGCCTTTCTTATGTTGTCAAGCTAACTAGAATAGCTTAAAGAGTGCGAAGCACTAAAAACACATCTGGGGAGCAGAAATTGTGTTTCAGCAGTTGCTACTTCAAACAGATGGAGAATGAGAAGGGAGAAAGAAATAAAAAGACTGACCTAGGCTTACCTGGGGGTCGGATAACCATTAGGAGATCCAGGCTCCGCTGAATCCTGCACTCGTGTCTGCCCTGGGCTACCTTGCTGCAATCAAGGGCTGTGTCTACGATGTGGGAGTCTTATATGGCACCGTATAATGTGGATGAGCATATGGCCAGCCGTAACCTCTCAGCTATTTGTGTAACGGTTGTTGTATGGGGTGTGTAGGGAGGGTGCGCAGTGCAGGTTTGCTCTGCCGATGGCGCCTCTTGGTTTCTATACTTTTCTGAGTATGAAAGTAAAGCAAAATGGGGCCAGTTGTAGCCATTTCACTGCTGGGCTTTCTCTGTTGCCCGTGTGGGAAGGTGGGAGGAGGCTCCGCAGGAGAAGGGGAGGGAGGCAACGGCTGCACACAACGGTATGAAAGATGTTGTCTCATCAAAACCACCCCTTTACCGCCAGCTGAAGGCATTATAAAAGATTGCTGGTAGCTGAAGTCTTATGCAGGAAGACAGGTTAAATTATCACAGTGTTCCTCACGGCCTCCTAGGCAATGAATCTGTGAAGCGGTGAAGTGGGTTGTTGCCTTCACCACAGAGGAATTCATCACAGTAGCCAAATTAATGACTCCTTTTCAGAAGTTTCTCCTGCTGTCTGAAGGACTGATTTGCTGCTGGCTGTTTGTTATCTGTGGCATTTTTAAGCTTCACCCAGGTGAGTATACCGCTTTGTGTGTTTAATGCCTGAATACAGCCTTCCTAACCTTGATGGTGTTCATTGCTTTGCTTTCTTCTGTTGCTGGACTTGATGATGATATTGTAACAATTTACCCAGCTAAGAGCCTGTTATTCATTTCCCTTGCGGCTATGTCAGAGTTAGTTCCCTCTGCTCCTCTGAACCGGCATGCTTGCAAGTTGACCTTGTGGTAGGAGCAGTAAGGCTGCGATGTTTTGTTGATATTTTAGGCCGTGCGGTCTGTGTTTGAAGATGTAGCGTAAGGCTCTCTATGGCACTAGGGAAGGGAGAACAAAGCAAACAGGTCAGAGGAGCGGCTGCAAATGAGCTTGTAAAGTCCTAACTGGAAGGCATATACTGACTAGCTGATTTGCTTTGCTGTCAGCATTAGGCAAATACACACCCTGAGCTAGGTTTAGTCAACACAGATTATTGCCAGCATTATCCTGATCGGGGGTTATCACTTTTTTTTCTTTTTTCTCTACGAGCTTCTATCACCTGTCACAGGCTGCGAGCTGTGGAGCAACAGTCGGAAGGCTGCCAGGGCAGGGGTTGATTGCAAAATACAATGGGTTAAATTAATCCTTCAGGAAACCTCACTGAGCAGAAGGGTGTTGGTTGTGTTCCCTGGCACATCTGAAAAAGTATTAGTAGGACAAATACAGTGGCATGGCTGACAATGAACATGCAGTGTTTTTCACTCTGACACTATCTTTTACCGCAGAAACTCCTGACTCATACAATTAATTTGAGCCTTTCATCAGCCTTATATACAGCTTTTGCTACTCAGGCATCTGAATACTCAGTGTTGTCTTCAAGTCTGGTGTGTCCAGGACAGACCAGAATCCCCAGATTTCAACAAATGAGATGTCTCCTTCAGAGTCAGTGAGTCAGCTCTATGTCCTACCTGTATTTGGGAAGAAACTAAAAAGAAAACAACAAAAAACCCCCAACCTGTAGTTTAGGACATATTCAGGGGAATCAAAACACACAAACACATAAACAAGTAAGCAAACCAATGTTTTCATCCATTACTGCCCTGGTTAGAAAGCCAGGACAATTGTCTGTGGCATGCAAGCAGCTCCCAAGCTACTATTCAGCTCAGCCGTGTCCCCAGCCTAATTAATTGGTCACAGGTGCAGATGGGCACTTAATTGCACTAATGTATCACTTTTGACCAGCCCCAGTCATGCCTACATAAGGAGAACACTGCAACTTAGGCAGCTGTTTGTGGTGGCTCTACAAGGTGGGTGGATAAATCATGAAGGCCCAGTTCTGCCACCTCTATTCTCACAGAGCAAGATGCCTTGTAAGGAGAGGTCTTTGAAGCGCCAGAGCTAATGGTGAGTAAAATACTCTCAGCATGAGTAAGTATTACTGAACAGCAGATTAGCACACTGTGCCAAGCACTTATCTGAAATTAAGTGTTTTCCTCTACTTACACCCTGAGATTCTTGTCTCCAATTATGTTTGTTTTGTTTGCCTTTTCTTTTTTCTGTGTATATTCAAATATTGATAAGAGACGTCTACACAGAGACCAAGGGATGGATAAGGTCTGAGTAGCACAGTAAAATAAAAGCACTTGGGTGGAGTTCAGCTGTTAAATCTTAAGGCTATACTTAACCTATTATTGTCTTTGCCTGCGTTTGAAGTATTAATCTACCTAGGCAAGAAAACAAATTTACAATGGCTTAGTTAGGAGTTCCCTCTCCAGGAAGAGCTAGAATAAGCAAAATGTAGCCTGAAACAAGGCCAGATTCCCCTGGGACGTATTGAAAGGGACCTTGTTGAAAACAAAACAGTTGTCTGCTATGAAATGAATGCAGATCCCCACCGGCATGGGGTCGCTGGAGGCAGCCTGCAGACCGACACCCAGCCCCAAGGCTGCGTTGCAGAGGTGCGCAGCAGAGTGGTGGCAGCCCAGCAGGACCGAGTCCCCTCCTGTCACGGCTGGTCTTGCTGGGGCAGCAGCTGTTCGCATGGCTGCTCTAGCTTTGCTCTTCTCCATAGGTGAAACCACACCTCCCCTTGGTTAGAGCCCCCAGTCTTGTCCCGTGTCACAGCTCGTCTGCCAGCCCTGCTTTGGCTACTCTCCTTGATGTGCTGTTCCCCAGGGGCCATTTTGGTGTCAGGTCCAAGAGCAACCTCCCTTCCTGACATCCAGCTTTCCTTTAGGCTTGGATCCCTGTTCTTCTCCCCGGCCTCCTTGAGCAGCTCCGTGTTGGCCTCCTGCTACGCCGTGCAAGGGAAGCTCTTGTTTATCTTTCTTCCCAGAACGGGGAAGTCCTGCCTCTGCCAGCAGTGTGTCCGGGCAAAAGGAGCAGGGCTGGCGTGTTGGGCAGGCTACAGCCAGGGCGAGGGGAGGGTGGAGGCCACTGCCGGTGCGGTAGCCTTTAAGTCAGGATCCTGTCCTCGTCTGCCCCAGCAGCCGGCTTGGTTTACCGGGAGTCCAGCAGAAGCAAAGTAGGAAATCGGGCTGTAGGGGTTTTCCTGTGGTTGACAGTCTGTTGCCCTAAGAAAAATTATTACTTTGCCTATGTGGAGAGCCAGTGCTGAGGGGAGGGTGAAGACTTCGCCTTCCTCCGCTGGCCTGTTTGGCGGTCAGGAGGTGACTTCATTAGCACATGCAGGCACCTGAACACACGAGGGAAGCTAATAGTAGTACTGCTTTCTGACCCCACCGATGAACACGTGCCATTTTTCAGTGCTTGTAGGCAGGGTACTGAATGGAGCAGCTCGCCGCTGGTGCCAAGCATCCTCTGAGAAGCCTGATGACCCAGCCCTGCTCACGTGCTTTGGGCCGTGGTAATCAACAAAGCTGAGGGCAGCCAGAAAACTTCCCTCCAGGGTCAGATGGGTGTTGGTGTTCCGTCTTTTTATGAGCAGAGAGGTTCAGCTGGTGGGGTCACCTGCACACATCTGCCAAACGGGCCCAGACGCTGGAGAGCCGTTAGACACTGGAGATGATACCTCTTTCCTGCTTTCTGCAGGTGCCCCATAATCTGGCTTTTGGAGGAGTGACATGTACTTGTAGCATCAGGATATTTGGATGAAACTGGGAAATGAGACTGGATCAGGCTAGATGCTCTAACAATTCCTGCTACCTTTAAGTTCTATAATGCTGTATTTTTTGAGATGTAGCATAGGCTGCTTCTGCAAGCCTAAAATAAAAAAAAAAAAAACAACAAACAACTACCAACCCTCCA
The DNA here is from genome assembly GCA_035590195.1 of Aviceda cuculoides. NCBI lineage: Eukaryota > Metazoa > Chordata > Aves > Accipitriformes > Accipitridae > Aviceda > Aviceda cuculoides. The sequence continues at coordinate 12,357,609 of JAVJGG010000030.1, read as the reverse complement.
GATTACACCTCCTGCAGACCTTGTGCAGGAACTATCTTAAAATACCTTTTAAAAATATGTTCAGATCTTGTTTTTAAATGAAGGCTCTGACCTTGATCACTTGAGAATACATGGCTGAATTAAAAATTAACTGTTTAAAACTCCTTTAAAATATTGCCATGCATTATTTAATGCAGAAAGACATTTCAGAATATGTTTTATATGAAAACTACTACAAAATTGAATTGTATGTTAATGTATCAAAATCAAAACTTTATATTAATGTAATTAAAACAACCCTTTCATTGCTTTGGAAATTATTTAATGGTTGATAAGTTCAAAGGCAAACAAAAGTAAAAATTTCAGACAAATGTGGTTTTGTCCTTTACTTTGGTAATGTAGGTATCGGTGTTAGTGAACTGCTCCCCTTGTATGCCTGTATGGTTTTAGTCAAACAGCAAGTATGATGGAGGTATCATGTCAGAGTTGGGTAAGTTTGTTGATAACAATTACTACTCAAAAGTGTTCGTGTGAAACTAAAATAAAAAAAAGGCACAGTTACGTGTTCCTTCACATTTACCCCAAATCTGTGTATAAATTCAGAAACAGCGCAAGCTGAAGCATGTTTTATAAATATACATGTATATATACACGTATACATGTGTGCGTATATATGTGTGTGTTTATCTGTAATGATATATATGTTGTGAAATTTCATATGGCATCCTCTGAGAAGCCTCTGGAGCATAGAATGTATTTTTGTAAGGTTATAAAAGCTCATAGGGAAAAGCTTGCAAAAAACTTTCATCTAAAATAATAAGGTTGGAGATTTTACTCTTCAATGCAACTCATCTCAACATGGAGCTTTTCGGTTTTTCAAGGAGCATTCTCTCTCTGCTCTTTCACTCTTTCATGCATGCTCACATACAGATATACCTTCTCATGTGATGTGACTTCAAATTGCTAGATGTCAGTACTCTAATGTTAAAAGACCATCTCCTTATCTCTTTCATCTTGCAAATAATTTGATGTGAATGTGCTATGCAAACCGATCTGTATTATACACTGATGTAATACATGCATGTGAAAAACTGGAGGAATGCTTTACAACAAAGCTGGGTGGATGTTATAGTAGACCACATATTGTCTTGTGAGTATGCCAGTGTATTCTCAACTATACGTCTTTGCTCAGCAGTCATGAGGAAATTATTCAGGGGTATGTGAAAGACAAAAGTATGGTGAACTGTGGATCAATCGAGATCACATGGAACTGGTTTCTTTTTGCTGGTTGATTTTTTTTTTTATTATTTTTTTTTTAAATTCAAAATAAAAAATGGGTTTGTTGCCACTGCGCTCTTAAGATGGTTGCTTTTGCTGCTATTCGTTGGACTAAGTATTTGAGGGAAGCAAAACACAATTGGACACTGCTGAACTCATTACCCAGTTAACAGAGCAACTGGGGTAGTTTCCAGTGTGTTTTCACTTCCAGCTGAATGCAAGTGAGACTCTTGCCCATTTCTGGTTGTTCTGTGGATTAATGGGACCTTCCTTTTTTGCTGCAACACTTCTTAGACTTTTTTTCTCTCAAGCTTCTCCAAAGTACAGCTGCTGCTAGAGCACCACATTTTCACACTTACACCTCATAACCCTTCAAGAGCCCTGGAAACACTGCAGAGGAATAAATTTTATGCCCAGATAAGTTGCACAACTTGGAGCTGGATCCTGAAACTGTGTAAAACATTCTGTGTGAGACCTTATGCTGGGGTCTTAACAGGTAAAAAAAAGTAGGCTGTGGGGCTTGGAGGCATGGAGGTTGCTGGGAAAAGGGCACTGGAGTAAATGCCCCTTGCATTATGCTCATGTGCATGTAACCTAAACTGAATTGCTGGGATTTCTTACAGAATAGCAAGTTGTGTCATATCTTTCGTATCCTCTCTGTGGGTCTTTCACTTTTTTCCCCTCACCTGCAGTGTGACAATTCATTTTTCTGTGCTTATGGTTGCCACCTCATGCAGGAGAAGAAAATACGTCATTTCCAGTGTAGTCCTGCCCATGGAGTTTTGGCCACCATGCAAAACAGTCCAGGTCCAGACTGAAAAATACCTGTAAGCTAGAGGGTGGGCTTCCTTCCACTGGCGTTTCCCAGAACAGAGATTGTCAATTGGAAAAGTGCTATGGAGCTGTTTGCTCCTTGGAACGGTTTGGGCAGAGTCCCGAAAGCATCCACGGCTGTGGGGTGGGAGTGAAGGAACATCGGGCTTCTCCAAAGCACTGTTGGGCTACAGGGCTTATTCGGGCTGTGCTTGCAGCCTGTATAGTTTTGCCCCTACCAGCTAGTGCTGCACAGCTTGTTTTCAGCCACAGGCACCCGAGCTCTGCTCCTTTTGTAGTTTGCACAGAGGAGCTATGCTTATCACCCATCCAGAAAGCTCAAGGATCAGATAACACCTCTCTCATTCCTCAATTGTAAATCATCCAGGAGAGAGAGTGTTTACTTCCAGATCTAAGAACTTTTCTTATTATGGTGTCTGCAGATCGGACTGCTTGCAAAAATAAGCTGGATGTAGAAGAACAAAGACAGCCCTCTGGCCTTTCAAAGCAGCAGAGAAGCTGCCACCTAGAAACCATCAGGGATGTGTACCTTTCTCTCCTCTTTTGAGCCAAAGGGCAGTTACTCTCCTATTAGCTTTTCCGTGAGCTGACTTTCTGTGTATTGATTTTATGACCTTTCAACTGCTGTCTGTCAGTCTTCTGCACTGACAGCTTTACAAGGATCAGTTGTATGGTCAGAGATCGGAAAATGTTTATATCTTTGGTTCTTTCAGAGTCAGATGGGTTCACAAAAATCCTCAGGGCCGGATGATGATATAATTTCTCACCTCTAGCAGCACTGTACTTCACAGGTCAAATCAATGCAGCTCCTCAGAGAATCAGAAGAGCTCAGGCTACAGAATTAGCCTTTAGTGTCCATTTCTGTTCTTAGTGAAGTTAGGGGGAAATTCCTCCAGGATCAGAGTGGCTACCTGTGTGCACACACACACACTTGTTCATGCACTCATCTACTGAAATCTGGCTGCATGCCACTTATGTTGAATTCTGCACCTAAAAATAGCTTTCCCTGTGGAAACGAGAGGATCACTTTGTTTGTGTTTGTTCCGTTATCCCTGACTGATTGTTTCTGTCTGACGACAGCAACAAAGCCTCATTGTTTTGGTGCTCTGACTGGGACCTGTTAAATGGATCCTATTTTCAGAAAGTGCTGAGCCTCCAAGCCCTTGAGATGTCTGCCCATTAGAGTGTTTCACCTTGGCTAGCCCAAAATGGTGGCAGTTGCACCTTCTCCCCATAGTAATATTTGCCTTAGATGCAGCTTTCTGCAACTTAATAATTTAAGCCCACCTAGTTTGTGATTGTTGGGGAGAAGAGATAGTAGATTGCTCTTCAGATATTAATCTTGGCTTTTTGTAGAAAATAATGCCACTTCTTTGCCAAGTGATCTCTCACTTTTGTTCATTCTCATCCTGCTGACCATTCATCCTCCATTCACCAAGCTCTCAAACAACCTCATTTTTCATACCTACTTCTCCATTTGTTGACACTTCAGGCTCCTGCCCATTGCTCTCCCTCAGCAACAAGCTCATTCGCATTCCATATTCAAAACCCACAACATGATTCATTGAACAGAAAAGTGCTTTTGCTTTGCACTGTTTGTCTGAGACTGACCTGGAGGATGACATTATAAATGAGCTCTTATATTTGAATTGCTTTGTCCTGCTTGCTTAGCAAAGTCAGTAGAAAATGGCAAGGAGCTCTTGGTCTTGAGGGGGGTCAGCTGCTTCTCCGAAGTCTCTCTTCTCACTGATCTTATGTCTTTGCTTCCTTCTGTTGCATGGGGTGTACCAGCTTCAGTTTTTAGGCTCATGAGGGAGATTTTTGGAAAGGAGAGTTTGCTACAGACAACTTTCACAAAAAACGCCCCCAAAAGAACAGAGATGGTATTCAGGTGTGAAAAGAGGGGGATAAGCTGGACCCTGGAAATGTTCTAAACCATAAAAACGCTGCCACTAATTTTGCTGATTCAAGAGGTTCCAGACTGTGCCTTATTCAGATCATTAAAATTAATTGGAAAATTCACTCCTCAATGGTAGAATTCAACTTTTAAACTTCGCGTTATTATCTAAATTCTGTGGTGTTCATTCAGACCAATATTCCAAATCCAGATATGTGTCTAATTTTGACACACATCACCAAAAGGGAATAACCAAATATCAGTCTGATTTTTGTCTTCCACATATTAATGTGAAAATATTGCCCCAGTGTGCTGTCTGTTTTTCCAGATTTACTCAGCTTGCTTTCAATTTCAGTCATATTCTGTATCCATGCAATCAAGGCCTCAGTCAAGCCCATTGACTACTGCTGATATCAACATCAAGATTTATAGAGCTGTAAAATACTACTGCGAGGGCTAAGACTTTATTTTGAGCCAATGAGTCTTGATAGATACCATAATAGAAATTATAAAGTGCTTTATTACATACAGCGATTCTTGTTGTCATGCAGAACATCCCAGCTCGTGACAGTATAATATTCAGGAAAATGAGTTTAAATCTGAGATCTGGAAGAAAACTGTCGTCAGAAGTGTGATCAGAAAAACTTGTGAGCTTTCCTAGCACCTGGTACAGTTCACCGATATGAATATAAGGCCAGAGTAATACAATTGGCTGATAAAGAGCAAAGATTGTTCTGTTATAGAAATAAGTGAAAGATGGAAGTAGCTAACAAACACAAACAAGTGAAACGCATGTCAAGATTGTGATGTCTTAACACTGTTGAAAATTGGGACTTTTTTTTTTTTAGTAAGTTGTGGATAAAGGTATAAACAGGCTTTGGTGGAGTGGAGTACTAGTCTCGAAAAATCACCGGAATTCAAAAATTAGAACCTCTTTCAAAGCAGGTGAGGAAGGAGAGAAAAGGAGGATATAAAGGAAGCAGGAGTTGTTTTTACGTTAGGAGTGGTGAAATATAGATAATAGTTGTGACTAATTTACTGATTATGTGATAGTTTGTGACTTATTCCATGTCTGGCCACAGTGAGATTATTGTCTGCCGTTTCAAAAGGATTTTGGAAAACTATAGGGAAACGTAAAGGAAGTGAGAGTGAATGTTTTTTGAGGGGTTGGTGTCCTGGTTTCAGCTGGGAGTTAATTGTCTTCCTAGTAGCTGGTACAGTGCTGTGTTTTGAGTTCAGTATGCGAAGAATGTTGATAACACACTG
>JAVJGG010000030.1:12322443-12344021 GCA_035590195.1 Aviceda cuculoides | reverse complement strand
TGCCTCTGGGCCGGTCCCTGGGCACCACTGAGAAGAGCTGGCTCCGTCCTCTTTGTACCCTCCCTTCCGGTATTTATACACATTCATGAGATTTCCCCCCCCCCCACCTTAGCCTGCTCTTCTCCAGGCTGAACAGCCCCAGCTCTCCGACTTTCCTCGCAGGAGAGGTGCTCCAGTCCTGTCATCACCTCAGCGGCCCTCCGCTGGACTCTCTCCGGCATGTCCGTATTTCTCTTGGACTGGGGAGCCCAGAGCTGGACACAGTAGGTCCTAACTTAGTGCTATCCCTGTTATGGCACCTTAGGCCAAAACCGCTTGAGTGATTCAGATGACCAGCCCTCTGGGGCTCCTTGACCTCGGCGCTGGTGAGTCGCCAGAGAGGAGCCCTGGGGCCCGATTCTCTCCCACGGCTATGGGCAGATGAGGTTGGAGAGCAGTTTGTGGTGCTTATGCCGCCTGCTGCGTGGGGCAGGATGGCCCAGCAAGAGCACTCTGCTCGTGTCCTGCCCGGAGGAGGCCAAGGCTGGCTCTCCGAGCAGCGCACGGTGCTCGGGCAATCCATGGCTGCTTGCCACCAGACGGCCTAGTGCGGTGCAGGGCCTGCTGCTGCCATCGCTTCTGAGCCAGGGCACGCGCCATGGTGGCGTCGTGGGGAAGCAGCTGTGTTTACTCTTTCCTTTTCCCCCACCCTTCTTCCGACCTCTAAAAGTGTCAGCAGCAGTATGGCCCTCCATGCAGCCCCGTTTCTCCATTTTCCTCCCCTTCTGTCCAACCTCCTGAGATGTCTTTGCCACCTGCCCTCACCCTGGCCCTCCCATGCCTCCCCTTCCCTCTCTCCCTGGGACCCGATGTTTTTTTGGTTTGGTTTTTTTTTTTTTGAGGATGACAAAGATGTTTGCTGTAATGAAGTTAACACATGGTTTCTACATTTATATATATTTATAAAATAGCAAGTAATGTTTGAAACAACAAATAAAATTAATGCATACAAATAAAGTTAGTACATTGGGCTGCAGATGAAGCTGATCTGCATACTAAGGGACATTTGTGCATTTTTTTTCCCCTCTCAATATAACTCTAAAATAAGCAGAAAAATGAAATGTTGATATTAGAAATAATATTGTGTTGTTATTCTATAACATGAGTCTACATAATCTTAAAAATCAGAAATGGTATACAGCCATACTGGAAGGATAAAAGAAATACACATTTCTAGGGAAAAACTTTCAAAAATAAACAAACCAGCATATTTTATCTTAATGCACTAACACAGTATTATGTTGAGGAACAGAAATACCTTGGATATATGTGCCAGTTTAACAATTAACAAACAGCTACGTTTGAAATTATAATTTGCTGATATTAAAATGTCTTTTATAAAATAATTTTTTTAAAAGCATTAGTTATATATTCCCTTTAAAGTATATATAAAATATATAGACCTTATTAGTTGTAGAAAATATTCTTTCCCCAGTCAATCTGAGAGAAAGTGTTTCAAATAAAAAGCTTTCTATTTTCAATTGAAACTCAGTATTGATTTTTTTTTTCCATACTAGATTTCAGAAAACAAAGGAAAGGGATTTTTCTGAGTAACTTGATTCCTCTTCACTCTCCCCACCCCACTCTCTAGATCTTCTTCAGGTGAGAGTTCCTGCTGCTGAGACTTCCTCCATGGGTGGCACTCAACAGCTGATGCTCATGGTGAGTAAACAAGGGGCAGAAGTAGGGGAAGAGGTGGAGAGCACATCTTGACTTTCTGAAGTTTGTTACTCTGTTCCCTGTGGGATGCAGTGAATATGGATTTCCATGTGGAAAAAATGGGAGTAATAATGGTGTGTTAGCTAAATCTGGGAACAGGAGGGTCAGAGGCTGTGCTCAGAGGTGTCTGGTCAAAATACAGCTTTGTCTCTGGACCCCTGGCTTCTTACAAATGGCAACGCCTGGCTTTTCGGAACCGTGAGGGTGTTAAAACTTTCAGCTCTGTTCACTCACCGCAGGTATCCACTGTTCACTATCCACCAGCATGGTCAGTGCTTCCTCTGAGCTTGACAAAAAGTAAAGCCCTGTCCCCCCTACCCTTGAGCTCTGAGAAAGAGAAGAAATGCTCAGGGCTTTCTGACTGAGGGTGAAGTGGAGGCATGAAGGGTCAGGCCTTGGGGCAGCATGTCTGGCTGTTGCAATGGGGAGAGTCCCAAAATCCAGATTCTCATCCTCAGATCTGGAGGCATCCCAGCCTTGCAGTATTGCTGGCAGGAAGAGGTAGTAAGGGTTAGCATGGCCTGGTGCTCACATGTGCCCCTCCAAGCAGGGAGCAGTGATATGGAATGTCCTGGGATATTTCTTAGCAGTATTATGAACTCCTGAGAGCCTGGTGCTGAGGTGGAGCCTGGTGGTCAGAAAGCTCCTGTGCTGCAGAGCTGGTTGTGTCACACAAGAGAAACCTGGAGTCATGGATGAGCAGTGGGAAGAGATGTGAAGAGGCAGGAAAAAAACAGGGATAGATCTTAAGGTAGGTAGGTAGTTGCCTGGGATGGGGCAGTTTCTGCTCTGCCCCACATGCTAGGTGGTCTCTTCTGCAGAGACCCCCTGCTTCATCTGGGGTGTGAGTGGCAGGGCAGCCGCAGGGAGGGCAAGGGACTTGCTTTTTTATGTGAGATTAGGGAAAGGAAACAACTACAAAAGCAACCAAAAATTGCAATGAGTGAGGAGATGGTTTCTGTCCTACCGTGTGCTCTGTTCTTCCAGGAGCTGCTCTGCTGCCTTTCAGAAGAGAGGCAGAGTTCATGCTTCTAAAGAGGACGAAAATGAGAATGAGGCTGATAGCTCCATTTCTCAGACAGTATCGTATTTTTGGATGCTGACAGGTTTTAACGTGAATTATTGTCATCCAAGTTCACTGCTTGGTTGAATTGTTTTGCCTGCCCCAAATGTCCCTCAAATGTACTTGTTCCACAAGGCTTGTCACCTAAGCACCGCTGCAATAACAGAAATCTCTTGTCATATCCTCTTCGTTCGTAGTCAAGACCTGGCACTGCTGTTACTCATCAATTTGGTGACTTCAGAACAGCTTCTAAGTACACTCAGGAAGGACTTTTCTCAAGGTGCACCTAAGCCAAGGAATATAACAATGAGAAAAGTTGTGACATCGATTTCAGTCACTCACCTTTAGTGGGGATGCGGTTGCAATGCTTTTGTGTTACATTAATCAATATTTATCTACGGAAAGAATCAAAACAAAACAGAAAAGCCTCACTTTTTGCCTAATTGTGTTATTTCATCAGTCATTCTGCCTTTGGCCATTTCTATTTATGTGTGGACTGACCATGCGTTATTGTAGATCTGTTTAGAATTCTGCTAAGACATCTGTGTTATATTTTAAAAATAGTATTGCCTTTTAATGAGAGCTACATCCCATGGTGCCGACAGGCCTGCCATTCTAAGTCTCAAGTGTTCTCCTTGATGACAGTAGGACGCAAATAAGACCAGATCTTCCCGACTTGCTGTTTTTCCCTGGATGAGCTTTTCTTTCTGTGTTTGTTTAGTATGTAATATTGAAGTGGTATTTAGCTTGTAATCTCCTATTAAATCAAATGAGACGGGAGAGCTGATTTTGTTTAAGTCTGTGGTGGCAAAAGCTGCTTGCAGGAAGATATTTCTTTGCAAAAGGGACATAACTAAATAATTAATTAAACAATGATTAATTATTTTTTTTCCAGGCAGCAGGAGAAGGAACTCAATAGGATAAACACTCAGGGTATTTTTCATTAATTTAGAAGTCACTTTTATGAGAACAATAAAGAAATCACTTGTCAGAAGATAATCCAAAGTTAACTAAGCCTTGATTCTGTAGTGATGGATTTGCTGTCTCTGGTGGTTTATATTATGCCTTTAGGTTAGCAGCATTGTTCTTTAAAGTTTGGTCTTGGAGTTTGATTACCTAAGAATTAAACTTTCATTTAAAAATAAAAAGAAGGAGCTTTCTGCAGTCTAGAGGAAGACCTGAAAATGCCACCTGAGCCAACTGTGATTAGCATGAAGTTACCTTGTGTAAAGGGGAGTGAAGGGACCTAAGGAGTATTTACGATGTGGATAACCCATTGGCCACCGCTGGTGGCGATCCATGTAGGCAGATGTGCAGCAGAACTGGCAGCTGAACATGTGCCATTTGTGTCCAAAACCACACTCCTAAATCACGGGTGGGCTTGTGTGTGAGCATGGGTCATATATTGAATTAGACCTTTATTTAAGCTGGTGGGAAGATATTACAACCTTTGTTCAGTATGATTGACCACAAATTATAGCATTCCCTCTGTCTGTTACAGTGTTTTGTTTGACATTGCAATGCGAGTAGACTGGATACTGAGAGTACAAACTTTGGTGTTAGTTTTGTAGCCAAAAAGGTGGACTTTTCCCAATGGATAGCTAATGTGGGATACTTATGCTGTAAAATCCTAGTTGAAACAAGACGTCTGTATTTCTTATCCTCTGGTAGCAAGAGGAACTCGGCATTTTATGCCTTTGGGGTAAACTTCTAACTTGCCTACAAATGAAAACTACAGGAACTTTGTCTTCCCTAACATTTTATTGAGGATAGCAAATGCCAGCTTTTAAAGTGTATGTCCTTTAGTAGTGAAGAGACTGCAAGTCTCTGAGTACCACCTGAATACTGAGTATTCTTTTCCACTGTGGTGACCATATCCTCCTTCCCTGAGCAGTTCTGTGGCAAGTCATCACTCCTATGCCAATACTACTAGTGCTTATCCTAAGATCGTACCACAGTGTAGGATACCTCTAAGGAAACCAGGAGAGTTAATGTCCTTATAGGAAATTTCTGAAGACATTGCATCACTGCTAGTGCGCAAAAGTGGGGAAGGAAAGTAAGCAAATTCACAGCAGAAGCAGTGATTTGCAATATTTGCTTAATGAGACTAGAAAAAGAATTATGAGGAGGCATTGCCTGACAGGGAATATCTTCCTTCCCATGTGAGGAGGCTTTAAAAATAAACAAAGCTAAGGTCTGTCCATGAACTGTCAAGCTATTGTTACTTCAGTGGGGATTTTGCAGTTGTTGGGAGAAGGGATGGAAACTGGGGTTTTGCAAGCATCTAGGCTTGCATTGACGCTAGGAAGTTTCTACCCAAATGCCTTGTTGCTCCCTGCTAATTATATACACTAGACTTTACACCTCAAAAATTCCTTGACCTCTATGATAAGAAGTTTCAGTCACCCTCTGTCTTTCCAAGCAGAGCTTTTATTCAAACATGCAAATAAAAACTCGCATTCTTTCCCACAGAGGTGGAGTTATGCTTATCTGCTTCTCATGATTTTAATCACATGACTGTAAACAAAATAATGAACAACAAAAAATATTTAGGCAGAGTTAAAAAAGGCTAAAAAGATAAACCAACAGATATTTTGAAAATGGGTATTTACAGTTATATTAATCTCTGGTCTGTGCAGATTGAATGCCATAGAATTCAGTGCAATTATACTCTGTCATACCAGCAGTGAATATGACCCAAGAGCAAAAAGAAAAGAAACAAAAACATTTCTGGCGTGTTTGAATCAGGTTTATTTTGGTGATGACTTCTTGCTCAGCTGTGCACATCAAAACAAAGTGATTGTTATGCTCTCGGTGAGAATTGTATTTATATGCCATGACACTACCAGTACTGAATCATGGTGTTCTTTCAACTCTCCCCAAAACAATGGTCTGCCTAAAAGTATTTAAGAAAATACAGCTATTATTGTTTTCTTACATGTTTTCATACACTGAATATGGGAAGTCAAAAACCACAGCTGGAGTCTTGCTGACACTTTTGTTTTCATACAAGTGAAATTTACTGTAATTTGTTTTGAAAGGAGGGTTGCTCTCCCATCAGGGAAAATCAGAGGTGTCTAAGGAATATCAGTAAAAAAAAAAAAAAAAATTTCCATTTTTGTAGTCGGTTGGTGGGTTGAGGGTGCTTTGGGCTTGCTTGGAAAGATATTCAAGGCCATGATCTGCTATCTGCTTCTCACAGTAAAACAGTTAGCAGCATGCTGTGTGCCCTGCAGGGCTTTTGCTGAGTTCTGCCTCCATCAGAGCCATCTCTGGATGCTTTCATCACTGCTTTCATGTGACCTTATAGCTTTCCTGACTCATCAGAACTTGCTTCATGTCAGGAGACCACTTTCTTTGGCATCTTGCCTGCATCCAAATAACTCCTTTCAAGGCCTTGTCAGAGTACTTTAGGGGTATGACATTTTTGTTCATGACCTCTCTTTGGAAATGTATGTATCTCTGTGTTTAACCAACTAAAGGCTGTTCATGCTCTTTAAATCTACACAAGTGCCTATTCGTTACCAGGTGGGCCTTTGAAGACTTTTCTTTCTGCTGGGCAGCTTTTTCTGCCTAATGTCCCCAGTGCCACAGAAGGAACTACAACTGCAGTGGTGTATACAATTTTGTAATGAAGGGGAGGAAAACCTGTTTCCTCCCTTCTCATTGTAACCATCTAGTAGGAAGCTCCTCACCAGCCTCTCAAGAGTGATAGATATTTGCTGAGCAGAAACTTGCTTCTGTTTACAAGAGTCTGTGAATGGTCAAAATGCTAAGGCAGGAGTGGCTTGACTGAACCTTTTATGCTGAAGAGAAGCCAAGAAATGAAGAAGGGATAGGGGGAAGTCTGTCCCAATTCCCTTACTTTGTGGGAAGTACTAATCTTGGCTTCTCCAGTGAGTTACATCCCAGCCTCCTTCATAAGCCAGAGCAGTGCCTTTGGAGGGTCAAGCCCAAAGATTAGGTAACTGATCAAAAGAGGTGGAGAGTGGCTGCCTTACTTCTCTCCCACTTCATGCACGGTGAACCCATACTTACAGCTACAGATCTGCTAAGCATCACTGTCCCAGTGGAGGGTGCTATTGTCTATGCATTGTCCTTTCTCCTTCGGACAAGAGCTAGATGATGTGCCCATCACCATCGCTGAATGGCTTAATGTAGAGAGTAAGTATAAGTAGCCCTTCATGTCATTATTACTAGTTTCACTGATCCAACACTGATTCCTGGATCTTCTTCATAGTCCAGTCCAGGACCTCACCCTAACTGCGGTATGACACCATCTGCTTGCAGAAATGTGGAACTTCCACTGAATTGTGCCCTGACCTGCTGCCTGTGTCTGCTTCCCCTGGAGTCCACAAGCCACAAGGGTGCTGTGTCGCTCTTCCGTTACCTCAAAGGTACTGGTGCCTTCTAACCACCCCCTATCAAATTAGTTGGGTAGTAGTCTCACTTTCTTTTCCTGGACTTCATTGCTTACAAAACAGAATTACATTGCTGTGAATCACAAGAGCTACTGTGGATCTGGTCTCTGTTGTGGTGGTGCAGGTACTACACAGAAGAGCCTGATTTTTTTTTCACTGTAAAATTTTTGTCATGGCCTCCTGTTTCCCATCAGTTTTAATGGCTGAGGGTGCAGTCTGGAGCACTGGTGTTAGCTGTGCTGACTGACAGCCTGCACTGATGTTCACCAGTTCTCAGCAGGGCTGAGTTGTAATAGCTAGCTGCCCACTAACATCTTAGATAAAAAATGCTTGTGTGTCTCTGCCACTGACCACCACTGTATGGGGGCAGAGCTTGGTAACTGATGAACGGGCCAGAGCAGATAGTTTTGGAGGAAACCTGGGCAGATATGCAGTGGTAAGTAAGGGTGAAATAACACTATGGGTTATGACCCAGTGGTTCAGTGTATAAACTGCTGGTCAAGGGTTGTGAGGCAAGTCTGCTTTGTGGGAAATCACTCATGAGACCCCAGGTACTCTGCTTGTTTATACATAGACAAGGGTACCACGGCGACCTCTGAGTGGAATACCTGTAGGGACAATATCAGCTCCAGCTGATGAGATGCTAATCTTTTTTAATATGTGATCTGTATCCCAAAGAACCAGAGAAAGCAGCAACAACTTCTGTGCGTAGTTCTGTAAAGCCACATAATATAGACAGCTGTTGTTCTGGTTTTGAGATGCAGTATAAAATAGATAAGGGTCACAACATGTATAGCCCACAGATTTCACCTTTAAACAGTAATAGTGATTGGGGAAGTGTAACAGATCACCCTCTAAGTGTGAAAGCTAGAAGTCACCTTTCCCATTTGTTCAGCCTTCGTTGATGCAAAGAGATTGACTTTGCCCCAGCGAACTCAGCAGTTTAGTCTTGCTTTGCTCTGGGTAAAACAATCTTGTTTTGTTGAACATTATAAATAGAGACATGCTTTTCTGTCTCCTGTGGAATCTCTCTTGTTCCCACTTGTACACAGTGGCAAGCTACTTATCTTGGGGGCTTTTAAAAAGTAACAGCACAAATCTAGGGTTTTATATTTCTATGTGAAGAGGAGAGAAACTTCTAAGCATACTGTTCTCAGCTCTGCTGAGTTGCAGAGAATGGGCCCATGTTGTTGTACATCTTTCCTGTAGATGTTGATGTATTGTTGACACTTAGCTGTACAGCCCTTCGCTCTCTCTGATAAGTTTTAATTGAAGAGAGAAACTGCTGAGGTGTATGTCTGAGTTCTTGAATCCATTCACAATGTCATGAGAAGGAGTGATTTAGCAGGAAAACATAAAGCCTGTCACCAAGGTGTTTTGCTCAACTGTTTCTGATGAGAAATAGAAATTACAGTAGAAAATCCCCTGGCATTAGAATCAGCCTAGTCCCATGAGCCTGCCTCTGGAGCTTGACCTTCCCAGTGGCATACTCCTACCTTCTGGCCACTCCATTAGCTCTTCTGAACAGGATACCAGTGGAAGGGAGAGCAGAGCTGGATTTAACCCCTTGTTCACAGCCAAGTGCATGCTGTGTCACAAACCATCATTGCTGTGTCAGGCATGGTTTTTGGTTTACAGCTCTGTGTCATAACACAGCACTCAAATTCCATCCCAGTCCCTGTGGCTCAAACTGTGTAGGGTCATAGAAGACTCTCTCCTGCCCCAGATCATTAAGTCCTACTTTTGGGGTGCAAACACATCCTACAGTCTCTTCCACAGACTAATCAATCTTCATTTAAAAGTAGTTAGATCTTCCTGCTCGCTTTCTTCTGTCTTCCATTAGAAGACTGGTCGTGAATCAAATTGCATTGCTAGGCCTAATTTGCAGGCAAAGTTTATTCATTACATGTCTTTATCCTCTGCCTCTTTGGCTTGAATAGTTCTTTTCCCTATCTCATGTTCACAAAGTTTCATGTGTTCATAAAAAACAGCTCTGATGCATGCCAACCTTTTTTTTCTCTTTCTTCTTTTCTAGGCGAAACAAGCCAATCTTGGTGTCCTCTTGTAACACAGGGCTTCCACTTTCTCTGATAATTTTGGTAGCTGATACCTGACCATCTTTCTTGTACATCACTGATGCTTGGTTTCTTAACCTGTGCTACACTTCCCTCAGAATTCCCCAGCCTCAGATCCTGTTCCTGATCACATTAATCCAGTGGCATTCAGAGACTGCTTCAGAACAGTTTAAGGCTGTGCAGAAAGCTGGCTATGTGTTGAGTACCACAGGTTAATCCCTGTGAATTCAACAAGTCATTCTATCTTTTTATGGTAAGGCCAATGAACGTAATTTAGAAATTATAACCCCTGAAAAACAGCATCATTATTGGTACTGATGGCTAACCATGAAAATAGGTAACAGAACAGATCAACACAAATAGCTTAATTTCTTTCAACCAAAAAGCTATTAAAAATCCGTTAAAGATTTTTTTAAATGTGTCAAGCACAGAGACACTGTTTATAAAGAACTTCCATTACTTATGCGGGTTATCAGGTGCAGTTTGTAGGCTGACATCTGAAAATGTGCATGTGGAAATGCTAATTTGAAAATACTAGGCCTTGTATGATAGTCAATAAAACAATGTATACTACATGTATACCTCCAGTCTGTACACATGGTGATGCTGCCCATGTGAAACTGAGTCCACTGGCAGTGTCTCTTCAAGATTAGATTAAAATCTCAAGGGCAGGCACTTTCTTCTTTATTTGTGTGTAAAGCTTTGTACGTCTTTTTGACAGCTTGTAAATAATATAACAGGGCTCTGCTCATTTTCTTCCTCATTTATGAGCAGTTTCTGTCACAGCAATAGACAAGGATAAACTCAATAATATATGAAGATTAAGGTTGGATGTTGGGGTTGACTGATGCAGACCATTTATTCTGCGCAAGCTCTAGCTGAGTTGCAGGTGAAGCAACTATTTAGACTCTGAAAATGCTTACCTGTTTATATTTGCTCTTCCCACCCACTAGAAATCATTTAAAATGAGCTGGGAGATGGAATTAACAAGAAAAATATGACTATAACTGTAGAATGAACACAGCTACTTGAGAAAATACAGATGACTCATTCAGGATGGAGGAAAAGATACTGAATGATAATTGGAGTGTTATCTTTGAAGGTCAGTTGTTTTCTCATTGCTGGGCCAGCTGTTCAAGCAGTCTTCCTACAGTTGCCTCTTGGCTGGGGACATAAATCTATCCATGTAGCTCATGCTGTTCTTCGTGTTTTGTTTTGGTTTTTTTTTTTTTTTCCTCATTGACAAGAATGAGGTAGCCTACCGACCTTTATTGTTCTTGTCAGCCCAGGAATGCTGACTATGGCATTATAGATATCCTCAAGAAACAGAAATTCAGGGCCCCTGTGGTATGTTTTCTGCTGTAGTGGTTTTCACCCTTGGGGTAGTTATGATGTATGATGCTGATGTATTGGGCATTAACTGTTACCTCAGCATGTTGCTAGCTATGCTCTGTGTGGAATTTAAGATCCTCTCTTATCTGCACTGTCAGATCAAGTCTTCCCTTCTAATGTCTTGGCATTTAGTTTTTTTTATTTACAGTGAGCCAATGGTGGAAGAAACTGATTGCAGAGGTATGAGGGTACTTCTCTGTCTCTTTGTACTAGTGATCCTCAACCAGTGCTGTGAGGTGAGTTGCTGTACTCCAGCATTTTTAACTATAGAGCATCTGACTATAGGGGAAAGCTTGACTTTTGACTCATTTTCTTTTGGCTTTTAACCTGTTTTACTCTTCCTGGCATACTGTAGCAGCAGTAAAGCCAGGATGGAAAAAAAAAAAAAAAGAAAATTAAAAGACCCAGTCTGTCAGGCAGTGTATAGTGCTGTCACAGTTGCTGTCCCAGTTTCATGAAGCTTAATGTACTTGGGTGAAATGCAAAGTCTCTCTTCTCAGAAGGAGCATACCTTCCCAGGCAGCGGTGCGAGGAGGGCAGGGGAGACAGCCACTGTTTTGCTGGAATGTCAGGAGTGGCTGTGCTGGATCAGAAGAAAAGTCCTTGGGGGTCAGCATCCCCAACTCTGACAGTGGCCAGTGGCAGGCTCTTAGGAAAATACTGTAAGGAGCAGGGCAAGCCCAAAGGGATACGTCCTTGAGAAATCTTTCCTGCTGCCAGCTGTAGGAACTTCTCACACCAGAGCTTAATATTGGCCTCTTTTATGTTTTATAAGTGATTGAGATGGTGCAATTTTAAACACAGCAAGAGCTGTCACAGATTCTGCTACCAAATTATAGAGGAGGTTTAAACCAGAGCCTCCTGCTTTCTCTGTCTCCTGTCTCTTGCTTTTGCTCTGCAGCAGTTACATGCACTGTCTGTAGGGGTTCCCCCAGTCTCAAGATCTGACTTCTGTCTAGCAGGCAAAAGTACTGAGTGTGTCTGACGTGCAAGCTACGCTGATACATTTGCAACACTAACCACATATCAGATGCGTTCCTTAAGGGGTTGTGGGGAGAGGAATTCACTGGGGAGAATGAAAACCCACAGTAAAGATGAGTGGAAACTTTCTTCTGCAGCTTTGAGGTTCCCTTTATGTTCCCTTTATGTTCTCTTCATGACTTCAGTCGCTATGTCCCTTGCTGGGTGCTGATGGCACCGGTGCAAGGCAGAAAAGAGATGGAAGAAGTAGCCAGAGACTGCTTGGCCCCATGTCAGCCATTTATTTTCACTGGTATGGGGATCTCCCCCCTCAGTAAAAGGAGATGCTTTTAAAAGTGTTGTCTGGTCTGAGTGTACTCTCTGTGACTAAAGCAGTCCAGCTGTTGACTGCTGAGGTTCTGCTGCCTTTCCATCATCCCAGCTGCTAATCTGTAAATACCGTCAGTATCTGCATTAAGCCACCCTCTTCACATGATGGATGTAAATCAGAAGAGCACCTGTGGCATTTAGTCATCAGCGGTCATTTAGCACAGCAACGTAATTGTCGTTACATAAGACAGTCAGATCATGACAGACTAGCACCTAATAGCTGACTGCTTGCTACACGAAGCTATGTGCTCTGGCTGGGATTTTTATGTTCAACTGTTGCTAAAATGAAATCGAAGAGAGTGATCCTGAGTAACGCTGTGCTGCATTTCCTCTTTTTCTTCACTGTGTTCAATATACCCCTTCCCACCCACTGCTTTTTCCCATCAGGGTCTGTCACATGATAAATCTGCTCAAAGTCTTGCATTAATCATGCCCTTGTGAATTATCCAGCAACATATTTCCTCTGTCACTCGGTCTCCAATTCAAAATGATAAAGCCTGCTTGCTTGTGACTACTGCATTATCACTAGTTGCCTTCTTACTGGCTTTAGTAGCAGAATAAATGGATTTAGGCTGGTTCATTTGTAAATCCACAGCACATATATCCACCTCTCTCCAATTCTTGAAAGTTGGAAGTCCAGATGAAGCATAGGCAAGGTTTTCCAAGAGCTAATTTAGAAAAACCTGCTTTTGGCTGTAGCTTTGTAGCAGTGTCCTGCCCTCAGAATCACTCAGGATCCAGATGAAGTTCACCCTTACAGTATGATGCCAGTACTGTAATGTTCTCATTAAAGAATCCCAGATATGTTTTTTTCAAGAAACTGTCCTGAATTGATTTAATTAAATCAGAGAAATAACATACCAGCTGTGTTGCATGTGCAGAGATTTCAGGTTTTGGCTCAGTTAGTTTGTCTCTATAAAGAACAAGTGGAATGCCTAGCCTTTAAGTAAAGAAGGAATAAGATAAGGTAAAGAGAAAAAGAAAGAAGTTAGGTAATAGATCATTTTAATGAAAACAGTGTTTTGTATGTGGATTAAGGAGATAATTTAGGCTCTCAGGTACACTGATGCATGGTGCCAGATTAAAAAAATCACACTTCTGTCTGCATGACTGTGCCTATTAATGTTATAGATTATCCAAGAGATTGCAGTTCTTTTATTACATTCCTTTTGTGTATTTCAAAGCATTTTTGCATGGAATACTTTCACTCTTTCCCTGATGTACTGTCAAATGATTTCCTTGCTGCTTATGTGGATTTTTCCCGCAACAATGAAGGAGGAAAAATAATTTTAAAGGCAAGTGTAATTACAAAACCAGTAAGTGTTGCCAGGGGAATCTGGGATGGGGGCAGTGCTATTATCATCTCTTTGACAGACTGAAGACAGATAGTAAGTCTCTTTACTGTCCTTTTATAAATCTCTGTTCTTTCCTCTCCCTCTCCTTTGCCTATATTTTCCTGTATATGAGACTGATCCATACTCTGTGGCAGTGAAAGTTCCCCTGTTTCCTTCAAAGGAAAATGCCCTGTAAATGCTAGTCACAGGCCTGCTTCTGAACACTGCTAACTTGAGGGCGCGGAGGAATGCCTAGATGCTCTTTTGGAGAGTTGTACTGAAGTACTGGATACTATAAAGCTTTTTGAAGGCAATGATCTTGGACACAGAAAGGCCTTTTAGATACCTAGTGGTTTATATTTATAAGGGGCAAAACTCAAAACATCCTAAGAGTCAGCTAGCAGTGCAGCTAGGGGGGGGAAAAAAAAAAAAATCAAAGTTATGTTTGTTGCCTTAGGGCTCAGTCATTTAGTGGTAAACTACAAATTGCTAATAGCTCTTGCTCCTGTTGAGATCAGCTGGAGAGGAGTGCCGTGCAGAAGTCCACGGTGCTGGGTAGCACTGACCTTTACTATGAAAACACAGATGTAAGAAATGAGCAGTGATGCTGGATGAGGGCTCACTTTCTGCTAGTCCTGCCTATTTCTCAAGGGTGGAAATGGAAAGTGTAGTAATACCAACACAAAACTGTTCTCGTTTTCCCATTGATCTTAGAGCTAGAAGAAAACATTTATTCCCCCCACACTATCACCATCTGAATGGCAGACTACTGCGTTGTTCTCTTAGCTAGTTCATTCCCTTCAAAGTTTCAACACAGCAGATCAGGCTGTTTTTATGACACTCCACTTACTTGTACATGTGCCAAAATTTGAAACTAGTAAATATAACTTCCCTTTCTAAAAGGACAGCTTCTGTTACTGCTGTTAATCTCCTGTTACTCTGCAATTGCTTTGTGAAGAGCATTTCACTGGGTAGCAGTAGCCCTCTTGTCCATACTGGACACACATCACCACCTCTTCCAATACGTCTATGATCTGTTGTAGTTCACCCCCCCGCCCCCGGTTCTGGTCCTTGTCCTAGGTCATGATTTTCGTTAGCTCTGAGGGTTGTAGCTTCATGTGTTGTAGGGCTTCTCATTTTCTTGAATCTTTAATGTTTTCACTGAGCGTCAGGGCCCTGAGGGTGCTATCAGGCCTTGCTGTCTCTGACCCCAGTTCCCCTTATGGGGTCTGACCCCCCCAGCCATGGGCCCACCTCCTGTCCCGCCTCTGCCTGCTCCCCTCCCCAGGGTTGTGCCCAATGCCCGGGGCTGTCCCGCTGCCCCCGGCTGCCCTGCTCCCGGCTGGGGTGGTGGGACGGATCCTGGCTGCCAGGCCCTGCCATGACCCAGCCAGGGGAGCAGCCCTCGCTCCCGGCGCCAAGCCCCAGGGAGCTGCTGGCCCCCACAGTGCCCTGACATTGAGCTTTGTGTGGCCTTTGTTTTCCAGTTTTATTTTGAGTAGTATCTTATTATTTCTATCATGTTCACAGTGTGAAGCCATTGTCCATGTTGCCTAAGCTCAACTCTGCTTTGGGTTGTGTTCCTGTGTTTTCACAACTCCTCCAGAAGTTTGTTTCCCTGTGCTCAGTCCCAAGGCACAAGTACGACTGGAAAAGTGCTCATGTTCTTTGCATTAAAATGTGCACAAAGCTTTTGGTTTCCCTGCCTCTTGCTTGGAAGCATCTCTGCCAGGTTTTTTTCTGGTGTGCAGGCCTCCTCCAGCTCCTATAATTGCATTTCATAACCTCCTGTACCTGAAATAACTAAAAGCTCTTTAAAATGTCAAATGATCAGAGTCAAAGTCTGTCAGGAATGGAGCTTGTCAGAGACAAAGCTATCTTCTGATTGCTCTCCATTTTGCTGGCACCCATTTCTTGCTGATATATAACGAGCCTCTGTTTAAATCCTTGGCAGTAGCCTCCTATCTTTCTTTTCATTTCCCATGAGTTTTGGCTCTGGCTGGGCTTGAATCATGCCATTCTCTTAAGGTGTTTTCTGAGTTTGCCTTACCCACAGGACCAGACATTATCTGGGAATTGCTCACAGCTGAGGAGGCCAACAACAGCCTGAGCCATTCAGAGTGTGAACCCATCACCCCAGCCTTGCCTGTGGCCCAGCACCTCCTTCCTCTGGCTGCCTCTTCCATAGCACTCGGAGCACATTTGGTTCCTCACAATCCCATTGCTTCTGCTTAACGAGGACAGGTGGTTGTCAGGAAAGTTGGAGGATCCGCTAAGGGCAGGCTGACCTTTAAGTATGTTACTTACCCTTGTATGGCGGTTACTTCTGTAGCATTCCCACAACTCGTATTTCTTTCTGTTGCTTGAAAGCAAACAGTCCTCTTACAGTTCTTAGTCCCAGGGCCTCGGTCCTCTAAGTAATGTCAGTTTTATACATGTGCACTTGCTTTGCTGGTTTTACATGTGATTTACACAGGTAAGAAGAGGATCTGAGCCGAGAGCTCCTTCCTGCAAGTTTCTCTGTGCCTCTGGAGGAGTAATATTTGGGTCACTCTGAGCACGAAGCCCTTCCTTATGCCTCTGATAAAAGGAACAGGCAGACTGGGCTCTACAAGATCAAATGAGAATTAACAACTGCTATCAATCACTTTTCTTTTCCTAGAAACAGCCATTCATCTAACCTGTCTAGGGCTTTTTAAAGACAAAAAGGTTGTGAGAAGCAGACCCAGCTTCTGCCTGAGACAAAATATGAATGCTGTTGATAAATGTTTCAAAACTTGGTGTCTCACTCGGCACTGCTCTACTGGCTGGTCCTGTGTAGTGCGGGAGTTTTTACACATCTTTGCAACATTTGGACTGGGAGTTTTTGCTTTAAGAAATTTAGTGCCCTTTGCAAGCTAAGACTTTCAGAAGGCCCGTGTCCTTCTAGTTTAAGTCAGCACTGCCCTCTTCTGGAGATGACACTAGGCCTTTTCAACAGGAGTGATGGTCTTTCTCAAACATCAGCTTCATCCAGGACTTGTCACTGAGTCAGCAAAAATTCAACTTGTATATGTAATTTAAAACATGTGAGCAGTTCTGCTTATGTGATTAAGGACATCAACACATAACACTGAAACAATTAATACTCTGACATAATAGTTTCAGTGGAAACACTGGTGTATAAAAACTCACGTATTTATACCACACTGAACTGTGTCTCTGAATCTTAAATTTTGGGAGCAGCTCCTTATTTGACCCTTGCCAGAGGGTCAAAAATTTCACTAGGCTGTGATAATTTGCCCACACTGAGCATCTGCTCTTCAGCTGTCTTACAACCACACCACCTCTAATCTAGCGTCTGTAAATGTTTCATAAAGTCCCTTTCACAAAAGGGAATAAGCACTTGTAGTTGCTGGAGAAGGCGGCTACGAATCTCAGCTGCCTTGTCAGGAGGAAGCCCAGGTGGCCACAACATCTATGCCTGTTGGGTGTGGGCTGGATGCCTGCTGTAAGCCCCTGCGGTGTCCTGGCCTCTCGGCTATGGCTGTGAGGGGCTGGGATGTGCCTGGGATGCGCCCGTGGACCTGACAGCTGGCAGAAGGTGCCACGAGTCGCACAGCTGAAGTCACAGCCAACGCTTTGTGTAGGTGGTTCTTGTGAAGGCCTTGAATTTTAAGTTACCTATCAAATTGCACAGCCTTTTCGAGAGCAGTTTATCTTATGCGTTGTGACGTGATCAAGTGGTTGTAAAGGCTGAAAAGCAGAGCTAGATTAACTTTATGACTGTCACCAAGCCCAGATTTCACTTTAAATATTTTATGTGGTGCATTTGCAGCCCGGAGAAATTTGTACCTTCCTGACAGTATTGAGTTTCCTGAAAAATATGATGTGGGGGATGAAAAAGGAAACCCCGAACCAAAACTCATTCAAGTACAATGAAAAGTACAGTGCTATATCACGCTCTAGCAATTTCAGCCAAGAATTAGTTCTTTTCAAGAATCAATGACAAATGATTTATAATATCCTTGCAACATCTAACATATGTTATAATGCCAGAGTCATGCTAAGTGACTTACACCAAGTCATTCAGTACCTCATCTATAATTGAGGATACCTGATGTCTAATTGTATCAGACAACATGGTTGTTTTGGTATGATTGTCTACCAGGTTTGCTAAAAAGATAAGAACTAAACTTTGTTGATGTTCAATAGAGTTTGAAATAGATGTTTTGCATCCTTTCTTTCTGTGAACTTTCTAAGTTTATACACTCTAAGAAGAAAAGAAAAAAAAAAGGGGGGGGGAAGAATAGGCTAATTGATCTTTTAAACATTATTATGCCAGTGGCACAGGAAAACATTGCATACAAGACTTTCTTTTGTAAGTTTTACTTCCTGATTGGTAACACTTGGAAATTCTGAGGAATTATGCAAAAGGTTGAAAGTGGATATTTATTCAAGCCAGGGCTCCAAGTTCTGAATATTTCAGTCACTTTCACTAATTATCACTAAGTCTTTGTTCAGCAAGACCCTGACATTGGTAAACTCCGATCTTTTCCTTTCAAGTTGGCCACATTTTTAAGAGAAGGGTCTTTCACAATATGTTTTGGGAATGTGCATCACAAGATGATTGCTTTTCTGATTTTCACACAGAAAACAAATGTTTATTTGTCTTTTCATTATCTGTTGCATGAAAAGATATGTACAAGGCTTCTCACATTCACTGACAGAAATCTGTACTGCCACGGTAAATTAGGAGTAACTCAGTCAAAAGCTATGAAGCTCAATTGGTGTGAAACTGCCCTGAAGGATTGATTCAAGGGCAATTGGAGTTAATGGGAATGTTTCCATTGACTTACATGTGCTTTGAAGTATGTCATGTGTAATGCAAAATAAGTAATGAACTTGTGGGCTGATGGAGGTAGTGAGGAGAAATGTTCAGAGATCAGTTTTAGCATGGGGAGAGCAGTTACCCTTAGTCTTCCTCTAGAGTCAAAAGGGAAAAGATAGTTTCTCTTCTGGGCTGTTCTTCCTTGTTACAGCTCGCTCAGTCAACAATTTGCATTCACTTTTGCTCCAGTTCTGCCTCTCTGATGCCTTCAAACCTCCACTGAATCAGTAACTCGCCCCCTTATTAGTAGTGTTGATTAGTTTCAATTATGTTTTAATGGTTTTGCTGGCAATACTTTAATTGAAACTACTGAAAATCCCATGTAAATAGTAGCCAAGTATGTTTTATATAGGATTAGTCATACTGGATCTAATCAGGTACTCACTTGTTATAGTAGGATCAACAACATTTTCAGTAGAATTTTCAGTATTTAGGGGTTTGAAAAAGCTATGAACATACACAAGGAGTCAAGGACAATCCTCCTGAGCATGCAGAGTCTTCACACAGAGCCTTGTTGCTGAGCTACCTGCAAAAGCAATAGATTTTGAAAGAAAAGAACGTCTTTCAGGATTGGAGTGGTTTTTTTTTTTTACGCTTTCCTTAACAGTAAGTGATCTAGAAAAAATCTACAACAAGCTTCAGCAACAAAATGGCTGCTCAACTCTGAGCTAAGGGAGACTTCTTGAAAAAAAGAGCAAGGCAAAGCTTCACGGAGCCTGTGCTCTGCATACTGCAGCTCTGCTCTGCCTTGGCAGCTTTTTGTTGTGATTTGTCGTGATGTAAGTGCATTTTTCTTTTCATCTGACAGAATAGCGTTAATTTCTACTGCAGTACCATGTTGGAAGATGAAAAGTTTTTTGGCTCCCGTGTGGTATATTATAATACAGGCAAAAGCTGTGCAGGTTTTTAAAATTATGTTTGGCCTTCTTTATGTCAAGATTTTATAGTGTTTCATAGAGATTTTATAATATTTCTGTGGTTATTACAAGCAGTCAATTACTATGGAAATTATAGACTGTGCTTGAATGTTTGGAGTGAGAAATTATAGATAATTTCTGGTATGTTGGTCCAGTTTCTATGGTAATCTGAATAAGTGTGAATTAATTGCCTGTTGTTGCCATGGTTCTTTATGGTAATTCCAGACCCTTAATGTTTGAAATATACCAGGTTACATTTTGTGCATGTCTTTAGTACTTGTTAACATATCTCTTAGGATGTTCCAAAGATTACTGTCATCTCATGTCCCCTGTTTTTCACTATCTGAGGATGTTAACATGAAGTGTTGGAAGATAATCTTCTTTAAGAAAGTCCCTCTAGCCCTATTGGCTTTTACTTTGCAGTCCAAGAAGAAGTTTATTAAGGCCAATTTCCCATTACTGCTTTAGGCTCTGGTTGGGGCCCATAATCTTTCTTGTGCAGCAGTGATTGGCAGGCCATTATTTTTTACTTACCTTTCTCTCCTGCTTTTGTTAACAGATGGAACCGCTGCAAGCTTCAAAAATGTATTGGGCAAAGTAGTGACCAAGTTAGCATAAAAGCAACATTCAGATCCTTCTAAACAGGGATTGGGGGGGGGGGGGGGCGGGGGGCAGAGAAGAATAAAATCCTGAAGAAATAAAAATGAGAACACTGAAAAATAAAAGTGTTCACACCAAAAGAAAATTATTCTCCCACTAGTGTTAACCTCATGTCTGGTGGATCCACACTGGTGGATAATGACAAGGAATCATTGCACCCTGAACGGGGTGGTACAGCACTGAAAAACTGCAATGGTCTTTCTCAGGGGGCAACCACTGTATTCAAGATAAGAATTCATGGGTAGTGTAAGGTATCATCAAGGTGTGAAACCTATACTCCTTTTTGTGTTTGGCTATGTGGTGGGTGGGTGCTATTGTGTAAGTTACAAGGACATGTAGACTGCTATCCAACATGTTATTAACTCCAAGTACTGTGAGCTTCAGAACAGACTCAAGCTCTGCTTTATTTGTTATTCAGATGAAATTATGTGAAAAACATGGCTATTTAAGCATCCATCTTTCCCACCATGATAGGTAGATGATTATGGGTCTGTCATATTAGTCATCATTAGTTACACACAACCCCTAAATTAATTAATGCTATTCATATTGCAAAGTCAAGTGTTCAGGAAATGCCAGTTGAGTTTATAAATGACAGAATTAAGGTATTTGCCTGTGCAGGCTTAACTCAATCCCCTTGTGCATGGGCTTTGTGATCCAGCCTTTGATTACATGATCACATACTGTTTTTCCCACATTTGCTGCCAGGATGGCCAGTGCTGTCTTTATAAGCCAGCTAATTGATATTTTGCACTCATACTTTCTTAGTGGGTGGTGCCAGGATTATTTATGATATTCTAGGCAGACACTGTAGATATGTTAAATTTCCTATTATCTACAAAGAGTGTGAGGACACTGATCACAGACCATTTTCAGAAAAATGACATTTAAGAGAGAAAGAGGAAATTTGGGAAAGTTGACAAGTTCCCTATAGTGGTCCTTCCACACCCCCTTTGTTTTGAAAAATGCAGAGGAAGGGGAAATTTAAAAATGCAAAAAAAAAAGAAAAAACATTTCAGCGTTCTGGAAATACTGAAATAGATTGGTTCAACATTTCAACACAAGCCTGTGAATCTTTCTCGTTTGAGATCAGCGTATCTTTAGCCACTGTCTCAAAAACAAACAAGAAATCCCAGAAAAACATTGAAATGGTTAAATAACACAAAAAATTGCACCAGGCAATTGTCTTAGATTGAACAAAATGGTTTGGGTTTCCTTAAGTAAAATGTGTTGATGCTTGTGGTTGTCTGGAAAATATCTTTTTGACTGGATCTGAAACAGTTTTTTGTTCTATTCCTTGTTTTAGCTGGTGTGTTAAAAAATCAATTATTTTTCCAGTAAAGTGCAAGAGTAACTGATAGCAGTAGTAGCTTCTCCATTAATCAAAATGAAATTGTGAAGTGATCTTATCACTGGGTGTAGGTACTTATTGATGGGAAATAGCTGATCTCAGGGTGGGAGAGCATTACAACTTTGCTAACAAAGGTGTAAAAAGATTCAAAGATGAAATTAGATAAGTTTTAACTTGAAGTAAAAGGCAATTGCTTAGCAGTGAGCCTTAGAAATTATTATAAAAGCTGCCATGAAAAGTGGTAGACTTACTATTCTTTATGACTTTTCAAAGTGAAGCTGTGGTTTGTTTTTTTGGTTGGGTTTTTTTGGTGTGGGGGGAGTTGTGTTTGGTTTTTTTTTTTTTTTTTTTTAAACATGACAGTATCTTGTTCATCTAAAACATACA